>JAVLVB010000835.1:1637066-1669564 GCA_032876305.1 Orestias chungarensis | reverse complement strand
TTCATCACAAGGACTTGGGTTAGGGGGGGGTGTCAGGTTATAATGCTGCTTCTCAGGATCGAGTAGCTGGGAGCTGCTCAATCCTCTCAACGTGCTGAAGCAGCAGAAAGTTTATCAGAGCTAGAGGCATTATTCAGAATATGAGCACTTGGTTTTCTGGCTTCTGAGCTGATAAAGCAGTTGTGCAACGTTGAATGCGTCAGCGGTAAGCGAGAAACAAAGCCGGGCCGCTGCTAAATCATTTATGGGACAATGGAAGAGTACACACCGTTCATAAAATTCAACAGAAAAACATCAATGGATGGTAAAACTTGAGCTAAACAGATTACGGCAGATGAAATCATCACAGTTCATGATTGAGCGCCCGCGCTGCCTAAATCCACGACACAAAAGCCCAGAGCGATGGCGCACAAAACTCCCTGACGAATGGTCCGATGAGGGGCGGCGAAAACGACTGAAGAAACCGGGGGATGGGAAGGGATGCAGCGCGTTGAGTTTCTGTTACAAAGGAAACAT
This sequence comes from Orestias chungarensis, assembly GCA_032876305.1. Taxonomy (NCBI): domain Eukaryota; kingdom Metazoa; phylum Chordata; class Actinopteri; order Cyprinodontiformes; family Cyprinodontidae; genus Orestias; species Orestias chungarensis. The sequence goes on along the minus strand of JAVLVB010000835.1, from coordinate 1,669,048 downwards.
CTTTGAGGAAAAACAACACGGAGTTAGCCTTTTTGTTGCACCCACTGGCCACTTTCCTTCAGATCTGTGGCCTGAATGGCCGCATCCGTCCGAAGGGAAAAAGATCAAACATCCATCAGGAAGTACACGGCGTGTGATGGCGCGTCAGCCCCGCTCACTTGGCCCGGGGACTTCTCGCCACTAAGCGTTTGTAATAAATATGTAGGACTGAATCCAGGCGTGAAGTTGCACTTCCTCTAACGCGGGCCGAGATGTTTCCCAGTTGACGGCGATACTAATCAATCCGTACGCACACATTCCCAGCACTTTTCGATGCTTTTGTATTTTGTGCTAAAGATGGAGTCCGACTTCATCCTTGATTTGAATTTGACCTTTTTGTGAACGTCACTCCCCGTTCAGTTTTATCGCTACACGATTATGCTTTTATCTACAGCATTCATCCAGCTCTGGTTAGAAGACGAGATTTCAGCCGGTTTAGCACATCTTTAGCACTTTCATGAGCAGCATGTCCATAGCCGGCTGTTGGAACCTGCAGAAAACCACTGGAGGTGACATCGCAGCAGCAGACGGCGTGTCCCACATAAGCGGAGCCAAAAAGTTTACTTTACTGGGAGCGTTTCAGCAGTGATGGAGCAGAGCTGAGGCCGAGCAGCTGCAGCCAGACTCTGCTGATTTACATAGATGAGGTAAAGCTGGAGAGTCTTTCAACATCTGACTCACTTTAAGCCAAAATGGATCATTTTTTATACAAGGAAAAAAAAAACGTGCAGCTTTGATAAATGGGGATCCGCTAAACCACCCCGATACTCGACTGCGAACGTATTTAAACACAACATTAGCCAGGGATTTCTGTTGCAACATCACCAAAAGGATCCCACATTTATTATCTGTGATATTATTATTTTATGCAAAGGTGGACATGAACGAACACCCGGTTTTGTGGGGATGTTTACATTGCATATTAAGAGAGGACGTGCATCACAGCTGCCACCTTAATGAGGCATGAAGGCAGCGAACGTGTGTGAAGATGTTTGTGTGTGTGTGTGTTTAATCCTGGAGACTGAAACAGCGGAGTGGACTGGGTCGTTACCTCTCTCGCAGTAAGGTTCTCCCTCCTCCATGTAGAAGGCCTGGTTCCTGATGGGACTCTTACAGGCTGCACACTTGAAACACTGAACATGGTAGGTCATCTTCAGGGCGTGCATGATTTCCTACAAAAATCCACAAAAAACAGCAACATCTGCATCACTTTTCAGGCTTTATAGTGTCTTAACAGATGCCTGGTAAGATTTTTCAGGACGCATAACGTCATCTTTACCCCCGTTATCGTCTTCTTGCACTTGGCACAGTTGGGAGCGTAGCGGTTGTCGTGGCACTTGGTGCAGTACACCGAGCCCCTCTCCTCGAAGAAGCCCCCCTCCTCAAGGACCGCCTTACACTGGGAGCACGTGAACTCCTCGGGGTGCCAGGACCGACCCAGAGCCACTAGGTACCGACCTCTGGAAAAGCATTCGCAGGACATCACAGCGGACTCTAAAACCTGAAGCGTAGTGATCTCTTTTCAGCTCTCCTAAGAGCCTTGTGTGTTTGCATGTTAAACAACAACGCCGCCGTTTGCTTGCAGAACACGAACCGCGGTCCCTTGCGCAGATGACAGGATAATCCTAGTCCTCTGTGATAAAAGATGTCTCCAGAAGCTGTGAATTATGCTGACGGCCTTCATTTGCTGCAGACACACAGTCTGCCGTTGTGCATATTAACCGCCTTAAATTATTCATCATCTCAAACGGGCTTCTGGAAGGGGCGAACAGGGGGCATCACTCTGGTCGTGCAAAAGATCTACCTGATTATTTTGTTGCAGGCGCCGCACACCGGGGTTCTGCCGCTGTCTTCGGGCGCCTGCTGCGCCGCCTGCAGTATGGAGCTGCGGCTCTGCTCGGGCGTCGGCTGGACCGGCTTTTGGTGCTGGGTCACCACGGTACTGGTCTTGTCTGGGCGGTAGCGGTCAGCAAAGTTGGGGTCAGTGACCCACGGCGGCCTGCAGGCGGGACCAGACGTGCCCGCCGCTGCAGCTGCAGTTTTCGAACCTAAGGGTCAGAAGCAGGGACGGTTTTAGCTCCCCTCTCAAAAAAGGCTGTCGCTCCATGAGCCTCTATTGACACTTAAGAATAATAATCTATTAGTGTAACCTCCCCCAGATGCTGCTGGGGTTCGTTTTATGCATCAGCGGGAGCAGAAACTCACCATCTGGTTTATCTGCAGCTCGGGTCTTGGCACAGGATGGAGTTGGCTCGAGGCTGAGGGGAGAAAATGGCTAATTAGAAAAAAATACAACACTATAAAGCTCAGTAACAGAGATACCTTATGACTGAATGTCATGTCAGAATATCAGCATTCATGTCCATCTGTACTGGCTGCTGCACGGGGGATATGGAGAAGCGGCCTCAATATGACGGAGGCTGTTCATAACAGCAGAGCTGCTAAATCAAAGCAACACTAAACACCTCATTATTTCAGTAACAATTCAAAACGTGGAACCAAACATATAGATTCATTACAAAGTGAAGGATGTATCTAAAGCTTTTATTGCCGTTCATTTCGATGAATATTACTGATGAGCCAAAAGATAATTACGTTACAAAAGTTGATTTCCAGTAATACTGTACAATGTGAAAAACACTGGCATCCCTCATCCTCCTCTTTACCGTCCCTCCATCCACGTTCAATTGTTGTCTCTGCAGAACATTTCCCATAAGTTCTCAGCGCTTTTGCAAAAGATGGACTTAGATAATTCAACATGCTTCAAAAACAAAAAACTAAAGAAGGCTGCCAGCAGATGTACATCCAGTAAACACTTTAGCTCAAGTTAAGAAGAGATATTCAAGAGCTTCAACTGGAACGAGAGCAGTAAGCAGCGAGGCCGTTCGAATGCATCCTTGGAGGATCTGGAGCTCGTTTTAAGCCTGCATGAGACGGAGTGCTGTAATAAAGAGTTTCCCTCATTTCAAAGTTCTTTTACCCGCAGCAAGCGCCGCTCTATTTCAGGCAATCTTCAAACCACGACTGAAGGAGGAAAAAACACCATCTGAGCCAACACACAGGGAGCTCTGGAGATGTTTTACTACGAGAAAGTTGGAAAAATGCCCCCCACCCGGCCTCAGATGTCCCTCATGTTTACATCATCAACAGTGCCATCTACGATCCACTAATGAAACATCACCAAATTGTCTCATTAGTAAAGAGGCAGTGTGGCGTTTAAATCCACGCATTGATTGCATTTTTGGATTGCCTCTGAATCCAAAAATGGAAATAAGGAAATAAGTTCTGGAGGAGGGAAATGCTAAAAAATAAAAGAGAAAAAAACATAAGGTGCTGCTTGGAAAGAAAAACCTTCTCCAAACTGTGCCTTCAAAAATTAAGGAAGTCGATCCTTTGCAGAGATCCGTAGCAAAAAGACGGCTTGCAGGGTTGCCGACGCTGAAGAGGTTCAGGAAGGCCAGACCTGTGAAAACTAAAAGCAGAACAAAGCAGACGGCATGGAAGAACGAGAGGGATCTCCGGTGTCCAGGTTAAATGAAGGGCAGCGCCTCTTTCAGAGCGTTTGGCACGCAGGCCCCGGGTCAGCTGGCCTCGACTTCGCACACTGATAGACCGCGCCTTCTGGGACCCAACCTAACAACTCACAAAACCACGTCCTGGTCCAGCAGCGCTGACCTTGGTTTACTCTCCTCCTGTCTGGCTGCCCTACATGGCAACCGGCCAGTTTCGCATAACTTTAGGAGGTTTGGATGGCTGCGCCTCGCTAAGCGAAGGTCACAGGTGCAAATTGCTGAACATCCTTGATGGCGCCGTCCTCCCACCTTTAGAGGACTTAATTGCGTTTCCTTGACATTTCCGCTGCCTTAGAAAATCCCCACGATTCTCTTCCTGTCGTAAGAGGCGGGATAAAAAGCAGGTGCAGTTTTACCACATTAGATATCTTCTTTCCCTTAAAATGTAATGTTACAGTTCACACTTTGTGTCGCTCGTTACACCTGGTTCATGGGATTCAACTCCTGGGTCCCCTCTATGATCCACTGACCAGATAAATGCAGGAAAAAATTAATCCAGGTAAGGATTTGGCAGCAAAGAGGCTCTTTTTGATTTCCTTCATATTGGAGCTATAGAAGAACATAAACGCAAGTGGACCAAACACGGAAGAGCAGCTAAAGATCCTGGAGTATTTGCACATATACATACACATATATATATATATATTTTACAAGGATGTTAATCTCAGAAGGCCCTTTTTCAGAAATAAGAGGTTTATCATATGTAGATTTATTCTATAGTTTAAAAAAAAGTTCTACATGCTTCTTAAAAACAAACATCTTGTGTAGTGATTCCATTTTAAAAATTGGAAAGACACACATGGTGCCGGCAGAATAAACGCAGTGTGAATGCTTTTTTTTTTTCAGCAGGAACTGTCAATCAAGTGAGAAATCACCAATTTATAGATAAAACAAGTGCATAAAGAAAACCAGATTACGATTTAGGATTAGGTTCACTTCCCAGCAAGATGATGATCCTAACGCAGCCAGAGATACAGCACAGCGGTTTGGATCAGAGCATATCCATTTGTTAGAATGGCCTAGTCAAAGTCAAGTCCACTATACCTAATAAAGACTTTTGTAATTATTTGTCCGAAGAAAATTAAAAGAAAGTTAATTAATTTTTTTACGTACTTCATAACTTCAGCAGGTTTTTGCTGATCACTTTATGTTTTAAACCATTTTTTTCACCCATAGTGAGATTACTCTCTTCAGACAGGAGTCTTCCCATCTGCACTTAAAACGGCAGTGGTGAACCCCCATAGGAAGAAGAGTAATTTGGATTCAAACATTCTTGATAATTACTGACCTGTATCAAACTTACCATTTTTAAGAAAAATCATAGAAAAAACCCTTATAAAGATTGCCAACTACTCAAGAACTCAGGGCTGCAGAGACAGTTGATGTTTTTAAGAAGACAAGACCCACCTCTATCTATATATATATATATATATATATATATATATATATATATATATATATATATATATATATATATACACACACACACACCACCATTTATTTATATACTTATGTTTTCCTGTTTTTAAAATTTGTAATCCATATTTTAACACTTAACTCCAGTGTTTCCTCATGGAGGTCCTCCGCACCGGGGGCTCTGCCTGCTCATCCCTATCTGGAGGGCCGGCGATCCTGCACTGCTGCCCTGTGCCCATAGTGTGGACCCTGGCCTTCCCTGATATGGGTGGTTGCTGTGGTGGCGCCCCCTGTGGTTGTGGTGGCACTGGGCTCTAATTCATCACATTGTTCAGTAGTCTCCCATCTAAGGTTTCAGGCTCCAAAAAGCAGGTTTTTCTGACATATTTACAGACGTATGCATCATCATACCTGGACCTTACCCGAGTCATCGAGTCATTCTCGCCTTATATTAGCAGAGCGGGAAACTCACCTAATTAGCTTCCATGTTTAAAAAAAAAAGCTCCTTTTGAACAAAACGAAACAAAAATCTAACCACAGCTCTGCCTGACCTCAGAAAGCTGGATAGCTTGCCAACAATATTAATTCTTACTGAATTCTAATTTAGGGAACTGGAGAGTAGACAACATAGGATGTTATCTAACCCCTTAAAACGTCCTGCTGATCTTTGTTTATTATTATACACTCTAAATGTCTACGAGGATTTGTTTCAGGTAGCAGAAAGTGCCAGAAAGCTGCACTTCCACCCTGCTCACCTCTGACCCCAACGGTTGTTTACCACATGCGTTTTCTCCATTTGTCGCTTTTATGTCTGAACGCACAACAATTTTCTCTCCCAGGAAATAAAAGTAAATCACGAATGCTGATCTCATAGAACACAACCCATTAAATCAGGAACACATAAAAACCGGAGGAACGGCGCCTCTACATAAACCTGTTAGCTACGGAAAAGCAGTGATACAGTGCGAGTTTGAATAATGGGCAAACAAGATGAGAGGAAAAAAGGACAGAAACAAGGTCTTTTTTTTTATAGATTTCTTTTTTATATTTTCGTTATTAGTGTTAACAGCAAGAGGAAAAAAAACAAAGCACAGATTTATTTTGCGTTTCAATTCTTAATGCTCGTTAAGGTAAGATGAGAAATGAAAACTTGTGGAGGAAGACAGCGACATTTCTAAACACCAGACGTGAATCAGAAGTCCCATCTTTGTGCCAGTTTACTTCCAGAAATGCAGTGAAATAAAAACTCAACAAGTCAGAAACTCAAAAGCAGACTTAGACTCTTAGGCTCAGAACGCAAGTCTCCACTTCTGACTTTATCATCTTATTTTTTTTTTGTCAGTTTCCACAAACTTCCCTATTTGTTTTTTTCACCCCATGCGTTTGTGAAAGGTGAATTTGTAAACCACCAATTGACAGCTGGGGTTATCTTGGCGGTGTTTGCGGCGTGGCTATCATGAGCGGGCTCCGTTCTTGGGTGGCTGGCGCCGCTCAGACTTTGATATTGAGGGCGCGAGCGGACCTGTCGTGGTGCCAATCTCTCAGACGGGCGTACCGGGGACTCTGAATCTCGGTGAGGAACTTTTCCCTGACCGGAGGCAACAGAGATACGAGACACAGGAGAGACGGACGAGGAGGAGATGGAGTGCAGGAGAGAAAATTAATGAAACATTACAGCAGAAAGTGGAGTAAAGGGAACAAAACTGACAAGATGACAGATTAGCAGGACAGTAACAGGCAGGAGAGGCTAGAGTGCAAAATAAGGTGGGATATGCAAAACAAATGTTAATATCGTTAAGCAATATGCATTTCAAGTAATTTTATACTAAACCTTCTACAGTTTAGATGTAGTTAAGTTATATTTTTTATCAGGAACATTTAAGTTCATTATAAGACAAAAAAGGGAAAGCGGCGCATTTAGGTCCAATCTTAAGATTTTTACATATTGCTTAAATATATCAAGATATTAAACATTTATTCATTAATATAAATACTATAAATCATTTATGGGAAACCTACTTAACAAAGACATATGACATATTAGAAATATTATAAAAAATTAAGTCCACCTTATTAAGAGAAAAGTACTAAATTATTTCACTCCATGTGGCAAAAGTACAAGGATCAGTTTTCATTATTAGCTAAATTACAAACCCTGTAACATCCTTCCTCCTCCAGCTCTTAATCAGCCCTTCAGAAACAAAGTTTAATTGCTGACATTAGATTTCCACATCTTGGGTCCTTTCAAAAATGTTCCTTTCAAACACTTATCATTAGGACTTTTACTTAATGATCTTCAAACAAGATACAATCCCTTTGCAGTTGACTGTTTTATTCACAACAACCACGATCAACAGTCTGAGTAAGACTAATTTACATTAGGGTTCCATCAGGCACAATTTATCTCACTTCCCCATCTGTTTTTAGTCGTTATACCGACGTTTAGGTTTAAAGTATGCGTCTATACTGTTTTTTAATCAGGTTTGACTCCCTATTGTTTTGGCATTTATTTAGACGGAAGATTCTGGGGAAAGTCATCAGGATAATGAAGAGCAAATATTTATTTTTCCACGTTCTGAAAAACGCTTCAGATTTCAGAAATGGAGCTTTTACCCAAAATTCCTGCTCAGCATCTCCATACATAAAACATTTAGCTGAATAAAAAGTTCCCCTTAAGGCAGCAGCCTTAACAATCTAAAGAGATAATTTTGCCCCCAATCCAACTAATATCTACCTCACTAACTTAGCTTCAATTTTCATGTTAAATAACTATCCCTTTTTTTAGTTTTTCTAACTCGGTGGGAAAAACCTTCCAGCTAAAAACTTTTTTTTTTTTCCTTTTTATAACTGTAAACATTACTGAGTACTTTTAATTTCGAGCCAGAGATATAAAGAGCCACTATGGAGGTCCCTAAAGCTGCTTGAAGCTCTGGAGCATTAGGCTGCAGACTTTAGGATCATTACAGACATTTGCTGGTGAAGCAGTTGTTAAATGGAGGGATCACGATCTCTTAAACAGTCAACAGTCTGTGTGGAGTTAAAAATGCTTTTGAGGTCTTTTAAAGCATCTGTGTACTCAATTTATTATGTATTATTGTCCAAAATACATTTGGTTTGTATTAGAATACAAGTGGGTCGCTGCTAAAAATCAAACTCCTTGTCACAACTTATTACCATCCCCACTCATAATCCTACTTATCTTTCCAACTTTAGCCTCTCACTCATGTTTAATACTAATCATTTATTTCATAACTGATTAGCTTTGTTTTTTTCAGGTAACACTTCGTGTATCTACTTAGATTTTTTTACTTATGACGGCATTGTTTGTTTATGATTAGAGAAAAGTCATCAGTAATCCAGTTAAAGTAGCTTTTACCCACCGTCTCTTTCCATTTGCAGTCTGCATGCAGCTAACAGGCTTTTAATTCTGACGTTGGTTTTGTCAAGACATGAGAATGTTAAATATTCAAATGAAAAAATTTAGCTGCAAATCAAACACTTTCAGACTACATTAAGTAATATAACGGATTCCACCCTGCACAGCACAAGTTTACTGCATGCAACCTAAAACAGCCAGATCACAACTACAAGCTACTAATGGCAGATTCAGAAGCAGAGCTATATCAAAAACAACACGTCTGTATCAAAGCTAGCACAAAACCAACCAGTGCACAAACACAAGTACTCTTGACTACAATTTACCTTGACCTCTTCATGTTCTCATCATCTGGGTCCTGCACTGAGAGATCCAGGAAAGACATGGACATCAGACAGTGTTGCTGTTTAAGAAGGAAGGAAACCCTCACCTACTCTTTGTTTTATTCAAACTAATCAGAACAACAAAGATGCGTTAGACATTAGTAATTCTACAGTTTTCTCCCGCTTTTCTAGCTGGGTTGTCAGAGGAGCGACATATATGTGAAAATCGTTCAAAGCCGCCAGTGTTGACATCTGGAAGTCAGTGGAAAAACGGACAAATCTGTTATCTGGCATCCTGTGTCACTCATCTGTCACCCTCACCAAGAGCCTCTATGATCGGATCGCGTCAGATCATCAGTTACCTGCCCTCCTACATCCTACCCTCGCTACCCTGACCCGTCAAGTCTGTCCTGTCTGCCAGGCTCAGGCTCTGACTTACTGAAGTCGGTGCCTGTGAGCTGGGCCAGGATGCGGAAGGAGCGAGACTGGGTGGTGCCGGTGCGCGGCTGCCAGTCCTCCGTGTCCTGGATCAGCCTCTTCTTGCTGCGGTCGTTGGGGATAAAACAGGGCATGTTGTCCACCCTGAGGCCGTGCCTTTACACACAGGCGGCAGCAGGAGAAGAAGAAGAAGTAAACAGCAGGCACAGTTAACGCCATCCCATCTGGGAGATCCACACCATGCAGTCGCCACCTTTGCACCTCTTGGCTTGGATATATTTAATTAGCAGATAGATCTTATAACCCTTTCTTTCAGAAATAACATTTCTTAAGAGTTTTATTTTTGATAAACAACTCTAGAAGCTTTTTTTACCTCTTTTTCATTTGGTACAACATAACTCCGGGTCAACCGCAGCGTGCATTCAGCAACAAGCAAGAATAGGGGAGATGATGAATGCTCACTAATGAATCGCTATCTCCTCTCTCTAAACCGACGCACCGAAGAACATCTGCTCTCGCAAGCTTTTCATAAACAACCTGAACATAATAGACTACTGAGCTAAAAAAGCAGCCAGCATGTAGCTGCCTCTTACTTGGACTGTTGGTATATCTCATCGTAATAAGTGGCTTCGCCCCTGCGGAACAGACCAGAAAACAGATGAGGATAGAAAAACGGGAGAACAAGTAAACAGTTTGTAGTCGCTGATACTGCAAGAACTGAAGCTCCAATAAAGCTCCAATGCATTTCCAGTAAAAAGCAACAGAAATAAGGGAATATAGGTTACAAAGATTCATATAAATTAATAAAGGAAAAGGGAGAAGAAACACTTCAGCAAGAATCAGCGAAAATTTATGATTATCACCAGAAACGCTTTAGGTTGTTTCGCTCATTTAAAGCAAGTTTTTTTGAATCCACGGTTAAATGACCATTAAAAAAACCCAAGTTTAATCAATTTAGAAAATAATTAGTTGAGTTTGTCATGAGTTTATTTATATTTTTTCTATCTAAAAAAATATATATATATATACATACATACATTGTATTATATACACATGCACCTAAGCCTGTTTTTCAGCTATTAACAAGATTATAGTGTAATTTTGGTTCTATATTCATCCACTCTGAGCCACAAATGTTACGTTTTGTTTAAATGATTTGTTTTTCCGGACGTTTTGAAATAGGTTTTGAACATCCTTGTCCCTGTGGTTGTTCTAATTTTAAAGTTCATCCTAAAAGAATGAACTTTGGCGCTTGAGTCCTATGGCACTACAGTCACGGCAGTTCCAGCTGTTTGTATGTTTATGGCAGACATTTGTCTTGGTGGTGCGCGAGATGCTCCACCTTTTTTTTAATCTACATGTTTTGGGTCTGATGGTTCAATCCTTGGACTATGTTTGATGAATAACTTTTTAATGACACTAGCTTTGCAAAGTGTCGTCACCAGATGTCGATGTTACACATAGCTGTAATAAGCAGGAAGTAGTAGAACTAGTTTGCTACATAAGAACCTATTTGACAAATGTATTTCTGTCTCCCCTTTAGTGGATAAATCCTTTTTCCGGAAAAGTTTAAAAACCAAATGAAACTAGCTTAAACACATTTTTAAAGAAATAAAGGACCTTTTTTAATTTGATACTCCAAAAAATGCATAAGAAAATTAGGGGAAATCTCCAATAAATCGTTAACTATGAGTTCTTTTTTTGTTAATTTCGATTTGCAAACATTTATATATTTATTTTCATTCTCATCAAAAATAAGGAGAATAGATTGGCTTGCATGAAGTTTTTAAAGACGAATGTTTAAATGTTATCCTTCATTCCAACCTAGTTAACTAAAAGCACACACGTAAAAATCCAAGGAAGCGTACTAACTTCTCAAGGCCTTCTACCTGTAGTTAAGAGAAAGAGAGAAACACAAAGTGAGAGAAACAGGTCACAGCTCGGCTTGGGGGGTGGGAAAGAAGAAACAGAACATGTGAATATGTGACGAAGGCCAAACACAGCAGAAGATATGCAGATAGCATGCGAGAAGTGACACAAGACATGCTGTTATTGCCAACAAGCTCTGAGAGAGAAGGACAGCATTGTTTGTCTGTCAAATCATCTGCTGTCACTCTGGCCCGGAATGAGTCAGAAGACTGGCACAAAACCTTTGGCTGCGCCGCTCCTCTGTCCCATTTTGCTTTTCGCAGGGATGCAAATTGATGTTTCTGCCGAGGAAAAACAAACGAAACAAAGAAAAACGACCCTCTGCCTAATTTCAGTGTGGCCAGAGCTAGTCGAGTCTTTGTTGTACTCCGATACCCCGTGAACAATGATAAACGCCACAGCAGTGACACACGATGCTGGTGGAAACGCCATGCAGGGAGAAATAAAGCATTAAAACCTGCGTCTGATTTCTGAGGAGAACCTCAGGACATAGATCATCATCATTTAATCCAGCTATAGATGCAACTGCATTAAGTCTATTTAGAGTGTGCAAATAAAGCTGTGTGAGAACTACGAGTGGGGCTAAAAAAAGAGACGGACCATATTTCAGCTGCAGCTACAAACAGAGCGCCGCCATTACCCAAATTACCAGAAGCAGCCAAGCCTTTCCTTGAAGGCGCTTTAATACCACGCAGCCACTTTTAGAACTGGTTTGGATGCGAAATGAATTTTCTAAGTATCCTTGAAAACTCTCAGAAGGGATCAATAATCGAAATGTACATGAACGAGAAAAAAATACAGATTCGAAAAGCAGAACACGTCAACTTTATCTGTAAAGCTAAATTTGGCAACTAGAAGTTCATAGTGCTTTACGTGATACAAATAAGAATAAATTCAACAAAGAAAGGAGACGTTTTTAAAAGTTGGAATCCGGACTAGAATTGATCTACATGAAAATATCATTCAAACACGACTCTAAACATTTGGGCGTAAAATGTTGCCATTTAGAAAAACATTCGATTTGTTTGAATATCCCTTTTGTTTGAAAGTCAAAAAGGATAGATGAATGATGTCGATATTATTTTTCAATTTTATTTGTATCCATCCATCATCATTTATATCTCTTTATCTATACGTATTGATAATATAATAAATACTAATTAACCATATGTTTTTATTAATACCATCTATTCGCCAACTGCTTGTTTGGCTGCCAACAACATGTGAAGATGCTTACTCTGCATCACTACTGGGACTTTCCTTGTCTGACAGAGCTCACTGCAATGTTAGGTGGTGAATCTGTGATGCTGTGGGCCAAGGCTGAGAGAAATTATTATTTATGGCATCCAGAACCTCTTGACAGGTGGAAAACTAAGTTAGGTGATTTCTGCCGAAAACTTTAAACTGTGATCGTTTTTGGACATTTAAGCAGAGTAATATCTCCAAGCACCTTGCCAAAGAGACAAGAACAGGCTGCCGGGATAACGGTGGCATTCCTCTGTGGCCATTTCAGTCTTTAGACCAACGTCTTATAAGAGAACTTGTGAATTAAGCTGAAGACAATAAAGCTGAAATACTTGTGAAATGTTACAAAGAAAAAGAGCAGGCGCTGTCCAATTAGTTGGAAAGAGTCCAACAGCGCATTTGAAGAACGGAGATTTGCACGTTTGATGTAAATGAACATTAAAACCAAGAAACAAACCCTTAGCAGAGGTCAACCTGTGCTAAAATCATAACCTGGAAGATTTATACTAAGGCTTTGTTACCATATTTACCAGCGGTGGCAATAACCATTGAGGATGCTTTCTATCGATCAATTTTATTATTAACCAACAATAAAACAAAAATGTTTTCAACCTGAAGTAATTTTGTTTTCAACTCCAGAGTATATAAAATATTACAGTAGATGCGAAGGAGAGTACACAGCCATACAAATGATGGCTCATTATGGGCCTGCATCTGTATTTTAAGTTAGGTTAGCCTCTCGTCTTATTTACTACATCCTTCTGTAAGGACGTATTAAATGGGAGCGCAGTGCAGCAAGTGGCACTAAAACTCTTACAGCTATCAATCTACAGCACGCTCCAGGTTTGCCATCTGGTGGCAAGTCCATTACGCCGAGTCGGGCAGTGAGTCAGCATACATTAGCTGTGTTTATCTACTCCGTAATGTTTCGTATACGGTGACATAATTTTGGCAGTAATGCCTAAACTACATTCTCCTCGATCCTGAAGGAGTTAGTTTGTCTTTATAATGAGACGCGAGAATAATGAGACCTCAAGAACACCGTAAAAAAAAAAAAAAAAAAAAAAAAAAAAGATCTGAAGGTGAAAGGAGCTCATTTTTTTCTCCCACCTACCCATTCTGAGGTTGCTGCGTGCTGGCGAGTCCCGGCGAGGGCGCTGCGTTAAGCTTAGGTGTGTAGGCCACGGGTTTAATAAGGGGTCCTGAGTTAGTGTTAGCACCACCTGCTGTAAACGGCCTCGCCATCTTGTTAATGGTTGTGCTTGGGGCAAAGGAGTACTTTGGCTGAGCAGAGGCCGAGGAAAGCGAGTCCTGCGTGGGTGTAGGGAGAGGGAGACAATGCGGCACAGGGCACAACATGCAGTTAGACATTTGACAAGCACAAGATAAAAAAAACCCACAACAACCAGAAAAGAACGAGAAAAAAAAAAGCTCTGCTCTTGCACAATCCCATCAAGTTTTTCCAGTCTCTCTGCGAATGATTAGAGTGTGTTCCATCTGCAGCAGCAGTTCTGTCAAGAGCCTGCAGGCTTTCAACCGCGCGGACACTGTTTTTCTTTAATTATTATTATTTTTTATGTTGGCTGTCAGCCAGGAACTGGCCAAAGTAAATCTGCTGCTCCGGTTGAAATGAAAACTCTCAGCATTATGAGAGTGTGTTATGTATAACCAACATCTCTCGCTGATGAGATTTCTAACCGAGCTTTATGTTTGGAGTGCCGGACGCCTACTAAAAAACTGAAAGGCGACTCTTCGTTGGTGCGCGCCGGCCGCCTTGCCGACACACAGCGCTTCGTGACTCTATTGTGCTAAGAAAAGTGCAATCAGTTGGTCAAAGTGGCGGCCAAAAAGCCTCACAAAGAGGCCTGGGAGAATCGATATGCATTCAGGCGTCGGGGATTGTGCAAGGTCTAACAATTGCAACTACAGTCATTTCGAACAGCGCTTGATCCTCACTCACTGGTGTTTGGCTAATGCGCCGTGCATGAACAATGCAGGTGATTTACATTCATTTAAACACAAAGTGACATGAAACAGCCTTTAATCCAAGAATGAGTGAGGCTTACGCGATGTTTAACATCTAAACTGTTAACAGCCTTACAAACCATCCATGTGTTCAAAATGAAGTCATCAACTGTTTCAGATAAACATGGTCTTACCTTCCTCTCTTCGCCTCCTTTAAAAGCTCTGGGGGGGGACAAAGAAAAGCAAGGTGTTACAATCCTTATATTGATGAGCAATAATATAATCTGCACTGCAAATAGTAAAATCAGATCTTCAGCAAGCTAAATATTTAACAAAGGACGATGTTATTCAAATCACTTTAAATTTGCTACATACAGCTGGAACTAGAGGAAACTTTCAAACTGGGTAATCCTTCAGCAGAATCGGCACTTTATGATCCAATCTAGGCTAGAAATATCACAACGTAACAACACTCTTCAGTGCTGAAGCTGTTGCTGAAATTATCTATTTTTAGTACCAGTGACATGTTTGTGTATGAAGAGAACTGCAATATGTGATAATTACGATTCCAGATTTTGTTTCTGAAGAAAAAAACAAAACAAGTTTTTGGATCCAAATGCTATTCTAACAAAGGTTGGCAATCTGCACCGTGCCCGAGGCTGTTTCTTTGAATTGTTTGAAGGAAAACTGACCCAGAGCCGACTTTGACAGATATCAGCAGAAGGAATGTATCACAGCAAAGTTGCTTTGCTTTAAGTTTGGGAGCTTTTCAACCATCAGTCATGAAACTTCCTGTATTTGGAAATACTGGCTGGAGTTTTTGAAAGAAGGGAATTAAATACAGGTTTTAATACCAACAACATTAATAATGCTTACATAAAAGCAAAAATATAGCTTAAAATTAAATTGTTGCTGCTCATAATTAATAAATCAAAATTGCTTTAAATCACCAGTAGCAAGTGCTTAAAATTGGAAATAGGCAATACAAGAAATAAGGAGTACAAAAATCTGGACAGAACATGGTCATTCATCAAAAAAATGCTGCTAAATGGGAATTTAACGCCTCAAATTAAAAACGTAACTGTTTGATTGCCATTTAAATGCGTCAGGTAGTTCTTTTCTTCAAGGTTTAGCCGAGTTAAGCCGTTCCCAGTTGTTTCAGGCCGGACGCACTCGGCCACCTACGAATGGCACTTCCTGCGCCAACGAGGAATTACTAACAGTGCCTGTCATTACCTGTTCAACCACTCAGGGCGCAGAGTTAGAGAAGAGGTTAACGTTGCTGAAAAGGACAGATGGGCAGAGGAAAGGTAAAATTCTGTATTTATGGAGGCCACAATCTGAGTCAAATGTTATGAGGGATATCAGGAATGTGTGCGTCTGCCGTGTTTATTCAGAGATACGGGCCAGATTAAATCACTGTTTCTCAGAAGAAATTCGTTATTTTTTCTCCCCCCGCTAACTCTGACCTCCACTGGATCCGAACGTGAAAACTGCATGAGATCATTCCTTAACTCATTTCACGGATCACTAACTTCAGTTCATGCATACCCGGCTTTCAGGATGATGTTAGATAAAGTCAGAAATTTCACCGCAAAGAACTCTCCAATGGCGCAGCATTCAGCCCGGCACGCATCACACACGATCCAACCACATCTCGATGGACCAATCACAGACGCCTGAAAGTATTAGCCTAATGTGTTCCTGTAGATGCCGTGTGATCAACTTACTCGATAGCATAGAAGGGAAAGTTTAAACCATAGAAATGATAATTGGCACTGCAAAAAAAGGAGCTTCTAAACTAAAACACACCATCTCTCATATTCATGCAGCTGTCCTCCTCTCTAGAAATACAACAGCAGTGGACGTGAGCCAAGATGCAAATAAATAGAAAAACCGACAACGATCCTTCTCCGAAAAACAACATTTGTTTTGCTTTCAGCGTAATGACAAAAAGTCTGGGCGAGATCAAGAGAGGAAACCGGGGATTTATAGGAGCAGAGTCACTGGAGCAAAAAAGACAGAAGGAAGATAAACAAATGTTTACAGAGGCAGAAGTCCACGAGGAGATGGAGCTGGGAAACGAAGGAGGCAAACCACAGAGTGAAGCAAAAAAACACAACAACTTAACAGCAATTTACCATGAAAGTGGAGAGCAAAATCAAAGTGAGAAATGAAAAAAGGAGAATTTCATTCATTTCTTTAACATCAAATTTCTGTATGTGATTTCTAAGAAAAGTCCAACAGAAATGCAGGTAATTTGTGATGGGGGAAGATTTCATAATAAAGCCTCCGTTTTACCATAACAATGACCTAATATAATAGGGTAGAATGCTAAGCTCGCAGGGTTCACTAAATAATACTCTACGGCGTTCTTCTAAAGGACCGAGTTTTGAAGTAATACATAAGATTTAAGTAAAACTTAATTAAATGGTAAAATGTCAAGAATTTGTGGGGGGAAAAACACAACTTCCAAAGGAGTAACATTTTTACATATTAGCATCCTTTAGTAGTAAAATCTGTGTCATATAATATTACTGCTTGCTTTAAATGCCACAAACAAGAATTTCCAGCTCTCCAACATATCCTTTTAAAAAAAAGAAAAGAAAAGCTTGAAATACCCTGCAGCTGTTCTCTCAAACTAAATGAGTAAAAAGACATGTCACAATTTAAAATCAGAGTCCCCTGGCAGGAAACAACGTGACAGAGATAACAAAACTTTACTACGCTTACTTATAAAGGATCAACAAAAATCAAAACGAGTGCCGCGGCAGCAACCGGTGCACCTTTATTACTTCGCAAGTCGATATCTTCTTTTAAAGCGAAAGTGCTTGGGCTTTGAATGATTGCGTTTCATCTTTCTACAACACAAATCGTTCTTTCCCAATAATTAAGCTGCTGATTAAACATTTATTTTTTTAGTCTCTACGCTTTGTGAAGTAGTTCAGGCCAGACCTTCGAGAGCTGGTAAAAGTGCTGCTCCTATTCACCACTGATTAAAAGATTTCATTGACCACAATTAGCAAGCGAGTGTTTTGGTCCAAGGAAATTTTCCTTTCTTACATTCTGAAGTTCAGACAAGACGAAGAATCCACGTATTCCTATAAAAATGAGTGAGTTTAATGAGAAATGAGTGACTACATCCAGCGGCTAGAGTTATGCAGAGCTTTTATCCTAATTCATGTTCACAGTCTGTAGTTGCAGACTTATTTCTCTTATTGCTTTTACAAAATTTAAGAACCGACGAGAACCAGATTCTCTCAAACGAGGCTACAAAAGTTATTGCAATGACTTTGCTAGTCGAGTGAAGCATAGCAGTGAACTTTTCCAGTAGAGAATTTAACTAAATAAACCCAAGAGCGCAACAATGACTCGTCTTTGAGGTCAGTTTTCCTTATTCAACAAGAAGAGAGAGAGTAGCTAAAGGTCGCAGTAAAACACTTGTTACCAAATGGGGCATTAACGTCCATCTTACAATTACCAAAACATATGATGTTGACTCAGAAGACAAACAAGGAACAATATTACATTGAAGCATAAAACTATGTCAGTATTTCAGGACAAGGACCAGCAGTCAAGCATGGCGGTGGTAGTGTGTTGGCCTGGGGATGCTTCAGAACTCAAACATTTGATGTAACATTTCGCCTAGCAAAAGAATCCTGAGTTATTGTGTCTGGCCATCAGTTTGTGACCGCAAGGTTAATTTAAGAACCATGTAAGTTCTGCATAAAGACAAAGACCCAAAGAATAGCATCTACATCAATTAATGACGTTAAAGGGGGGGAAAAAAAGACTGATTTAGGACTATACTGTAGATGTTTTTAGTCTGGACTAAAATTCGGTGGCATGACCATAAACAGGTCTGTCGTGCTTGAAAATTCCCCATTTGCATGTTCATGTAGTGTCATGTTTTTGTTTGTTTGTTTGATAACCTAAAAAGCTGACTTTTCAGGTTAACTTTGTCAGAAATGACAGGTCCATCAAGGCTAGGACAAACACACTCAAAAAACAGCTTCTTTGCCAAAGCACTCAACACCCTGAACTCAACTGGACTCTAACTGTGCAATACCCTCATCTCTGTGCAATACAATGTCCTTATAACAATATATGTGCAAACTTTTATATTTATATTATATTTATTTACAAGTGCAATATCAACACCACTGTCTAATTATCTAGAAATGTTATTTTCTGTATATACTCCATATTCTTGTACATTTGTATTTCCTGCATAGGTTATTTCTGTTTATTTCTATATATATTTTTAGGGATATTTATTTTAACATTTTTTGCATGGCACTGAAAGGAGTGGTCTTCCAATCTCATTGTACAATGTGTATAATGACAGTAAAAGGCATTCTATTCTATTCTATTATTTTAATCTAAAACCTTTAACAGTGACTGAAACCCAAAAATATCTATAAGGAGGAAAATTAAAGGCAAAAAACAGTTAAAAACAGTGTGAGACACATTGAGACACCTAAGACTTGCTAGGCTTGTGATTTAATGTTTCACTGAAGCTTATGTGTTCATTTTTTCTGTTCTCAAAATGAAAACCCAATTAGGAAGATAAGAAAATGATTCAATAGATATCAAAAGATATTCAACAACTATCTTTTTAGGAGGACACACTGTTGAAATAAATGCAAAGATGTATATAAACGAAGCTAAATCTTGGTGAAACCCTCCCCCCAAACCATAAAATACCTAGCAAACTGTCAGGGAATCATTTTTAAAGGACTTGATGGTATCTAATTTTGTCTAAACAAAAACTAAGAGGGCCATAAGCCGAGCGGCGGTGGCTGCTGCTGCTGTGTGCAGGAGATTAGCACTTTGTTGCATCATGAGCCGCCAGACAACCTACCTGCTGAGGGTGAGGGTGAGCGAGTCTGTTGCTGCTCTAATCTTGTTTTGTGCTTCCACGTGGGTCATATCCTCGGCATTGGCGTCGCAGATGGAGACCACCCAGTCTCCCACCCCGACTCCGGCCTGAGCTGCCTTTCCACCTGGTGTAAGCTGGAGGAAATAAATAAATAAACAGCAGTTCAGTTGGACAGGGTTATCGGGGCAGGTAAAACAGGAAATTACAGCGATCACTCAGGAGGAATCAATACAAAAACTCCTCGGGTGAAGTGAGTCGCAGCTCAGGCCGGCACAAAGATCACACGGTAGATCACAATATAATTAACTCGTAAAATGAACGTGGCGTTCTACAAAGTTACACCACATAAAACTACATGTAACTTCTCACTTCTAAGACAGATTATATCTTTAAGAGGACATCCAGCTTTAAACAAGCAAAGCTTGGTTTAAAAATCTGAATTTGAGGTTTTCCAATGCAGATACAACAGAAAACAAAATTCTCAACTCTCTCTTTAAAAAATTTATCACTGAAAGGACATCCTATGGTGCTTTTCTTTCGTACCATTGATATTTATTACTCGAGTCGTGAATAGGCAAGGCAAGTTTATTTGTATAGCACATTATAGCACATTCAAATTCAAAGTGCTTTAGATAGGAAAAAAGATCAGAGAATGAAACAATAAAATCAGCTTTAAATTTAAAAGAAATAAAATTAAAATAAAATAAAATACAATAATAATAATAATAGTAATAATATTCTCAGTTGCTATATGCGCCGTTAAATAAGGCTGTTTTCAGGCTGGATTTAAACAACGGCAGAGTTGAAACCTCTTCAGGAAGACTGTTCCAGATTTTAGGAGCATAAAACTGGAATGGAGCCTCCCCTTGTTTGGTCCTGACTCTGGGCATCAGCAGGAGGCCACTACCTGAGGTTTCTAACATGTAACCTAACATGTCAGATATGTACTTTGGGGCTAAACCATGAAGAGAATAATAAAAATATCTGAGGAATAGAAAGCCTACAGGAATTTTATAAAATGTAAAATTATACTGTGAAATTGCTTGAACAACCCCCCCCCCAGCTGTTTCTATGAGAACATCAATAGACGTCAATATTTTTGAAAGCATGAATAAATGCACTGAAAATTATGTTTTTGTAGCTCTGACTGTGTGCGGCAGCTGATGTATTGCCATGTCTCGACTTTCCGCACAGTGTATTAGTCAAAAGCAAGCACAAACGGTAATAAAAATAAATAATAATAAACTAATATTGTTCGTTTTAAGCCGTAGGTTGATGTTTTTATGTGGCAGGCACGTTTTTACCCCACAATGTTTCCCACAGACATATTGGTGGCCATAACAGAGCAAAATCACACCCGTTTAGCATTCTAAGCTGTCAAGTCAAACCTCCAAAACAACCGTGGTCATTTACAGAAGAGTTGCAGGGCTCCAACATTTCCATCCATCACACCGAGTAATCAGAGGGAGAAACGCTGTCGGGAGGTTTAAAATATGTTAATCTGACAGAACAATCATGCCTCCAGTTATCACGTCCAAACAGCAAAAACCCTTAATCCAAACCGCACTGTAGGAAGTCTTTAACATTTCCTTTTGGAGCTTTGTACCGCTGCGTCCCCAGCCGTAATCCGCCGACACACAATCCTTCTCCGTCGATGCCGCTATAATGTCTGACACCTAATAATTAACTCAAGGAGTCTGTTTGTCTGTTTCACTCAGCACCGCCGGGAACAGCCATTATAAGGTCATCTCGATGTCATCGGTCGACACCTCACGATTTACCGCAGATGTGATTGGAGACCGCAGGAGAAAGGTTCGACAGCTGCAGACGAGGCCCAGATGTTGCCATTAGTCACGCCATTAGCTGGAATAAACTGTCCACCTTTTTCTCCACCTGACAGGTGAGCCGCTGACTGACAAAGAAATGACATCATCCTTGTTGGTCTGTCAGGGAGGCTGTGTGAGTGTGTGTGTTAGTCAGTGCTGAAGACAGGGTTATGTTGCAACAAAACACATATAAACCTGGCCTCCTGTGTCCTATACCGTCTCCAATACAAAGTTCAGGGATGCTAAACTGTATTTCAAGGGTTTAGTCATCTTACCTTTGCAGCTTAATGAAATCTTAGACCTGTGTCAAATGCTCATAACTACAGGAAAAAAAAAAATCAGATAGATAAGCAGGAGCCAGGATTTCTTGGCAAACAGAAACCCCCGTCAGGATTACTCAAATGCCACGGATCCCCGCAAATGTTAGCTCACCCGAAAGCCCAGACGACTCGGCCGTTCGATCAATGGTTTCCAGTGAGGCTCGGCTCTGCTAATCACACTGAACATGAAACATTAACGCTTGCATAAGAGCAGAGATGGGACCATAAAAACGAGGCCATCTCAGGTTATAAAATAAATAAATACTTGACTCTCTACTGATGCAAACAAAACTGCAGGCAGGCTGAAAACACAGGTCAGAACTTAAATAGAGATTCCTCAGAGAGGCAGTTTATGTTGCTTTAGAGCCAACTTCAAATATCATTTTAATTGCCCTGGGGTTCGTCGTACTGGAAGCAATTAAAGAGGTTAGGACATTTTTCTTTCGATTTTACTAAAAAGTTCAACATTTCATGCTTTTTTAAGAAAAAAATAAAAACTGAGACCAAGAGTCATGACATTTAGCCTCTCCCACACATCGCAAAGCGTTCAATTAGGATCCCTACGGAGATAAAAGAAGCCCCGCTTCCCTTTTTTTTTGCCTACTTTATCAAGTTTAATTTTTTTTTTTTACTTGCCTTTAGTGGGTGAAAATTGAGGCAGATGGATACATACTTTAATAAAGTGCCAAAAACTATTCAACTTCTCAGTTCTATAACCAAGAATGTTTTAATCGCATGCAAAAGTGCCGATAGCAGTTTTGGCTTAGATGCTGAAAGAAAATGGAAGCGGTAAGCACTGAACAACCACAGCGGTTTATGACAAATATAAATGTAGCAGGAGATCACCAAGCACACTACAGAAACAACAGAAATAAATTCAAAGTGATGGACCTACTACATAACTTAGATGCTGAGGTTACTTTGCTCTGCAGGTGTTTTGCCGTTCTCCTGCCTCAGCACACCTTATTCCGATTGATGGCTGACCAACAGGCTTCTGCTCAACAGCAAACCTGAGAGTCATGTGTGGAAAAGCAGGCAAGCGTCTAAAACATGCCAAGCAGTTTGCCTTTGAGGACCAGGGCTGGGAAACAGGAGTTAGACCCACTATTCAAGACGGACGGAAGAAATTTGCCAAGGCATTTTCCACCTAGATCATATAGTTCACTAAAATACTTAGGAAAAATATAAACTGAAGTTTTATTACTGCTCTATGGTTCTATAACTGACCAAGACATAAACTCTGCAGGTTAAACGGTTTTACTTCAGGTTATATTCCCATCAGAATCCCAGAGTCGCATTTATCAGGATGCCACTGCAGGAGATACAACCTAACAGCTCTCCTTTAGGATTAACAACTCATGCCGATCTAAACAAAAAATAAATAGAAAAAGCTGTATGTGATTTGTCTTTATCACCCACTATAACCTTCCAAATATATTGTGAAAAATAAAAAAAAACAAAGATAAAAAGTGCGGGCTGTGTTGATGGACACGGACACCTGCGCTCCTGGCTCAGGTTCTGGGTGCAGCTGCTGCCTCGCCTCAGAAGGCGGCAGTTAAAGTTGCTGCGTTCAGACCTTTGGGTTGGTGAGGGGCGGACAGAAACCCAACACCTGCCCCGACCTACGCGCATGAGTCGATGCAGCGAAGGACATTGGAAATTTACCATGGTTGTTAAGATTTTTAGTTGGAAACTTTTTCCAATCATCTCAGAATACATAATGTCCTCAAGAATTAAACGATACATTATTTTGTCTCTGAAGGAATGGAAGCCATTTATCCCAGCGGTTGTAATTTTGTAATAAGTGTATTGTACGGTTGATTGGACTTGTATGTTTTTCTCCCATGCATTTGTTGGGACATCTTCACAACTTAAAGGGAAGTTGGGTTAAATATGACATGTTACCAAGTGTCAGATGATCTGAGCGACTTCACAGTGGACATTTCAAGGCTTTGGTTTCATAAAAGGCTTTTGGTTTCATAAAATATTACATATTTAATTATAATCTCAGGCCGGCTTGGAAGCTTTTTGGCAGCGTGAAGCAGCAGAGCCGTTTTGGTGCGCTATCAAATTTCAAAGCTTTAGCCAACTTTTTTCCCGGATGCGTCACTCTGAATTCCCTTCAGAGGTACGTTCACGTGGGCCTTGTACTTGGTGTCAGGTCTGGTCCTTTCAGCTAATGAAGCGCCGTGGTTTTAACCAAACAGCGGGTGATTTACTGGCTGGGGCAACCGTGCACCATCTCGATTTTATTCTTTCCACGGCTATTTGGGGGCTTAGAGACCGTCTGTCCTTACATCACTCGCAGCACAGCTGATGCAAAGCCTTAAATATCACTCTGAGAAATGGAAAACCAAACCTGCAAGTATTTGATCCCCCCCCCATCCCACCCCGCATCTCTCTCTGGTGTGCCCCATAATGACACTGCAGAGAAACATCACACACTAACTCACCTTAGACCCAAACACGTATCTTGGACATATAAAAAAACTAAACAATAAAGGCATAACTGAATTATTAATGACGTCTAACAGCTTTTGGGTATGCTTGAGGGGGGAAAAGCGAGCCGATAATGAAGCAACAGATGGTCTTCAAGTTAAGATGGAAACACAGAATCGTAAGACTTAATGACAGCTGTAGACGTGGACCGGGAGGACATTTTACCATATCTCCCTCTCCCCGCCGGCCCAGTTATTGCCGTGACATCATTGGCAATTTTCTCCCAAACTTTGAAGTCAGCGGGATGGCATGTGTTTGTGGATAGAAACCAGATGGCACTCGCAAGTTACGTGGGGTTATCATAATGTTTGCTGAATAGCGACGGCTCAGGATCTGTGGCAGAAATGTGGTCAAACTTCTCTAATCGCGACGGGACAAACCCGACTGCAACTGCGTCGCTTCCCTTCGTCTTTACGCCTGTTCGTCTCGATACGGGAGTTTTCTGACGAACGCGTCGGGAGAGATAAAGCGAGCTAATGCAGACGTCTTTAGTCTGAACGACACCACAGTCTCGGTAAATTATATAGACAGAGGTTTGACAAGTGGTCTGCAAGAAGCCATGTTAGTGCAAACACTAAGCTGAGGGTCCAGCAGAAAAACTTCCTGATTATACAACGAGGTCTGCAGTGTTTTCCTGATCCAGGATTATTAAGTTACTGCAATCATTCAAGCTAGAACGCCGCGGTGGCGTGTCTCAACGAGAAGTTTATGGGTTGTTTATCCTGCGTGTGGCCGATGACCTTTCCAGCGTTACTCCAAATGAATGCTTCAACTGTATATTCATACGTATTGAAAACAAACCCAGTCTAATTATTAAGAAACGTGTGGGCTGCGTGTGTCACGAGGTATCCTTAAGAGAGCTTTTATGTCGTATCTGACAGCAGAACTGAAAACTTTATCACTGAACAATAAAAGTGTAGGAGAGGGATTTCTCAGACATCTGGAGAACAACGTTTGCAGTTAAAAGTAGCCGTCACTCCAGTCAGTCAAATGCGGCACGTGTTTTACAGCTGATGGATGAGAACGCGTCCAGCTAAGCTCAAAATCTCGACTTTCCTTCTCCGTTTGCTTCCACTTAAAAGTTATGGTCTACATTTTCCTCTGATCTCACTTGGAGACCATTCCTATGGGACTGGGGGGAGTTCGTCATCTGGATGGGAAAAGTGAGCGGTGAAGACAGACGCGGGAGGGGAGACAACGGGATAGCCAGTTTGCAGCGGCCGGGTGGATATGAGGAAAAATGTCTGGAATGCTGAGAAAGCACAAGGGCTGCCGGCTCTTAGGACCACGGAAGGAAGGAAACACAGGGAGGCCCATTCTGGAGAGGTAACAAGTGAGGAAAGCAAACTTTCACGATCAGTGAGAATATCATCAGTCTGAATGAAGACATAAAAAGTGATCCTCAACGATATGATCTTCCACCATTCATATCCAGTCTCAAACGGAGCTAAATCATCTTCTAACCTGCGCAAAACAAAAAACAAACACACACGTGGACTTTGCTTGAGTTCTCGCGTGCAATCTTATTGCCTCACTGAGAACCTACAAGCCGTATGTCATTTCCCTCCAGAGGTTCTTTGTTTTGTAAAAAGACTTTTAACTTAAGTCTATCTTTAGATCGTTATCAGCCGCAAGCCACGAAGGAAAGAAATGGACCACCCGCTGAATTCATCAAGTCAAAGCTCTTTAGGTTAAAGCCTTCCTGTTACGGAGGGATCCCATGTAACTAAGCTACATTCCCTCCTGACCAGGACTTTATTGGTCTTTCTTTTGTGAAAGCCAAAATTCCCTGTACGGCAAAAGAGGAGAACTTGCTGCATGTTTACAGAGGGCCTTAATAAAGTATTCTTACCAGCTACCAGCAACACATTTTTTTTTCTGTCCATTTTTCTTTCCAAAACAACCTTTAACCCAGGTTTGACTTGTCAAGTTAAACCAGACTCTTCCCATCTTCTAATCAGTTGATGGATGGAGCTTTATAAGAGGTTCAGAGCTCTTTTGTTGTTAGTTTTTAATATGCAACCTTCACTTTAAGCTTATGAATTTGTTTATCCCTGATCTGCCTTCCGTTTCCCTTGGTTGTTAAGACATAACAGTCTATTTACTTATGTAATTTTTCTAATGTAATGGATGATGTTGTATTTTATTTTGGGGGGCTGAATGCAAATAAACCGTCTTTATTATATAATTTTGTTGTTGTTGTGTTTGTGTTTATAAGGACACATATGCGCAGATATATTTATTTTGGGAGGGAACTTTATTAAAAAAAGTACATCACTGAATCAATATTATCAGAACTCCACACTGAAAAAGACATGTTTTTTCTTGATTTAATTAGCAGCGACTCTAGAAAACCAAACCATTGATACGCTGCCCTGAAAGTAAACCATGACTGTCGAGACAAAAATTTCCCCTATGCAACCATTTACAATCTCCTTTAAAAAAAATAATAAATCCATCTTTTGTCTGAAGACATTCATCCAGTACGATTTGGTAAACAGCTTTTTCATGTAGAAGAAACTCTCTGTTGTCTTAAACCCCACAGACGAACATCAGATTTCAAACAGAGATGGGCTGAACATGTACCGACACGAAGGGCGATGCTTTGCTGCCATCATCGCGGATGATATCACCTAAACGCACCTACCTCAGTGAGATGCTGCTTGAGGGCACAATGGAGACTCTATTCAGCAAAAATAATAAAAATAAAATAAAAACACGCCACATCTCACAGCATTTAATCATTGTTCCCAAGATTCATGCTCCATTCGGTCTGAGAGACGGAGCTTCCACAGAGCATGCGCCCTCAAATTATCTTTGGCAAAAAGGAAACAGCACCCACCGAACAAAGCTGATTATGTAATAAACATTAGTTAACTGTGACATTTATGTATTATCTTAATTTTTTTAAAAGGGAGCACCGTAACAATCGCAGTAGGAGGAGAAACAGATGTTGTAAAAAACAAAAACAAAAAAAAAAAACAGTTGGAAGCTAACTTAGGATTATTTTATGCGATGCATTCATGCGTGACTGCAAGATCGAGCCTGTACCTTCATCAGGCAAAGCTGCATTGCACTTTTAAGGCATGGAAAACGGTTCTTGCTCTCATCAGCACGGGCGTTGTTTATTCGAAACTTATGTCTGAAGACAAGCGACGACCTAACACGGAGCCTGCAAAAGTGTTTCGGGACAAACGACAGCAAGTTCTCGTGATGCAAAAGCTCATAAAGACGAGGCGCAGGCCTCAGAAAAAAGCCATTGTGAGAGTAAGACAGTATATCCATGTGCCGTCTGTGTGTGCCAAGAAGGCTTTTCTCACCGAGCTATTTTGTTAATTAGCCATAAACTTAAACAGGAGCTCAGGGGAAACATAAAAAGGTTGACTACGACAATCATCAGTGCAAAAACATCAAGGTAATTCCTCAGAATCCAGTAAAAAACAAAGACTTACCCTCGACACAGTGAGCGGCATGCTGAAGTCTTTGCCTCCCTGCAGTCTGAAGCCCCACGGCGCTGGGCCGCTGAGAGTAACAGTGTACATGTTCATAGCCTTGAGGAAGACAGAAAAGGAAATGTTTAAATTAGCAAGAAAAAAATAATCAAGGAAAGAATCCTTCCTTGGTTTGTCCGAAAGCATTTTGCTGCTGGTTTTCAGGGTTTTGTTTAAAAAAAAAAAAGAAAACTAACATTTCCGGGGGAAAACCAAACAGAGACAAAAGAAAACAAAAACAAATCCTGTCCAACTTTTTTCATATAATCACTGCTTAAACTTGAAATGGTTAAAAAAAAATAAAAGAAATCAGTCTGATATAATATTGTTTAAATTGGAGATTTTTTCGTGGAAGTCAAAGTTTCTGCCCTACGACTCGTAAAACCGAACAAAACTTGGTAAAAATCAGCCGTTTCGGTCAGGTTATGAATCAGACATCCATTGATCAGGCTTTACCAAGCTGGTACCAGTTTCCATTTTTCTTTTAGTTCTGACCTGGTAAGATTCTTTCATAAGAAAATTTGCTTTGAATGTAACAAGATGAACCTCATCAATATAGCCAAGCAGTGTAATGAGACGTGAGCTCGGAGCCTCTGACATGTGAAGGCCCCTTTGCCATCACCCTTATCTTTAGTTTGTTCAACTGATTCTCTGTTGAAGTCAAAGATTTACATATCGTTTTGAGTCAGAGTAAAAAAAGGTTGGTGAATTCAAATATTACCAAACCTAAATATGCAAGTTTTGGGTTAAACTGTATCTCTCTGATGTTTATCAGATTACTAAAGAAAGAAAAACTGATTTATCAGATATGGTGGCAAATTTTAAACTTTGGCATCTCTTCATGCAAGAAAGAAGAATAAACTGTTTAAATCTCAGTTTGGGAGCTGTTTTTTTATCGGGTCATTATCGTCTGGAAGGATCTATAAGGACTTACTATTAGTTGTTCTGGTTAGTAACTACCAAAATAAGTTACTACCACAGTTTTGTTTTTTGTTTTAATTAGGGTTAAAATTATAAGTATGTATTGTAACAGAATCCAGCGGCAAAAGAAGCTTCACATCTGGCTTTTCCAATCTACTCTGGGTTTTCTGAGACATCTCACTGTGACAGTTTTAATACATTTTTAGGCTATAACAAGTGAAAAAGTGAAAAAGAAGCTAAACAGATAAAATCTCAAAAAATCCCCCAAAACATTTTATTAAAGTCAAACACCTGCAGTTAG
Organism: Orestias chungarensis; assembly: GCA_032876305.1. Classification (NCBI taxonomy): domain Eukaryota; kingdom Metazoa; phylum Chordata; class Actinopteri; order Cyprinodontiformes; family Cyprinodontidae; genus Orestias; species Orestias chungarensis. The sequence continues at coordinate 1,640,505 of JAVLVB010000835.1, read as the reverse complement.
TAGACCAAAATGACAGACGCTGTTAGTACTGGCCTGTTAATGAAATTATGTTCGACCTTTCGATTAAAGTGAATGTTGCCTAACTTTGCTTACTTTCCCTTAAGATCTGAACCTCCAAAGTCATTTGATGGTTTTTTCTTCTAAATAAAGACGTGATCTTTAGGTCTTGCTTCTTAAAGCAACAGAAATACGTGTAGGAACAGAGACGTTTTGAGAATCAAAGCCAACTTTCATTGGATCTCGCTGTGACCTCCGTACAGGCACCCCCCACGCCCTCCTCCTCCTCTTCCTCACTTTTCACCAGGTGCCATTATTCTTCCTGTTCATGCAGCCATCTGTGTCAAGAGATCGCCGTGAAAACTTACCTTCCCTGCGAGGGCCCAGCTGGAAGCCCAAACCTGGGGAAAAAAAACTGGGGAGTCGGTAAGCTGGGGCGAGGAGATCGTGCCTGCCCGCGATGCTGCGTGTGACACAGGCGAGCCGTCGTCTCTGCTCAATTCTCAGAGGCTATATAAGGAATGTAAAACTACACCAAACTATTTCAGCCCAACACCCACATGAGTCACAGGGAGAAGGAGGGCGAGGAGCGCCGCTGGAGGAGGACGGAGAGAGGTAACGACAACCGCCTCCTAAGTTCTGGCACAAAGCAGAGAGCCTCTACATAAACGCACTACTTCTCCGCCTGTTTTCTGAAACTGCACTTGAGAAGCAGGCAGAGGCCACAAGTGGATCAAAACTAATGAGAGAGCGCATTCTTCCTAAAAAGGAACGAGACGCATTGCAAGCAAACCGGCAATTACATCTCATAACTATCAACTTCTTAAAGCAGCAGGGTTTTATTGGGAAGTGGAGCGATGGTCCGCTCATAAGTAGCGTCAATATAACAAGCAGACACTAAACACAAGTGAAAACACGGAAACAAAAATAATTTGCATAGATCAGGCGTTTCACGTGCATAAAACAGAAACAAAAAGTCCTGAAGCCGGATAGAGGTGGTAGGTAGTTCTGAATCCCACAGAATATAAATGAAATACAAGAATATTCCTGTTAATGCGGTTCAAGTAAACCAAATCCATGTAATGCACAAACAAGCATACTCAGATCAATCCAATTCATTAAACTCAAAAATGTCTGGCATGGATGTTTTTTTTTATATTGATTAGAAGAATAAGTAGAGTTCTCAGTGTCTCCTGGTTTATTGAATTAATTTATGTCAGCATCTCTTCTGCTGATCACTGATGAACAAGATAGGAAAGGCCAAGTTCAGCCCATGCTTTAACAGTCTGGTTCTTCCCTAGTGTTAGGAAACTTATGCATCAACAAAACTAAGGTTTCTCTCTTAAAGCAGTCTGACCTTTAGTTGCATTTTGAGGACAATGTGTGTCAGCACCCCCAGCTGACAGAGGAGACATTTGACACAGCGGATCAACGCATAAGTAAACTGATTGATCCATTGTGTTTGTTTCATGTTGTTTAAAAGTGAATCTGAGGCACACACAGGGAGTTTATACAGCTTCGTTTCAATGGTTTTAAGAGATGTGCTAATTAAACATCCAGCTGTGAAGAATCACAGAGTGAGAGAAAAGTTACACAAACCTCTTTCACTTAAAGGGAAAACAAAGTGTGTCGGAGAGCCGCCAAACAAAACCACAGCAGCTCGTTAGAAGGAGCGACTCTGGAGCGAGGCTCTTAAAACGACGTCGCAGCAAAAAAAAGACATAAAAACGAAACTTTCTGAACTGTCCTACCTCCTCTCGTCCCTCCTTGTGATCGCTGGACATGACGAGCGACTCGGCTTCAAGTCAGCTTGTAGTTTTCGTCGGTGCGGGGGTCAGGCAGCCGATGGCAATCCTCCTCCTGCTGCTGCTGCTGCTGCTGCTGAGCCACAAACTCAACTCCCTCAAGCGGAGGCGACGCCTGACGTCACGCGTCACGCAGGCTTCCGGGCTCCAGCGACGGCCTCGCGCACGTCAACGCAGGCACGCGCGAAGAGAGCTCTGGCTTTTTAATCAGGTTCACACTTGGCAAGACATTTTAATTAAACGTTTAATTCATTTGTTTTTTCTTTGTTATCTATGATAATGTTTGTTGTTTTTTTTACCTGTGCAGCACTTTGGTCATCTACGGTTGTTTTAAATGTGCTCTATAAATAAAGTTTGAGCTGAGTTTAAAAAGCTTCCAATAAATAATCGAGTCATTGACTTGCAGGGTTTACTCCTTCTGGATCACAAAACCATAGCTTGCGTTGTGTCGTTGACTTTATCGGCCCATCATGCTGAACGTGCCATGTGGCGACAGTGGAGAGGAAAAACTCCCCTTTAACAGGAAGAATCCTCAAACAGAAGCACGATCGGACGTCAAACTGGGGGGGTTGAATAGACAGAAGACACAAATAGATGTGGAAAAAAAGAGAAAATTTAACTGCAGCAGATGATGAACGTTGCTAGCAAAGCTGGTTCAGGTAACAGAGTGCCAGACCAGGTGCAGTTTGTAGAGAGAGAAAACACAGAAAACAGAAAGGTATAGTTGAACTAACTGTAACTTCAATCTATTATAAATATGATTATCAAGAGGAAGTCAATAAATGATGGTATTCAAAACATTTTACAAAAAACAAACATGCAAATGTCCTCTTTCCACTCCCTTCACAAACCAGCTACTGCAAATCACCTGATTTGACAGAGCTGCTAATCTGTAAAGAGTGTGGAGATGTTTTTGATTGTAGCGAGCTGCCTCGAAGAGGCATCCGAGATTTGTTAAAAACTAACATTAGTGAATAATCAAGCCATCATCAGAATATGGAACTAAAAAACATCAGAATAATGAATGGATTAGGAGGGGGATAATCTGGGAAGTAGTTAAGAATCCCACGATTACTCTGGAGGAGCTCCAGAGATCCACCTCTCAGGTAAGGAAGCTTTAGACATAAGTCTCCAAAGATCCTTACTTTGGACTTTATCCCGAGCTGTGTAGAGGAAATAGCAAATGTTTGCTGAGGCAAATACTTGGATTTCATAGGACTACATGCAAACTACTATGCATTGCAGAAGACTAACTTCCACACAGCACAATGAATATACGGGTATTAAGATGTTCTGGTTGGGTGGCTTTCTTTGGCAGGGAAAGGACTGTTAATGAGAAGATGGTAGCAGCTAAATACAGGGAGATCCTGTTTTACAGGATACACAAAAAACAAGATGGTTTACAGCACAACCCTAAACTTACGATGACAAGCATGTTCATTTGTTAGAAAGGAAATGCCAGAAGTAAATTTATTTGAGAATTTACATTATTGTGGCTGGAAGCCGACTCAGTTTTTGGCACTGTTGCTCCATATGTTTTTCAGATGATAATGCCTGTGCTGTACTTGGGTTTATACTAATTTGATAATTTATCGTCCCCCTGCAAGTGTAAAGAAAAATTATACTAGCAAAACTGA
>JAVLVB010000835.1:1589575-1629806 GCA_032876305.1 Orestias chungarensis | reverse complement strand
AAAAAAAAAAAAAAGGCTCCAATTGGCTTAGTTGCGCAGAGACTGCTTTACTTTCCAAAGCAGCCGACTTTCAGCAAACATTTGATCACCTGGAGCAATTTGTTTTCAAAAAACAATAAATACGCATCTGAACAACGTTGGCTATGTTACACACCGTTCAGAGTTTCAGAGAGTCCAATTCTACCACTGATCTTATTCCAAGTTGAATGGACCGCCGTCAAAGACTAAAACATCCATCTGTCTTCACTGCTTGGGTTTCAACGCCGTGGCAAAGACGCCGAAAATGATGGCAACTACAGTGAAGCCTTGAGCGAAAATGCGGCCCCTCATCAACATCTGGGACTGTCTGGTTTTTCCTTGATGGAAGGCACGAAGACCGTACAGCAGCGCTCCGGCTGTTGCAGCGCAGCCTACACAGTATAGAAGATGGGATAAATTAAGAGAATGATCCATATAGACAGTGAAAATAAAATACAAGTATAGAAGATGGGATAAATTAAGAGAATGATCCATATAGACAGTGAAAAATAAAATACAAGTAATTTTGATGTTTATGATAAAAATGATTCAACGGTATAATTGGATTTAGGTCTGGACTTTGACTAGGCCTTTCTAGTACTTTCCTCTGATTTGAAATAAACTCTTCCACTGTCTTGCTTGAAAGAAACTTCATCCAAGGCTTAAAACTTTTAAAACCTTTAGAAAAATCTTCCAATCGCAATAGCATCTGTAAGTTCTGAGATCAATTATGATGTAGCCTACTTTTATTTTGTGCATTACTCGCATCCTCATCTGCACTTCCATCCATTCCTCTTGCACCTTCAGCATTTTTGAGCAATGTCATTTGCATCCAGTGAACAAATCTGCTGTCCTACTAGCTAAATATCCCATCAGCATGAAAAATGCAAGCTAAAATATATGAACTAGCATCCATTGCAGGCTTTGACATGAATTTTGATCTAGATAAAATCTAAGTTATATTTGGGGTAAAAAAAAAAGAAAAGAATTACATATAATAGGGATATAAACAAAAATGAGGCTGTGGAAAGTCTTAATGTAATAAAGCTGCACTATCCAGTCTAATGTTAATTTTCCAGCCATTGTGATCACACAGACACAGGTATGGCCTTCTAAAAGGTTCCAATTTAAACCACCTAAGCATCGTTTAATCGACTACAATACTACAGTCCAGGTTATGATGCAGCGTTAATAACTAATTGAACCCAGCTGTGTCGGAGGACGCTGACTGCTACACTTGTGTAACTTCCTGTTTGTATAACACACCTATAGGGACGAACGGATTCTCCTTGGTTTTCCTCAGAAACTTTTCCTTGAAGCTCTCGTCTTTGGTCCTCAGTAACGGGGTGAAGCCTTCGATAACCGGAGGCTGGGCCAGGTCGAACGGCACCGGAGCCGGAGCTTTGGCCGGTTGCTCGAACACCGCTGGCGTTGCTGAGGCCGCCATGACAGCTTCGGAATTCTGATTGGAAGCACTTCCGGATTCTCCATCCTGCCCGTTCCTTTCACAATAAAAGTGTGGTTGTTTACCCAGCGGCAAGGTCACCGTGAGCAAGCATTTTTTCCACCCACCTACTCCTATTTTCTTGGCTTTAATAGTCTTAAACTTTGGTTGACAAATAGTGAATTTGTTAAAGCTCGTGAAACGTACGTTTTCTCCTAAAAATAGGACCAATAATACTAGTCTATGTAAATGTGAAGGTTAAATCTATACAAACACCTGCAGCTAGATGTCAGCATTGTATAACCAGAAACCTGTTTTACCACCAGTTTTTTAATCTTTTAAAGAAATATATTTAAGATTATTTTTAATCACATCCGGCTTAAATATTTTGTTCACAGTGTTGATAAAATATATACCAACAAACCTGACAGAAGATAGTTTTATATGAACAAAGATAAGGTCAGCTTGGGGAGGTCATTGAAAAAGTTATTTAGGTTTTTAAAAACATGTTTGTTAGACAAACGGAAACGCTGCATTTCACAAACCAGAGGGTTGCTACTGTGTAATATGTGGGGAGAGTTTGTCAGGAGCATAAAATGGGAACATGACTGTTCAAACCTGGGACTGCTGAAAACAAGCCAAATACTGTAAGGAGAAAAAAATACGAAACTGATCTGCTTGGGAACACAAATATTCTCAGGGAGAAAGAACCCCATAAAAGACATCCTTTTCAGAACAAGAAGTTTCCTATCGAGTTAGGTAATAATCAAGCGCACACATACTTTTCAATCTTTTTATTGAATATTAAGGTAAATATTTCACATTAATACAGGCTACATAAAGTAGAGCCACTATACGACATGAAATTTACTCTCATTTTAACCCTTTTTAGTATGTAAACAATTATACATGTATTTACCACTCTAAAAGGTTCTGATTTCTCTTTAGGTAATCATCATCATTAGCTAGTTCTGGGCCAAATTTAATAGCTACTTCATGTAGAGCCCCCTGTAGCCCAAGAACGGTGTATGTGGGTTTTAAGTCAAAAATCGCTAAACTACGCAGAGAATAGATCCTGTTGAACAGGTGAACGCGCATGTTTGTGTTTTGCATCATCACGACAATGATGACAGCCGTCGCCCGATCTCCTCTCTTCCATGTTTTCAGATAGGCACATCAAAGAATGGCGTCGAGAGAACTTCGAATTCTTCAACCCCCTCCCCGGCTTTGCACCTTCAGGCCTCTAAAGTTACTGTGTTGGGAATTTTGTTTTTCCTTTTGTCTCATTCCGTCTTATGGTATCACATGTTTGCACTGTGGGTCATGCTGTGTGCATTTTAACTTCCGTGGATGCCTCCTAGTTGACGTGGTTCAGGTGCACGTTGCCCACGTGAGGGGCCCAGGTACCAGGCCACACCTGAATGTAAGAATGAAGAAGACGATTAGTGTTTTGATTGGTGTAAAACTTTGTTTAAATGGGTCTCACACACCTGCTGCTGTGGGTCTGAGCTATCCGGATTGTTAGGGACCACTTTTATGATGGGATTCCATGCAGGGTCACCTGCGTGCAAACCATTGTACATCGGAGCCCCTGGGCCTTCTGCCATGGGAGGGTGGGGCGTCAGCATGGTTCCTCCGTACATTGACACAGGCATCCCCTTCACATAGAGGTAAAATAATTTGTGTTATTCACATATGCAGAAAATAAATTATAGAGAGGTTGTCAGCAAGGCCACATACCTTTTGGAAATCCATGTAAGTGTTGGGCAAATGCTGAGGCTGTTGGTAGCTGTTAGCCGGGTTAGCGATGCCCGTGTCGTCCTGCTCCATGGGCTGGTGCTGGGAGAAGGCCGACTGCTCCGCCTGCAGCTGAGGGTGCATCATGTGGCTGCTCATATGTGGCTGGGACCAGCCGGACATGGCTTCTGCACCAAAACACAGGGTTAGAGGATCTGTTTTGGTTGGACTGCGCCGTGACCTTCGCGTTCACAAGATTAATTCTCACCCGAAGCGCTTCCAACTCCAAACGACCAAATGCCACCCTGTCCCACAGAGGCCGTATAGCTGGTTGTGAGTAGAGGTGGGTTGACCGAACCGGTCTGCCTGATTCTTGCCAGCCGCTCCGTGCCGATTGGAGGGGGGACCTTTCTGTCCTGCTGCGAGGAACTGCCCGGCTTAGGCTGGGGAGGAGGGGCTCCAGCTGAGGTGGAGAGAGCAGACGAGGACACTGCCGGAGGAGGTGGGCCAGGGGATTCACCTGGTACAGCAAAAAATAAATAAATAGCACAATTTATACCTCTACAGAAGCAAAGGCAGACCATCTGGTAACTTTTACACTTGACCAAGCCTTGATGAATGGCTGGACTAAAACCTAAAAAGAATTACATTTAAGCAATCAGTGAATACATCCCACAGTTCTAGATTCATTGTTATACCTATGAATGACTAGTTAATTATATTTATTATCAGTTAGGTATTTAAAATTTAATGCAACAAGCTTTACTCGGGAGATAACAAATAACAGGAAGCTCGATATTAGCCTAAGGCTACTGAGCAATATGCTTTTTAAGAGAATAATTGAATCCGTCGCAGCACATCCTAGATTAAAAAATAGATTAGGAAATCTCACAATTGCTGGGTTTGAAGTTAGTTTGTAATGTTACTCACATCGGCTTAAATAAGGCACTTCAAAAATTAAAGAACTGTAGCAGTTTAAATTAAAAATTTTTGCAGTAAAAATTTGAAATCCTGTCAGACTGCAAAGTTATGCTTGATATTCAACATTTATTCAGTTCTTTGAGGATTATACCTGATGTGGATGCGCTCCATGGGTGAGGGGAAAAGTGCTGTCGGCTGAACGAGGGCGTGCCAACCCCGGTGTGACCGTGCAGATATACAGGGCTGCCAGAGATACTAGTGGCAAAGCTGGTCAAGGCTGCGGAAAACATACAGACAGTTGCACTTAACACAAATCTGTTTTGGCTGGTGATATGTTTTTGCTGTTTGCAGTCAGCGTTGCAGAAAACAATCTAAAAAATATATTTTTTTCAGAAACAAAGACTCCTACCGATCGGGCTGTTGACCATCCTCTGGGAGGCTGATCGGTAGCCAGGGGCTTTGGAGCTCTCTGGAGGAGGGGGCATCATATTCTCCATCTGGGCCATGGTCATATAGGTCTGCGGAGCCGAATACGACTGCTCCGGAGGTGATCGAGTCGGCAAGTGACATGCACCCCACACATGATTGTTACCCACCTGCTGGACACCCAAATATCGAACTTTAAACTAACGGCTATCATCATCTGTAGCATTTAAACACTAAGCGCCCTCTGTGGTCTCATGCCAACAGTGTGGAGGGCTTCAAACTCACCTGGCTGTTGTTATCGAAGATGCTGCTGAAATTGAAGAGACCTGCGGGACCAAAGTTGGCTGGCATCTGCTGGGGCTTGCCTGCGCTGGCGATGTGCTGCATCTGGGAACCGTTCATTATCCCCAGATTAGCTGACACCTGAAGCGAGCCTGGCACTTGGCCCTGGGGTTGTGGGGGAAGGTTCGCGGGCTGGGATGTCTGGCTTTGGGATTGTTTTGGTAGTTCCTGTTGAGCGCTGAATGGGACAAAGACAGACTGCTGTGCCTGCTGCTGCTCAGGGTGGGAGTAGTAAGGCCCCGGTGGCTGCATACGATGGGAGACTCTGGGTGCTGGAGCTGAGAAGTGGGGGACAGTGTTGCTTGGATGTGCAACTTTGTGTGAATGAGCAGGAGACGTTCCCGGGGGAAGGCAGGAGCTGGGCTGCGAGCTGTGGAGAGCAGGATGAGCCTCTGTGGATGATACAGAGGACGCAGGAGGAGGTAACTGCTGTCGAGGTTCTGGCTTAGCACCAAGAACTAGAGCAGGAGAAGCGAAACCCACAGAGTTGATGCTCTCGCTGACAGACACCGGCTGATTCTCGGATGCGCTCAGTTTGTCCTTTCCAGCAGGGATAACGGGAGCAGGCTCCGTTTTAGCTGGCTGGATTGGAGGCTGAGAATTGGGTCCAACCTGCTGCTGGGGAGCGTTGGCTGTGGTTGTAGTGGAAGAGGGATGTGCAGGAGAACCTGTTCCTCTTACTTCGTTACTGACGCTAGTGGCAGCTGCGTTAGATGCAGGGGTAACGCCTGTCTGCTTGGGGTCGGGGGCGAAGAGCTGCTTCCTAACAGACGACGGGGTGGGGATGCTCGGTTGGGGGTTGTATGGAGTCGGATTTGGGGTGTGGGGTGAGGACGCGGCTGTGTTGGGCGCATTGGTGGCCATGGTGTTGGTGGTGGTGACGCCAGTTCCTGAGCTGGCTGTGGTGTTGTGCTCGCTGTGGGCTGAGGTGGATTTAGCTTGGGCCGCAGTGTTGTTGGCTCCTCCGTTATGTTTCGGGGAGCTGTTGGCGCTGCCGGGACTCACAGGACGCACAGGGAAGGGTCCCCAGGTGCTGGCAGCTGGAGAGAAGGTGCCTCCGAACTGTGCCATGGGCAAACGAGGATGTCTGATCTGGTGCATGGTCTGAGCAGCCAGTAAAGCCAGCTGAGGGTGAGCGTACGCCAGGGGCAGGGACACAGGGAAAGGCTGCCGGACATTTGAGGGAAGCCCCTTCCCGCTTTTTCCCCCTGCCTGAGGGCAAGATGAAGATGTGGAAGAGGGTTGGAACGAAACCCCTGTAGAGGGGACCAAAGAGCTCAGAGGCTTCGGGCCCGAAGTCAAACCACTGCTGGGTCCCATGGTACTAGGGAAGGAGGCGGAGGTCGATTTAGAGCCTGGAGCTCTGATGTGATTCCTGGGGATCAAATCCTCAAGCTCTTTGGCTGGATCCTGGATTAGAGCATTGATCAACTGGACAGCATACCTTGTGGACTCGGTGCCGCCTCTGAAACGGGACACATTTTAGTCAGACAAGCTGGTATGCATGCAAATAACAACATTAAATATGTTTTAGACACGGTTTTTACCTGATTGTGATCATTCTCTCGCCGTTTTTGTCCTTCTGTTTGTCTACGTCTATGTGCGCTCCTGTCACATCCTGGATGGCTGTGATGTTGCAGCCTCCCCGGCCCATAATCCGAGACACAACTGAGGCCGGTACGGACAGCTTCTTTGATCTAGAAAAGAATTCAGGATATTAAATGTTTGCAGTTATACTTGTACTATAAAAACTTCAATTTAAACCTAATGTTTACTAATACAAATAGGAAGCATAAAAAAACAATGTATGTGTTTATGCCTAAAGTTTCAACGAATATAAAACTGATGAAGTGGCGGCTGGTAAAAAATCCTGGTAAAATCCTTTTAATTTCACAGTTATATTATTATAAAAGTATCATTAGACTTTATGCTATAAAAACATTATAGAAATCAGGAGATTAATTCACATTGTGGGTATGATTTCAAATGTATTTTAGTGTAGGACAGAGTCTGGTAGTCACAATACCAAAAACAAAAACTACAGCTGGTTCTCATTTAGATTTAGAATATTTATTCTAACCTTCACGCGTTTTATGTAGCAGTTGGGGCTAAATTTCCAGTGCCCTACCGTTACTAGACTTTACAAAGTCGCAATTTCTCCCCAGGAACCATAACCGGATTGGCCGTTTAGCTGCCGATTAGGGGAGTTTTGCAGACAGCCTCATCTGTCAGTGGACATTCAATGTTTACTGAGTGTCAGTGGAAATCTTTTTTTTAAAATTCTTCTAAGCATGCACCCACAGTTTTAAGTGAAACTTACATTAATATATATGTTTTATGTCGCCCCCTGTAGGCCAGCCACCATTGAACTAAAAACAAGGAAAATCCTCAAACTGACCTTCTGACCACCTCTTTCCAACCTTCTTCTCGCTTCTGGCCTCTCTTTGGACTCGTGAGGCTGAGTTTACTGATAGGGGAGGTCAGCGGAAGAGTCATAGTCTTAAACGGGGACGGCAAGGAGTGTGAAGAGTTGCCGCACGTTTCTGGAGGTCTGTGATACATAAGTGCTCACGTTTAATTTGTGCTGAAAATTTAAGTAATGTGAAGAATTCATGATCTGCTATTAGTGGCAGGCGCAGAATGATAAACAGTTTGTCACACTGTAGCATGTGATGCGCTGGATCTGAGACTCACTTTTGCGTCAGCTTGGAGATGGAGACCGTGATCTTATTGTCCACTTTGGTGTCGATGGGTGGCTGAGGACAGTGTTTCTTCTCTGGCCCGGGCATGAGGGCCTGGGACTGCGTTGCTCCTGAGGAAAGGGCTGAGGAGGAGGAAGAAGATGAGGAAGAAGAGGAGGAGGCGAATGAGATGAGGTCCGGGAGGTAGTTCAGCTCCTGACTCTTCCCCCCACTGCTGCTGCTCTCGCTGGCACAGTCGGTGCTATCCAGGGGGTCTGAATCGCTGTTGCCGCTCGTCACTCCCCCGCCGCCGCCCCTTGGCTCACCATGGATCTTGTTCTTGTCAGCCTTGTGCTGTGCAAGTGCAACCTAAAAAGTAAATATATAAGGTAACCTCTAGATGTTTTTTATACACCAGCCAATGTTTTTCTGTTTTGAAAAAAAGTGATATTCCAACCTTTCCTCAACTTTTCATTAATATATGGTTAAGATATGGCATATAACAGTGGTTCAGTGGTTTTGCAATGACGTTTTGTTGCCTATCCTCCTCATACAGGTAGTCAGTCTGTGTCTGCTACACTAAAGTGCTAAATGTTGTGTGTTGGAGAACTTAAAAAAGAAGACTTTAATATTCTAATTTGGAAAAAACATTTGGGTTTACATTTTACGTGACTCAAAATCAAAGATTTTAAAAATACAGTAAATATATCACTCTGTATGTATTTATCTTTATGAAAGCTAGTGTGTTTTCACCAGATGTTCTTCTGGCTGAAGGAAAACCTTTAGTGCAGCGCTTACCTGCGAATCTTGTAATATGATGGGCTCGTTCGGCGCTGAATCCTTGGTCTTGTTCTTTTTGTTTTTACGATTGGTGTTCGGGGTAGTGGCCACACCTGCTCGCTTTTTACCAAACGCTGTCGTGAAAGTGGGGGAGGTGGCAGATATACCGATGGTGGTGGTGGTGGTTGCACTGGGAGGCTCGATGGGAACCTCGTTTTCTAAGGGACAAGAGGGATCAGATTTAAAGGGGAACAAATGATTATAATCTCTAACATTTCTGCTTTGTCTCGGATAGCGATGAGAGAAAGGGTTAAAGGTTACCTTCAGCTGAATCCTCCTTCTGCTCCTGCATCTCAGAGGACTCCTCCTTGGTTTTCTGCCCTTCCTCTTCCTCCTGCTTCCTCTTTTGCTCCTCCTTCTTCTTCTTGCGCTTCTCCTTTCTCTTCTCCCTCTTGACAGCCAACGCCTGCTTTTTGCTCTCCTCCCGAGACTATTAAGACACAACGGCATTACATAAGACGTGCTTCCTGCCGTCCTCTGATTCTTTTCCGTATGCCTTATAATGATAGACTATGACGATAAGATTACCTTCTCCAAGTCCAGCTCTTTCAGGAGAATGCTAGCATTCTTGTTGGCCTCTGCTGCCTGCTGGTCTTTTGCTTTGACAATGGTCTCCATGCACTGGTGACATTTCTTCAACAGCTCCTGCAGAAGAAAGCTCTCATAAACATCTTTGGTTGTTTATTTTATTATATGCCGTACATAAGTGTATTTCCTGGGATGTTTTCCTCCTAGAATCGAAATTCCTAAAGCTTTCATTTTAGCCTGACCATTATTTTTTTGTGTTTTCACTTTGTGCTGATGTTGAGCCTCAACTCCAGTAGCAGAATTATTTTATTCACCAGTTTGGAAAAATTAGACTTTAAAGTCGAAATGCAGCCACTACTACTCTGTTGATCTTTAAAGGAAAGTGTGGTAGAAAATGAACCTCTAAAAGTAAGTCAATAGATACCTTGTCAGCGATGGTGGCAATATATCTCATGCACTCGATGTCTGACGGAAACTGGTTGACCTCCTTCACGAGATACTGCACCACTTTCACATGACCCTAAAATAAGAAGAATTAAGTTTTATAAAGGAAGGTTTGGTGAAATACAGCAGGATACCACCTAATATCCAGTAAAGCACATACCTTGCGAAAAGCGGCCATCAGAGGGGTGATTTTTCGGTTGTCTGCAGCGTCCACATCAGCACTCGCGTGCACCAGGAGCTGGACCACATCAAAGTGACCGCCGTTCGCTGCCAGCCAGAGGGGCGTGTTTCCTTTCTTGTTTCGTACGTCGATATGAGCACCCCTACAAACACAAATAACCGACGTGTTGCCATGAGAAGCCGGAAAACAAAGATGAAAACAAGCAGCACTACAAGAGAGGAAAAAACATACAGGCGCTTCCCAAAAGCTAATCCACATTGACCACCATGTTAAGAGGGCTTACCTGTTGATGAGCAACTCGCAGAACTTGTAATGGCCCTTGTCGGCAGCGATGGTGAGGGCAGTGTCTCGGGATGAGGGAACAGGAGGTGCGTTGACATCAGCACCTTTGTCCAGCAGAACTCGGCCCACCTCTGCGTAACCTCCTGAGGCTGCCTCCATCAACGGAGTAAGACCAGTCTACGTAAACAAAGCTCAGTTAAATGGATACTAAAAAAAGCAAAGCCGGAAAAAAAAAAACTAAAAACTGGACAGAAATTTTGAGGCGACTTGATATTGAGGTGCACAGCCCTTCTACCTTAGCGCGGTGCTCTACGTTGGCCTTGCGGTCCAGCAACAGACTGACGACCTCGGCTCTCCCCTGAAAGCAGGCTAAGGTTAGCGCCGTGTTTCTGTTGGTTTCGATCTGGGCATTGATGTCTGAGCCCATGTCCAACAAGAGCTTCACTGCTGGCACGTGGCCGTTCATAGCGGCGAGCATCAGAGGCGATATTCCCAGCTTACTGCCAGTTCTGTGGAAATAATATTTAGAGGGCAAAGGCTTTTTAAGAGCTCTTCTCTTTTGGTCATTAATTTTATGAAATTATGAAATTATATAAAACAATTTATGTACAGACTCGTAGCGTAGGACAGATAAATGATAAATGGGAAATCAATTTAAGAAATGCAAACTTATCCTTTTTTAAAACTAGTAACCATGATTTCTATTATGCTGGAGGGCTTTAATAACACTGAGTTTATTAGCATCAAATAAAAGTGCAATACTTAGTTTCTCCCAGCTCACCTGGAGTTGATCTCAGCCCCGGCATTGAGGAGTATCTTGATAATGTTGACATAGCCACCCGAAGCAGCCAAGCTGAGAGGTGTGTAGTCTGAAACGTTTCGGTGTTCCTTGTTGGCTCCCCGCAGCAGCAGCAACTCCACAACCTGTCAAATAAAAACAGACATGGAATGTAAATAATGTCAGGAAAAAATGCTAAAGTATAGTTTCAATATCTTGTGAGTAGATCCGAAAGTCTATTAACCTCCTGGCGGCCCCCTGAACATGCCAATGAGAGGGGCGTGTCTTTGGTTCTCTCTGACTGAGCCTCGATGTCTCCACCTTTGTCAAGGAGGACCTCAACCACTCCTACATGGCCAGCTGTGGCAGCCAGTATTAAAGGTGTAAAACCTGTGGAGAACACGGGAATGTGAACAGATATTTCAAATTCATCCATGCAGAAAACATTCCCAACTTTCTATCCAAAGTACCTTTTTTATCTCGATGTTCAATGTTGGCTTGCCGCGCGATCAGGACAGACACCAGCTCCTCGTGTCCGCCCGCACAGGCCAGCGTCAGTGCTGTATCATGGTTGCTCTCCGTCTTTGAGGAAACAAACAAAATGTATCTCAACGGTATAAAGTACATCTCATGCATGTATATGAATATATAAAACTATAAGACTTACATGTGCGTCTATGTCAACAGAAGGGTAGAGGGGCAAGACTGAAGGGGGAGAAGAGATGTTTGGGTTCGTCTGCATGGGCGGCTGAGACATGGGTGTGGGTGACGTTGTAGTGGTTAGCATGGGCACACGACTGCTCACAGCTGCAATACAGAAGAGGGTCAAAAAAACCAACCATATCCACATAAGCATGTTTGGTTTGGTTAGCAATTCTAAAAGTTAGATTTACGCACCAAAGCAGATATTCTCACCTGCCATAATGTCGTCCAGTGTGTCTGTGAGCGTCTGTGCAGGTGTGGCCACCATGAGCCCGTCGGGGGCCGGCTGAGGTATCATTCCTGGGCCCAAACCAGCCAGCTGTTGACCCTGACTTTGTTGTGGCTGCCCCAGCATCTGCTGCCCCACCAGCACCCTCTGCAGCTCCGGGCTCGGGCTTCCTGGGTAGTCTGCAGGGTTGTAGTCCGGCAGGGGTTGGATGGGGACGAAGGCAGCCTGAAGAGGCAGAGGAGGCGGCTGAGGTTGGGTCTGGGGCGAAGGAGGGAGTGGTGGCTGCTGTGGTGGCAGTGGGCCGTCCCTGTAGAGGATTGTGCCCACTTGAGGAAGCTTGGGGTAGTCATCCTCTTCTCCATCTGCATCGTCTTCTGAGCCCTCGTCTTCATCATCGTCGTCCTCCTCCTCCTCCTCATCATCCTGAAAACACAAATAAGTTAAACTCTACCACAACACCGCACAAACAATAACACCCCTTGCATGACTGCTCAGCGTGACTTGATCAAAGTCAGCCAATTTTTGTTTCAGTGGACTGTTTAAAATTAAATATGAGGAAGGAAATTTCATTTTAATTTTATTTACGTTTTGTTAAAAGGTATTTGGGCTGTGAGAAAGTAACAGAAAAAGATAACAGGAAGGCTGTGCGTTTGATCTGTTCGGCCCTTTTGAGACTTCGCCTCTTCTCATCGGGGAACGTGCAGGAATGTGAACTATTAGCAGCTTAGAGTGAACCTTTGTAGTCATGGTAATGCTGATCATGAAGAATAAGTCACATTAAATCATAAAAGTTATGCTTTGTGAAACTTTCTTTACAATAACGCCTCTCTCTAACATGGACTTTACCCCTAATGTAAATAACAGCTCAAAGTGCAAAGACCAGAAAAATGTATTCTGTAACAATTACATTGTATTACAAATAAAAAGGAGTTTGTAAAGTGACCACAGCACCCAGATTGGTACATGTTCAGGTTCCACAACAGTGAGAAAGAGTTGTACCTCATCCACGTCATCTCCGGGTAGCTGATCCTGTTCGCCCTCGTTGTTGGCTTCCTCATCCGTGTCGGAGCCCGTCGGTAGCTGACCACCTGGTGGAGTAGAGAGCGGCCCCAGAACTGCAGTCATGCTCCCAGGCCCCGGGCCCGGTCCCTGGCTCTGTCCTGCCTCCTGATCTTCTTTTAAGCCCTTTGCCTCCATGTACTCTTTGGTGAACTGTTGCTGTGTTTTTATCTGCAGCTGGCGCTCCACCTTCTGAAGCTCCTTCAAGATTTTCTTCTTCTTCTGCACCTGAGAACACAACAGCCATTATTACCGATATTTTACAGATTTTCCCCCAGTTTTGCACAAGATAAGAATGGTTTTATTTAGGATTAGGACTCAGAGGTGGATGGCAGGCCATACCTGTTCTTCTCTGCTTTTCTTCAGTTCCTCGATCTTGTCTTTGGTGAGCGGCTCCCCCTGAATGAGCTCCAGCGACTGTAGCTGAGCCTTCTCAATGGCGCTTATTCTCTGGCCCAGTTCGTTCAGCTTTCCCTCCGTTTCCTCCACTATGCACTCCAACGGCGGACACAAGTGGAAGGGAGGCAAAGCTTCCGCTTCAGGCCCGCGAGCGACCACACCAGGGGAAGCTGCCTGAAGGGCGGCTTGTCTCTGTTTGGACACCGCTGATTTAAAAAATAGACGAACAGTCAATATTTGATCACGTTTTGGTTTATTATTGTTAACTTACACTGTTACTAGCAAAACTAGTTTGGCTTTTAAGTTACTGTAATAAAAACCCAAGGTTTTAAGTCACTCAAGTCAAAAGTAAGCACAGCACCCATCAAATTAATGTTGCAAAATAAGTTTTGATAATATGAAGCTTAATTTGTCATTCGCAGTTTTATTTACTAAATTAGTTTCATAAAGTATTCATTTGTCGTGGCGTTTTATTTTGTAAAGCCATTACAAATAATTCATATTTAACCCGATCTTTAGTTGAAGCCGTTTTTATTTTGTGTTTAAAAGAGGGGGCGGTATTCCCTGTGGAGAGACGACCTTTCATATGTTTCTGATATTCTCTCAATTAAAAGGTTGAAAATCTGTTTAAAGTGATTTGAAGAAGGTACAGATGAAGGTTAAGGCATTGTTTACCTTTGCTTGAGATGGGTGGGGGTGTAGCGATGCTTGATGGGGCTCTGTCGGGTTCTTGAGGGGGCACTACCATAGCGAGGGCTTGGAATGGGACGCGAGGAACCTGGCAGGATGATATTGGTACATTTAGCTGTGTGGGCAAAACTGTGTCTGAGAAGAGGCAAACTTTATTTTTTGGGGGAAAAATAACATTTTTAAAAGATGTAGGTACCTGAGAAGCATCTTGTGATGGGGGCGTGAGCTGAGAAAGATCAGGGGCTGGGACAGACAGAATGTTGTTGGGGTAGTCCAACAGGTAGGACACCACGTTAGTGTGGCCGCCTTTAGCAGCTTCTATCAACATGGTTGAACCATCCTACAAAGACAGAACGTTATGTGGTTTTTATCATATTTAAATACACTCAGAGGTGCCTTGTGAGGCTCGTTAAAATACATGTTTAGAACGGGTGCGTTACTTTGAGTCTGTGTGTGGGATCTGCTCCGTGCGCCAACAGCAACTCCACCACGGCCAGATGCCCTCCGGCGCAGGCCAGAGACACCACGGTGTGATCATTGTTGGCAGTGGCTCTGTTCACATTAGCACCTAAACATGACAAAATTAAACATAATATCACAGAAAACAGGAATAAAAAAATAATCCAGGATAACAATTTTTTTTTTAATAAAAGATAAAAAATTTCTTGTTGTCAACTCTATCAAAAGGTCAAACAAGCTTTCATCTAGACCTGAAAATCTAAACGGCAGATTCGAAACACACCTTTGCTGATGAGAAACTGCACTGTACACAGATGACCTGCCCTTGCTGCCTTCATCAGAGGGGTCCGCCCACCTTCGGACTCGTGCTCCTAAAGATCAGAGGTACAACGTCATTTTTCAAGGTGCTCTTACACAGCAAATCATGCGTTTCTTTTTCTTTCAAACTGTGTTTGTGGTTAAAATTTTTCCTTTTGACAACATCAACACCCATTAGACCAATTAGGAGCACAGTGAGCATACCAGATTGGCTCCAGCCTGCAGCAACACATCTGCCACATCCGTGTGCCCATTCTCACACGCATACGTCAACGCCGTGTCCCCGGTTGCCGTTGTGGCGTGAACATTTGCTCCTGAACAGTGTAATTTGTGATTAAAAAGGTGCAAATGTGCACTGTTTGACAATATTATTGCTTCTGGGTTGTCGTTGATTTACTTACCTGCAGCCAGTAGGTATTTCACCAACTCCAGATGTCCCTCCTGTGCTGCCTCCATCAGAGGAGTGGAGCAGCCCAGCTCGATGTCGGCTCCGGCCTTAATAAGGAAGTCAGCCACTTCCAGAAAGCCTCCACAGCACGCCAGAGTCAATGCGGTCTCCTGTGTCTCCTCTGTCTGGGCATTGATGTTAGCGCCTTGAAAAAAATAAAAGAAAATGTTAGTTAAAAGTAGAAAATATGCAACAAATAAAATCGGGATCATGTACATATTCTTTTATAAAAATAGGCATTCATATAAACAGAAAACGGGGGGTACGAAGATTCGCACCTTGCGCCAGCAGCAGTGCTACCATCTCCTCGTGGCCTTCTCTTGCTGCCTCCATCAGCGGAGTGTAGCCCTCATCATTAACCTGAAAACGAGCGCACGACAAGGATAAACATCCTGATCCTGTTGGTTTTTAAAACTGGCTTTAGTTTTGAGATGAAATATTCCAAGTACTTCAAATTAAGATTTCATTTTTACATAAAGTTCAGATATTCTCATTCATTTTATAGAAGGCTAATTTCTAAAGTTAAGCCTTGTGGATATAAAAGTAAATTGGATAATTATATTCATTCCTATGTTGAAAACTTTAGTTTACTGAATAGCTCACAGATAGCTTTGGGGAAGAATTTTATTCTAAGAAAAATTGCTATTTATTTTAGTAGTTGCACCTCTAGAGAATAAAAATGTAGACGTAAATACTTGTTTGTCTTAATAATTCCTTCGTAAATACATCTCTTTATGTACCTCCTCCAAATTGGCGCCTCTCTCTATTAGCAATGCTGCGAGCTCCACGTGACCGCCACACGCCGCGAGGGTGAGAGGTGACTCGAACGAGTCCGCTGGCATGTTGACCTGCGCACCGCTGTCCAACAGCAGCCGCGCCACCTCCACATGGCCGTCCTGGGACAGCGAGACACAGAGAAGGTAGAGATAAGCACCTGAATAAATATGCACTACTGTGTTCGACATTTTGCCACTGTGTATACGCGAAACGGGGTTAAACCAACTTACAATACTGTTTTTTTTTTATTTTATTGTTTATGTTGCTAAAGCATATAAAAAGACATAAAAAAAAAACCAGGAACAGTTTCACTAAATAAAAATGATGAGCTTTTAAAGATCATTTTTATTTAAATATAAGACCTATGTAGAGGAAGTTGTCAACTAAATACTTTGTATGTTCAGATTAATTTTAAGCATTTATTCGGTACACATCAGGGTTCGGATTTGAAAATCCTGCACATATTTAAACGTAGTTGTGGTTAAACTAAAAACCTTTACAATAAAAATCCCAAAACATAAATAAAGCACTTTTTGCACTGACGTTCAGAGACATCTTGGGGCGTAGAATCAAATTAAACAAGATAAAACTCAATGAAAAACTAATTTATCTTTTGATAAACATTTCATCCATTTTATCTGTACAGGATGTCAAAAAAAGGCTCAAAATCTTAACCGTGAAAGTATGTCTACATATTTGAATGCTCATTTATCCACCAGATCAGGTGATGGAGAGAAAAGTTTTGTTAGATCTGAGGTTTGGGTCAGATGCTCACCATGCAAGCCTCCATCAGTGCTGTGTGCATCTCATCGGTTTTATGCTCCTGGTCTGCTCCAGCCTCCAAAAGAAAGCGAACCATATCCAGATGACCTGGTGACAAGACAGAATGAAGACATGTCAGAAATCTGAAGGGTTACGCAAACAAAAAAGTTAAATGGCGACGGATGGGACCGGTAAACAAAACAGAGACGTGTTTAAGGCTCAGACCTTTGTAGCAGGCCAGTGTGAGCGCGCTCTCCTTGAACTCATTGGAGTGTGTGTTGATGCCGGCTCCGTACTCCAGGAGTACCCTGGCCACCTCCACGTGGCCCGCGCTGGCCGCCTCCATGAGAGGTGTGTGTCCGTTCTCGTTGTGGTCCTCGATGTTCGCGCCTTCCTTCAGCAGCACCTTCACAACGTCCACGAAGCCGCCGGCACATGCGTACGTCAGAGCCGTGTTGCCTAGCAGACAAAAGCAGCGTTAATCGCAAAGAAAAAACAATGATTTATCTTTTTTGGGGGGAATGGAAACGGGTCAGGACAGCCTTACCTGTGGAGGATTGTGCGTTAACATCTGCCCCATGTACTAAAAGCAGTTTGACGATGTCCACATAACCCCCGCTGGCAGCAGCCATTAAAGGTGTGATGTCGCCCTTGATGCCCCGGTCCTCTACGTTGGCATGCATCGCCAACAAAACCTGTCGATTAAAAAAAGAGGAATCATGAGGTGGAGAAAATCTGATTGAAGGTTTTAGAGAGAGAAAAAAAAAACCTTCATACCTGTGCGAGTTCGTAGTAGCCGGCTGAGCAGGCGAGGCACAGGAGGCTTTCCCCCTCTTCCGTGTGCTCATTGACGCTGCGTCCCTCGTCCAACAGTTTGCGCACAGCGTTGACGTCCCCGTCCGAACACGCCTCCGCTAAACTACGGCTGAAAATAACCAGACTGCTACAATTACCGCCCCGGTGACAGGTGGACGCAACACACGCCTTGCGTTCACACAGAGCGACCGTGAGAGAGCGGGCGAGATACATACTTGTCGGCTTGGCCGGCGTTGAGTGTGTTTTCGGCTCTCATTCGCGTCAGGGCGGCGGCTGCCTCGTCCAGCGCACAGCTCACGGACGACGTTAGCCGGCGTAGCACCTCGGGGTCTGCAAAAGCTTTACCATCGGCAGTGGACAGTTTACCGATGCCTGCCGGACACCAAGAAGGCAGAGGTGCATAGGGCAATGCAAACCACGGGGCAGCAGAACCACACCAGACCAGATGTAGGAAGCAAGTCCAGTCCAGCCAATCCAGTCCAGGGTTAGTAGCAGCACACACAAAGGAGATGGAAGATATATAAAAAAAAAACAACAACCCACACACAGAAAACACACACAAGCATTTGTTAATGGGGCTCATCATATCCTGTTACTACTTTCAATACAGCATCATTTATCAATAATTTTCCCACAAAAAAAATAATCGTATTTATTTATTTTTTACAAAGATCACATATGTGCTAGGAGTGAATGCAGTGAAGGAAGAAGGTGTTTTTTCCCCCTCCGGAAAATTTAACAGCATTTAAAGTTAATGGTTGAAGAGAGAAACATCTCATGTATGAATTATAAATGGCTAAGGAGAAGACTGGAAAAAAACAGAAGAGAAAATAGAGGCCGTGGGCGACATGCATTCAGACTCTATATTTAATGACACTTGCCGTTTAAGGCATCACAAATAGGAACTGATGTAAAAATTGATATGGTAGTGAAGTAATTAAACAACTTTTAATTTTTTGTTGTATAGATGGAGAGAATGGATCACAATTACACACAATTACATACCCCATGTATGTAAAAGTACTGCGTGATTGGTGGTGTCTCTGTTTGTTCATATCCCCTAGCTGGCATTATCAATTATAATTTAACTGTGCTCCCGATTATGGAAAATAAAATGAGGTTTTCCAGCTCTTCAAAAGCATTATTTAACGCTCCTCTCTGCAACGTGTTGTCAAAAAAAACTGTATTATGCTAAAACACCACGTTTACTGCGTTAGGAGCTCAGCACAGCGCGTTACGTTGCTCTTAAAACGTCTTGAGCGAAAATACTAACATCCTGCAACCATATGACTACGCCTTGACAGTAGGGGTCTTTTATTCACACACCGGGTGCCAGGCAGCTAACTGATACGCATTTAAGCACACATGTGCACTCTATGTTAGCCGTCATAGCAAACTACTGTGTCTCGATGCGAGTCTCAGAGTCTCTTGTAGCAGAGGTGGATCTCGAAGAGCTGGCCGGGGGAGGCACCGGAACCCTGTGAAATAAATATACTTCATCCTAAAAGCACTAAATATACAATAATTATTTAAGTAATATAAAATAAATAGGCAATGTGCTTTTCTTGTGTGGGTCGATCGCTTAGGACTGGTCATCTTTTAGGCCACTGTAGCTCACAAGCTGGAAAAGTGTAGGCATCCTTCCGCCACAACAACTAGTCAGTAAATGCAGATTTGATTTCTAGAATTAAGATACAAACTTTTTCTTAGTTAAATTCAGGTTTTAACTGCTCTATGTGTTTACTAGTATCAATACTGTTTGAACGTTTATCGCACATGATGTAATGAAATAAATAATACTCAGGCAGCGTCTGTGCATACATCCTGCTTTCCATATGATCCCGTCTTTCCTTGAGTGAGCCGGAAAAGTAGAAGGCAAAAATGGCACCTAAGAAAAAGATTAAACCTAGCGCTGGCTAGACGACTATTGCATCTGTATTATCTGCCCCATCTACCCCTGCATGCCTCCCTGACTTATATCAGCTTCCCAAGAGTACCTTAACACCACTTTTGTCAACTACTCCTGCCTCCTCTGCTATCAAAACATGTACTGTATTGAAGAACCCTTTTTAAAGTTAAAAGTTTGACAAAAACGGAAAAGCTTTGAAATTATTTATCAGGAGCTCATTCTTTTAAACATAATGTGGTTTTAAGTAGGGCTGTGTAGACCTATGGTCTGCTTCATGTTTGCCAGCTAACCTTTTCCTGTTTATGCTTTACTATTTTTAAGCAAGCAAAACACAGCCTGAGCTGTCACTGAAGTAAAGACTCAACACGGGTTGCCAGATATTTTTTGGTAAGCCTCGATTCGTTACTGGCAACAAAAAAAAACAAGCAAAACTGATTCAAAAATCTCTGAAGAGGGATGTAAACATTTAAAAATGTATGGATAGAAAGACAAAAACAGAAAGCAAGGCAATCATTTGAACTAGTTTTACAATCTAGTCATCTTTTAAACTTTAGTTTTTGATGAAATCCATTAAATTAATTAAATATGCATATTTATACTTTCTCTTCAAAATCCATGCATGTGCAGCAATAGTCACAAAGTCCCTCCTCTTATTTTTAGTTTAGTTTCGCGGCAAGGACACTGAATCATCTGTTTTTAGCTTAAAGCGCTCATTCAGAGTGTGTTTAACCATAAGCAACCTGCGCATCCATAACTGTCATATTTACATTGACAACATGAACGTTGAGATAACTGCACAGGGATGAAACTTGCCAGAGGACTAGTATATAATGCAATTAAAGAACAAACAGAACTGTGGCAGTAAAATATGGTATTTTAATAAAAACAGGCTAGAAATTTGTATCAATATGCTACCAACGTAAACAATAATCCCAATATTTTTACAGGATTAGGCGTTAAAATTCATGCTTTAAGAGGCTTTTGTGATCATAAAATGCTGGCCCCACAAATAGTATTTTTTTTTTTTACTCCACTCTTTTTTTTTCTCCTTTACTTTAACAAATGATCCTTAAATGAGAGCCTCAGTATTCAGGCGGAGAGAAATGGTCTGCTTTATGTTGTCTGTTCAATAAGTCATTAGGAGCTTTCACTGTGTGAAATGAAACTGAAGTTTAATGGGCGTACCATAAAAGGCCGATAATGCCAGCAAAAGCATAGAGACTAAACTTTTGGGTCAAAGGTTAACCGGTTTTTCATTACATAAATAAATATTAAGCGATACCTTACGCAAGCTGTGGTTAAGTCAAGCTGTGTTATGTGATGATTTGAAGCACTACAGATGCGCGTGTCTCGCACCAAAGCGTTGTTTATTCTGCATCAAATTCAAAGTTAAAATAAATCAATAATATCAAACAGAACACAACTCTAGTTACTTTTGTGCTAAACTTAAATCAATTTTATTCATAAATACTGAAAGGACAATATTAGGATGGAAGAATAGTGCTAAAAAAATGTCTCAAATAAAAAACATTTACGGTCTTTGGTGCCATCAGTCACATATAGATGTTTATTGGGGTGCACGATAAAAATTACAGTGTTGACGATAATATTGGCAAAAATTGCTATGACGATATTGGGCGCTGTATATGTGACCTTTACCATTGTTTTTTAATGTCATTTGTTTCAGGTGTGAACTTGTACTGATGTTGGACTTTGTCCTACTGGCCAGATTTTGCATCAGCATAAATAAACAATACAATTGAAGAACTCATATATAATATACTAGCCAATAATTACTGTGCTCTAGTCAGTCTTTTATGATATGAATACTGCACATGCCAATGCTGACAATATATTTGGGACTTATCGTCCAGCTTTAATATTCATCAAGCAGGCCAAACGCATAAAAATGTTAATTAAAGAGATCATAATAACTAACAAGTAACCACTTCAAAGAGCCCTTTCCAACCTTTAGAATGTAAACAACTCTATATCTTAAACATGTTTTACACATTCTGAAATGTATTTATAGCAGAGAAGTGTCTGCTAAAGACATATTAGCTATTCAAAACAATTGTGCATGTAACTGGTTTACATTTTCTACTTTGCTATAAGAAAGACTCTATAAGTAACCCATATTCGTTGTGGCAGAAGAGAAATGAAGGCAAATGAATGTGACACTTCAGCTTGGTGTCATTCAAACAGCTAATGGCGGCTCACAGAGGAGTCGGCGGGACGGCAATTGGTGAGCTGCTGCCGTAGCAGGCAGCCTTCGATCAGCTGCAGCTTAGCGAGGAAGGAACTTTGACCAGCAGTAGGTCTGAAAGCAAGTAGATCCGATACGATCTATACTGGAAAATCGATCTCCTTTCGAGGCTGTGCTGTGAGGCAAGGTGGATCTGGTGGCACGTTGCGTGTGAGACGTCTAAAATCGATTCAAACATCAAATCTCAGGAGGCATTGAAAAGGGTTTTAGTGAAAATACATGATTCAGCTGATTATAAAATATTGTACCAGCTATATAAATAACTTGAAGTCAATTCAAACATGGAATAAGACAATACCATATACATTTAAAGCTATATTTAACCTAAAATGTCACTTGTCTAGAAATGATTTAGGTTTCCTGTCCCGTGTTCATGTCTGACTGCTGCATTTGTTTGTTTGTGAGATCAAATTTAATTCAAAATGGTGATAAGAGATAGTTGACCGGTGTTAAGGGACGGAAATCTTGCACAGCTCCAATATGCACACAGAGCGGCAATGTTGACCGCTGCAGCACCACACATCCTGCAATAAACAGCTGAGCTGCGCATGTCAAAGTTAATGGCATTGAAAATGAAGGGTAAACCCGCGTCAAACCTGAATGCTAGCCTCAATTTAAAAAAAGCACCATTATAGACTGAAACATCGAAAACAATTTAAAATAATTAAAATGGGGTAATGGGTGGAAATAGAAAAATAGAAGATCTGTGTTTTTAATTATATGCAGCTCCGGCCTACAAGCGTTTTTTAGCAGTTTGATAACTTTTCAAAGGGAAATAAGTTCGAGCTTCATGTCAACCTGGGTAGTTTAACTTCACTCTTGAAGGTACATAGAGAGGCTTCATCTACTAAAGCCAAAATTACCTTGTTCTGTAGCTAGAACACAATTATGCTGATATTTTCTGTCACAATCATTTTTCATCTGATAGATCAAAATAAAACAAACATATATTTTCTATATTAGTTATCTATATTCCTTTACCTTCTTCTACTACTTAATTTAGACTTTATAATAGGGAATATTTTGCTTAATCATTTTAATCTATATAAACTATGTAATTTTTATTGCAGGGCTTAATGTCACAGCCCAAGGCAACTTCTGGAAATAAATTTTGACTATTACACACTTCCCCTCCGTGTTCCCACCAAAATATATCCTAAACTCATTACTAAAAACAAAAAAACATCAGCAAGGACTTGGTGAGTTTTTGAATAATTGCTGGTCTGTAGCAGCAAAAAACCTGTTGGCATCTAAATTAAATCAATTTATTGTTTTCTTTTTCCACTTCATGTAGTCAGTAGCAGCTATAAATTCAGCATCATTGATCTGCACTTATGTGCATCGGCAACATAATATGCTTGGAAAATCCCGATTCATAGAATGAACAATTCATTGGAATGCTGTAGGTTTTAGTAAGTTATTTAATTACTTTGCATTCAGGCTGTATTATTTGTTGAGGGGTGTTGTTTAAAAGAGCAAGTTTCAGAAGATAAACAGCTGCAGAGGGAAATTCTTCCAAAAAAATAAAAACAAAAATAGAAAAAAACTAGGGGCTGAGAAACATTGAATTTATTTAGGTTTTGTTTTCCAGTGGCAATACACAATGTTTATCATCATACATCTTATGTTTGGCTAAATATTGCATCAGCATGAAAAATCCAACTCTATGAAAATATATTAGGCAACAATTATTGCAATCGAAACAGCACTGTGGGATATAAATATTGCGCACACTAATATCGTAAGGATAGTCCTACTGATCATAACTGGCTCTTGCAACCTCCACAGTCGAGCACGAAAATTCCTATATATTAATCCTATCCCATTAGGAAAGAAGGAAACCCAGCAACAACTGTAGCTCATCAATGTAAACTGCAGGTCTTGTTTTCGAGGGGCTGGTGTCCTGGATGGTTTAGACGTTTCCCTGCTACAATAGTTTATTTAAATGTTTGAACTTCCTCCTCAGAACAGCCATTGTGTTCGTCAGGGGCCCCTTAACAAACCAGCATGTGATTCAGGTGTGCTAAACATGGGTGAGATCCAAAACATGCAGCATACTGGCCAGGGAGGAATGGGTTTGGACACCACTGGTGTAACGTTACCACTGGATGCTTGAAGCTGCAGCTGACTGAACGCAAACATGCAGTTTGGGCAATACGCTGACCGGGGCCAGCTCATATCGTGTTGAATTTAAATCCAAGTCTGCATTTATAGTATGGATCTCCCGATCCAGTTTTTTGCACTTCAGATCCGATACCGATATTGTTGCTTTTAGTATCGGCCGATACCGCCCTATCCGATCTATTAAAGTTTGAAGTTAATTTAGCCTACTTACTTTGTTGTAAGACGCACGAGTTTTAGTTTTGATAACGACAAGCCAGCTGAATTAAGTGAGTTGGAAAAATACACAATAGGTGGTAATGAGAAACTGATCTGTTTATTCAGGAATAAATGAACACAAAATAGACAAAATAATAACTAACAAACAGAAATGTTACCAGTCAACCAAGGGTTAAAAAGCACTAAGTGCAAAAATATTGGAAACTGTATTAAAAAAGTAAAATATACCAACAACCTGAGTAGAAAATAGTCTATTGGTCAGCAGCAGTACTCTGCTCTTGAACAAGTGTAAACCAATGCTTTAAAAAAATCAGTGCAAATAATATTTTAAACTATTTAAAGGCAAAAATGCCTTTTACTCCCCCAATGTCCTCCACACTTTTCTGCTTCATCTCCATCTACACATTCCCTTCAATGTCAACTGTTTGCCCTGACTGCAGTCCAGGCATGATGGGGAGATTCTTTTTTACAAAGACGAGCATTTCGACATGCTCAGGTGTCGCCCTGCTCCTGTGTTCATCAATGATGAGTGAGACTGCACTAAAAGCGTCTCGTCTTTATCGTCCTTTAAGGTAACTGATATTTTTACTAATAACCTTCAATTTACCTGGCCGTCTTAACCACTTAGGCGCCGGAATTTTTTCAAGAAAATATACAATTTTGATATCAGGGTGTCAAAAGGCTATAACTTTGAAGTGGTTCAAGATCAAGGTACACTGTCAATGAGAAATATCTTCAGTATGAACCTAAATTTTGGATAGAAGTAGATTTTTCATGTAATTAGATTATTGTGACATCAACAGGTGGCGACCAAATTGGAAAATGTCAATTCATCATTCAGAAAAAGAGAAATGAAATCTACGGGCTCAGAATTTGTCAGATCGTCTTCACAATAACCAACAGGCTCATCAAAATTTAGGATCCACTCTTCCTCTTCCCTCAAGAACTGCCAGCCATCATCATCATCACCGCCGTGATTTACGGTGCGGCATTGAACGCAGCAGTGAACGGTTCCATTAGTTGTGTTTTTTTCCGCGGCTTCTCCCGCATCTGCCACGAAAAGCGCGGTGGTTTTCTTCACCACTATTTTCACCCCTATTTGCGGTGTTATGAGTCCCTCTGCCACGCCGTCCACGTCCTCCTGCTTGGCATTTGCAAGACGGGGACGCATCACACATTGCGAGTAACAGGAAAAATACTCTTTCGCTCTGCTCTGCTCTCGATACGCGCCGCGCGGGGGGGTGTTTTACAAACTCCTTTGACTCCAAAACTTTGAATAGAACCATGTCCACAATTACTGCTCAGATTACAGGCACATACGTCCCTTACCCCTGGTGAAAAGTAGTAACAAGATTCGACTTCACATTTAAAGATACAGCCTGTTTTATTCAGCAATGTTGTGTGCTGAATGTGTGCTGGAAAAAGCGGACCGGTTATTAGGGAAAACACAGCAAAAACTGGAATGGATTGTCTAAATCACAACAAGGACAGACTTTCAAAAAAACTGGATCGGGAGGTTGGATCGGAATTTTCCCGTGCCATCCGATCCGACACCGATATGCATTTTTTGTAAATATCGGCGGCCAATCCGATCCAAATATCGGATCGGGACAAGCCTAATTTACAGATTATATTTCTTTTAGCTTAATCAGCATCTGCCTGCTGCGTTGCATGTTTGGAGTATAATACAAAGTGTTCCTCTGATAAATCATTACAGAACATGATTTTTAACCTTTGAATTATGTCTCAGTGTCAGAATAAGGGATATTTTTTCCACTTAAAAGTCAAATTTTAAATGACCACTTTTTACTGAGCATCAACTCTAAGAGCAATTTAGTCTCAACTTTGCTGAAATACTGTGTAGATTGTCTGAACTATTTATTTTAGTTTGGGGAATTATTAATATTGCGTTAAAACAAAAATACAAATAGCAAGAATTACTATATATAAAGTACTACTTGTACAGAGTCAAAAGGGCCTAACCGTGTTACTACAATGTCCGCTATCATAACGTCAGTCACGCTCTAATTATGTATTAATACTGTTGAGTTTAGAGGTATGCCCATATTATATCAATGAGAACTATGCTAAAGCTCCTGCATAAAAAACAAAATAGAGTCACAGAAGAACTGAAATATCTGAAAATTAGGCAGCCGTTGTGGCATTTGTTATTAATAAATGTCAAGTACACTGATTAGTTGGTATAAAGTATTATGACATAGTATGTCTAATAATAAAGTTTAAAATTATAATAACCTATAAAAACACCTTCTAAATGTTATTTAACGTAAACGTTTCTTTTTATTTAATTTTCTACCCGTTTACTCCAGTTTCAAAAGAGTGTCAGATTAATATTTGACTTGTACCTAGTTTTTATTTAAGGACTTTTATTCAAGAACAGAAGCATTTCCAAACCTTCTGACTAGTTTGGTGCAGCAACAGATGAAGGAAGTGCAGTGGTTAATTACTGTGTGCTTCATAAAGCTTGAGAACAATCTTGTTTTTTTTGGGGAATCTCACTGAAAAAGGACTTTAAACTATAGAAACAATGGGATGGACAACTTTACCAATATGTACATAAAAACTTTGGTAAACATTGATAATAGAAGACATGACTAATGACTGCTAAGTACTACTTTGACATAGACGCGTGTTTAAAGGCAGCATTTAACTTCTCAAATGCAAAAATAAATAGCTCATACTGGTCAATTTAGTTTTTAGCACCCTTCTGGATCCATTTTTCTCCATTACGTTTGTTTAGGTACAGAGAATAATGGATAATAATCAAGGTCACCCTTATTGCTACTGGTAACAGAAGCCTTCATTAATAATCCATGCCCTACTTGTCTTGCAGCTTGTGTTTGTTGTAATTAAGCCCACAAGGCACTGGTTTTTATTTAGCTAAATATGTTTTAAGCACCACATGAAATTTTATTTAAATTTTTTCCAAGAACCGCGGCCAACTATTAGGAATTGTCTTACGTAATTAAGCGTAGTGAATTTTAACTAATTTACATTTCACCAGCCGACATGAGATCAGTATGGATCAATAAAATAGTATCTGACAAGTAATAAACATACTCAAAACCTACAACAGCTAAAGGTCAGAAACACGAGGGACACTGGGTTAACGTTGTTTTGAAGCTCAGCACTGACCATGAGTTTTTAGCACACTTTGCACTTGCTTACTACCAATGATGTCACCTCCACTTGCTACCACCGACAGGTGACAGACGGGAGTGAAACCACACCCCCACCCCGGCCACACAGTATTGCTTATCCAGAAGGTCATTACGCAAGCTAGTTGAGTTCCTGCCGGCCTTTTTTTTTCTATTAATCAAACTGATTAAAGACCATTGGTCGCAATTATTGACACAGACTACAGTTTCTAAGTCCCTGTATTGCTTAATAGATACCAGATCCAACTAGATCACCCTGTGGTCTACTGTAAAAATCAAACAAACATATGTGTTATTATACTTTTCTTGTCTAGTTAGAAAAGAAATACTGCTAAATATATTACAAAGCCATAAATATAGTGGAGACCCTTTAATTTAACTGCTGTGTGTTTCCCTGCAAATTTAGAGTGGGAAAATCTGCACACTCCACAAAATTGTTAGAGACAGAATTTAGGATTTATACAAACTTCTTTGTTGGTTAACCATCATTTAACAACCATCTTATGTTGATGCCCCGCATAGATCACCAGATAAATAAAGATGTTCTTGCCGATAAGACCTGACAGATCTGGTACTTTTTATTTATGCTGCACATTATAAGCAGCAAGCTTGTCCGTTTGGTAATAATATAAAATAAACTATGTCCAAGATTTAAGCACATTGAACTATTCTGTCAAAATTGGAAGTCATCAAACTGGGCTTCCTTCAAAAACAGGCAAATTATGCAAGGACTAGCCCAGGAGAAAGGAGACTAGGGTGAGATTAGCCATTAGCTGCTGAACACAAACCCTGCGCACGCGGTGGAGGCTCAAGAGCGTTCCAGCACTAATCTGCATCGTAATGTTCACAAGCCTAAATGAGGCCAGGACACCCAGCCTGACCGGATTAATACATGCAAACCTTCTTGAACAGAGATTTCAAGTTTAAATGCAAAAAAAATAAAAAAAATACTCCAAAACCAGCATCCAACAACTCGATGATTGGTAGCATTTTTTTAAACTGAGAGCCATTGTAGAAACAATAAAGATTACAAACTTTACTCATGATATCTTTCTAAAATCTTATAACACACAAAAACTGGGCAAAAAGCCCACAGTTGATTTCTGAGGTGCATTTGAGGCTCCAGGTTTGTCCCCCACATTTGACAATCTTCATCACAGTTTTGTGCTTATCATAGCCACTTCATCCTCTCCCACTTAAAGCTGTTACAACCATAGCATATTTCTTTAGATACAGATTCTGTTTGTAATTAAGCCATTTCATGGAAGGAGATAAATGGTAAAGAACGTATTTTTTGGATTACACGCTTTTCGCATTTAACTTGCTTTTGACCTCTATTTGAACAAGACTAGTAACAACGTATCATATATTACACTAACTAAACTAGTTTCTGAAAGCTAAAGATCCCACCATTACACTTTCTTACTATAAACATAGAAAGGAAAACATTTTCTTGGATCTCTAGTTGTCAAAATGGGAAACATCCTCCTTAATTAATACACTGTCACCACAGCAGACAGCTACAGTACATTTCCAAACTTTTGGGGTACAACAGGACTACTAACTACAAAGTTATGACACGGTGAAGGGGTGAAATGATCAGAGGTCATGTAGGATTGGGGGAAAGTGCTTCCGTGCCCTGGAAGCACTGTCTCAGCAACAGTGTGACTTAATGATATAGATCTACAGTAGTGGTGTGACTGCAGAAAGTGGGGGTATTCGTTTGATAATAAATCAAAAGTCAAATACTTTTCAGTTTGTCTGAGCTCCTAAGTTAACCCAACAATACCAACAACATGCTTTAGAGCTGCATGATTTAATAAGAACATGACAATAGCCATTTTGAATATTACAATAATAATAATGATGATAATTCACGTAATCCATATTTTCAACACTGTTGCTTTGTTTTCAATCAGCGGATTATCCCACTAGTCTCTCTGAATTTTAGCATCTTGATCCCTGGTGGGATGAAGGACACGAGCTTCATCCAACTGGCTGAAGCCGAATAGTTCTGCGTATGTTAGGCTTAAAAGGTATAGGAGAGGATCTTCAGCTCATTCTCATTTTCGCAACACTGAGCATGCGCCACCTCATCTTCAGTAACGCCCCCTGATATCGGGAGCGCGCACATCCTCAGCACATGCAGTCTGTTTACATCTGCGGGACCACAGCCTCTAGCGCCGCATCAGACTTATTACAGAATTGTTTGCTTTTACAGCAATGAATTAGCTACCTAAAGGTTATTTGTTTAGGAAAACGCTTGTACAAGAACATCTGACTGTAATTAATGATTATCAGTGATAAATAATCACGCCACTGGGTAGTAATTCCACATAAAGGTTGCACAGCTAGCGTTTTCTGACGGACCCTGCGTAGCGATTACAACACTTGTGTCAAATCAACAAAAATCCTTCTAAATGAGCAGGTAAAAGCACATTATCTGTCTAATAGAAAAGCCGCGACGAGTTGATCCGTTTTGAATCCCTTTTCGCCTTTCAATGCCCGCCACCGCACAAAAGCAGTAATCTCCGAGACAAACTCGTGTTTTGTTCATCTCTGCAGCCGTCTTTCTTTTTTTCTCAGCGACTTCGAACACGGTTTTCCTATTGCGAGCTCCCATTATCGCTGCCGTACGGGAAGACCATCTCTTCAATGGTGAATGATGCGTCTTGTCCGTCCCGTTTTACTTCCTAAACAACAATCTGTGCATGCACGAATTCAAACATGAGCGTGCGTTGTACAGGTCGGGTGGGTGGGGACATTAGTGATGTGCGTCATCGGTACATTTTTTTCCCGCATTGACAGCCAGTTATTTTTCATCACCGGTCGTTTTTGATTGGCTGTCATTTTCTATGGGAATTCCATTGAAATTTTTCTTCTGAAAATATCCTCTCCTATAACTATAAGAATATGACAAATTTGCATCCAAGCAGTTCTTTGAGTTTGTGACGCTGCATACACTAATATTGCAATGACGACTGTGTTCGTGAAACCTCGTGTGGCGTTAAAACTTCTTTAAGGAGATTTAGACTACAACCCAAAACAGACAAAGCTGATAGTAAAGTGGGAAAAGCATAAAAGCATTAGTTGAAAAAAAAAAAGTAGCATTGTCTCGATATATTTTTAAACTACATTTTTTATAATTTCAGTACATAAAGTTAAGTCATGAAAAAGGTTCAAGTGTCTCCTTTGAACAATGTCAGGACTCCACCTTTGTGGGGATTAGGAGAAAAAAGGTGTGGTCCTGTATACTGAGTGTTAGTGTATGTTAAAGAAGGCCGGTTTGATTAAAAACAGGTGTGGCCATTAATGGGCGTTTAACAGCACATTACCATGTGTTATGTCTGGAGGTGAACTTAATTCAGCCAAAAGCTGTCGTACCTGCAGCTTCCAGTAAAGCTTCAAGTCTGGCTTGTGTCTCTGGATCTACAGTCCTCAAATCAACTCCGTCTGTGGCGCTGGACAATAGCAACTCTGAGGCTGTCTTCATAATGGGGTTATCCAAGTCCTCCTGGTCCAAAATGAATGACTCCACCTAGAGACAGGAAAAGGTTGGCCATTAATTCCAATTTACTTGAACGCTTTGATTTTCAAGTTAGCTTTTAATATAACCCTGTAGCCGATTCGTAAGCAATCATTTAAAAAAAGATTAGTGGTATAAAAATAAAACAAATAAGAAAGGAAAATAAAGTCAATCAAACCGTGACGTTACTGTAACCAACACTGTTCAGTAGATTGTGGTGGTCCCACACCCTTTACATAGGACCACTAACTATAAAAAGACCAGGCATGTGGCTCTTGTTTATTTACAGTTTCTCTGAAAAGAGGAGAAACAAACGGAGCACAGGGACAACGGCGTAAAAGCACGGAGAGCGTCATCGTGGGGAGGGATTATAACCTCGGCACATGCCAAGATTCAGCTGAGAGTCAGCTTCCCAAATTCACCAGTGCAGTTTTGTACCAGAGCTGAGCATGCTTTGTTGGGATAGTAGATTCCTGCAGGAAAAGGTCTAAGGAGTGCATTTGTGTAAGAAATTTTAGGGAAATAATTGACTTTTACTCATAGGGTTAGGGGAAAATACTGTTAAAAATTAAGTAAGAAATATTTTAAATCAAACTATTTCCCCACAAAATGTAAAAAAGGTAAATTATAAGAAAGCTAACAAAAATTGAGGATGTATGCTAATATTTATAAATACCTCTAAAACCACTCATCTAGATTTATGTCAACCTGCTGACTACTTACATCAATATTAGATTACGTTATTTTTTCATATAAATATTGTCCAACTAAATATTTAGTTAGGATCAAAAGTAAAAAAACATTTCTCAAAAGCTTAAAATGGGATAATAAACAGTCTATATGTCAGCAACAACTAAAGCGGACGTCCAGACTTTGTTCTCCAGAGCTAATATGGGAAGAGAACCAACATTGAGAACGATTTTAGTGGCACAAGAGTATGGTAGATGAAGTTCTTGCAGGTCTAAATAAAAAGCCTTGGATATCTGCCTTTCCTATTTAATGAACCACACCTCCCAGAGTGTTGGTATCCAGAGAGTTACAAAGTCCTAGAATGCCATCTACTTATTCCCTGGGTTCAAATTTTAGCGGCTGCCCAGAGTTGTAGGCTATCCACCGGAACAAAATCCAACAAACGCCTTATTTCTGCTCCAGACTGGGCGAGTCTGTAAACATGGCATAGAGGCCATATATTAGCAACCTGATTCAGCTTTCTCAGTCAGGTTCAAGATACCAAAACTGTTAGTCTTTCACCACTATTACAAAGCCCGATGTTCAGACAAAACCAGCCTGATCATATTGACAGCGGGGTCAACTGATATCTTTACACGGCTGTCATGAATTTAGGTTTTCGGACAGATAATCTTTCAGTCAAATGCTAGTGAAGTATAATGACAGCATCTTCGCTGCAATGATATCCAAAGGTCAACAGCGTTAAATCTCCCTACATCCTGAAACAATCAGACAGTAGATTCTTGCCAATTGTCAATATAAAATAAGAGTACAAGTGATAAAATGATGGCTCTGCCAGATGGTGTGACTGAAGCATCAAGCAATCTAATAACTATATCTGCTTCAGTCAAAAAACCATACATTTTAGTTAAAGCTCACAATAAACATGCAGAGCCGATAAACACGGTTGCATTTTTGTTTTTGGTCCCACAAAATCTCCCAAAGTTTGGGGTGGCACCCTAGTTGTTTACACCTGCACATCAAACTTGTAAATCTTGCACATATGCAAGCACACCTGCTTTGTCTGCATGAGACACGCAGAGTTGCAGACATGCATCCAAGCTGGGTCTCATCTGTGGCGAAAACAAATCCAGCTGACACTCGTGGTGGTCAGACGAGTGAAGTATATTTACAATAGAAAATTAAATAAACTAAAACCGCTTATTTATCAGAACCATCGGTGTCGTTGGGCTGAAACGAGACCATCTAAACGTGTTGGAAAAGTTAGCAGATCCCGTTTCATTTACATGATTTGGGGGAAAAGTGACGTAATTGCACCACAACTACGAAATGGCTGGCATTTTCTCCGGCCCTGCGCGTCCCGAGGCTCCCCGGACAGCCAGCGTACGTTGTAGAGCCGCCGAGACGCGGCGAACTTGTGACGGGCTGTGTGAGAGACGACAGCGCCGAACCAGGCCGCCGTCACTTCCACCCGAGCTAGGCCGCAGCCGCAGCCTGTGTTGCATAAATAAAACATTTCAACCCGCTGGCGTCGAAAACTGCTGCCGTCCGAGCAGACGTCGTCGACATCGAGCCGTTTATGAACTTCTGAGCAGAGAGGAGACACTATTCCTCCGCTGTGTTTGTTAGCTGTGCGCATTTTAAGCGGCCTGGGAGGAGGGGGTGGTGGTGGTGGTTGCCAACGGTTTAGCTTTAGCTAACTAGCTTAGCATTGCTAACCTCGGAAACCTCGTCTTCGTCGCTGCCGGATCCCGGACCCGAGGAGAGGACGGCCGCGGCCGCTAGCTTGAAATCCAGTCTATCTGCGCCGGGTCCGCCGGGCTCGCCGTACAAACGCACTTTCTTTCCCCCAACACCAATCCCAATGCCTCCAAGTCCGACTCCTCCTGGTGTCGCTCCTACCCCCATCCCTGCCACTGGGGAGCGAGGAGTCACCGAGTCAATCTCGTCCTCGAAGCCGTCCGTCAGCATTGCCGTCCCGGCTACTGCATCCTGCATACTTCTGTTGACGATTCGCGCGTTAACGGGCTAGTAGTTAACTTAGACGTCCGTCCAGGGGCTTTCTTGGAAGATTTTTGTTTGATTTTACTTCAGGGAATCCAGAAACTCTCCCGAAGCGAGGGTTGAGGAGGTTCTCTTTCCCCCAGCCATTAACTTTCTAACAACCTAACCCGATACGCACTGTTTCTCAGAAAGACCGCCTCCCCCGAGAATCCTCTTCACCTTATTGGCTTAGCGAGATAGACCTCTGTTTCCCATTGGCCCAGAGTTCTGCTCCTCAGACATGAGACCGCAACTTCATGTTAGGTTTACCGATATCACGAGGCTGTGGAAGGAACATGACATGGTGGGCCAACTAAACTAGTTACTAGTTTTATTAGTTTAGCTAAACTAGAAAGGGAAATTTAAATTCAGGGAAAGACATTCTGTAAAATGTTAGTAGTTTATTTGAATGACTTGTGAAGTGTGAGTTTATATGACATACGTGCAATGCTGTCTTATTTTAAGTGTTTTATTATTAATATTATTATTATGCATATGTTATATATTAGTATTTTAAATTTATGCATGTTATTCGAAAAAACGTCTTCTTTTTTTATTTATTTTTTGCTGCAAATATGTGGAATTAATGTACAAACATAAAATCAGGAACTTTTGCTGTACGTGCAATATGTTATATTTAAAATTCCCCTGAATATAAGATTTAAATGTTTTCTTATTTTAATCAATTAAGATTCATCTTTTTTTTTCTGTACAGTAAAAAGTTTTGAAAATAAACCAATTAATGTACTATCTTAAAACAAAACTTTCTAAGGGCTCCTGCTTTCAATTAATATAAAAATTTACCTTTCACAGAAATATATTCAAATCAAATAACTATTTATCCCAAAAGGAAAACAAATCGTGTGGGAGTATCGCATTTATCTCATAGTCAGTATTCAAACAATTTCTGTCATATTAGACTTTTGAAACATACATCCATCCATTTTCTGTACACCCTTGTCCCTATTGGGCTCAGGTGGGTCTGCTGGCGCCTATCTCCAGCTTACAACGGGCGCAAGGCAAGGGTACATCCCGGACAGGTCGCCAGTCCAATCCCAGGGCAACACAGAGACATACAGGACAAACAACCACTCATACACACACTCACAGCACCTAAGGACAATTTAGAGTGCCCAATCAGCCTAACAGTGGACTGTGGGAGGAAGCCCACTGTTAGGCTGCCCACTGCTCCACTGTGCAGCACACTTCTGAACCATAAACAAAAATTTGTTTATAGAATAAACAAAAACATGTATAAAATAGATTTGAACACATTAATTAGCTGACAAAAATGTTAATAGTATTTAAGTTAATTAATAAATACCTATAAGGCAAACAATGACCCAATGCTGATTAAATAAAGTTAGTGTTTTGAATGTATTTCTAGACTGTTTGAGTTCATGTGAAATGTTTCTTCCTACGTACAGAATAAAAAATAAAAAATAAAGCCTCTTTGGATGGCTATTAAAACACCTACACATAAAAAAGGCAATAAAACATTCTGACCGCCCCCCCCCAATTTAAAACATACCTTAATTAGTTTCTACCTAGCTATCAACAACAATAGTGTAAAGCAGTCTAAAATGCTTGTGATAATTCATTGACTTGGATTGACAGGGATTGTTAAAAATCTTCTACCTGAAAAGTGAAAAAAAAAATTGCCATTGATCATTGTAAAACACGTTAGTGTGATTATTAGGCCGGAAGATGCTGAAGACCAGGCCAGACAGGACCAGGCCTCTGGCACCAACGTCATCCTGCTCAGGGTTGCCAGGCACAGACAGAAACCCACACTTTGCGTAACAGTCTGATGTTTCTCAAGATTTGGAAAATGTCGACTCTTGTGTTGTGTTTTATTTTAAATCCCAGCTCCAAAACTTAATTTAGTAGAAATATACGAAACACCTAACAGCTGAGTCGCTGTTTAAACGAGGAAGCTTCCTGCTACTTCTCGAAACGGCGCCCTGAAAGGTGGATGTCCCGTGGATTCGGGCAACACATCGCGAGATTTCGGCACGCACAGCGTTGGTTCTGCCGTCGAGCTCCAGCGTGTTGGGTCTGCGGCTGAAGGTAAAACGGCTACATTTATCCGTCGTGTAGTTGAACCATTTAATTCCCCCAAACCGCGGGCACTTGTACTCACTACGATAACAGAGTATAGCCTGTAAACACGAAGGTGGCGGTTAAACCGTAGCCGTAGCTAGAGACGCTAGCCGCTGAAGCTAAGAACATGGCGCCGGTTGAGAGGGCCGCTATTGTTCTTGTATCCGGGTGCGGCGCGAGCGCGCCTTAGGCCACTCAGTCTATTCAAAACTAAACGAGGAGCAGCTCAGTTTATTTATAACACTTGTAGTAAATAAAGTATGAAGCACTGATGGCGGGGGCTTAACTGCACACGTAATGTTGATTGAATGTGTGCAGCTAGTTACGGATTTCTGTCGCCGCAGAACTGCTCCCGCTTCGCGCTTTTAACCGAATTATTACGATATATTACTAATAATCTGTTTTTGTGCGTGTTTGAATTTGGTTTTGTGTAATACAGGTTTCTACAATACCGATAATAGTCATTAATAATAAGATGGACGCCAGGGGGCGCTGTTAAAATCAAATATATTCTTCCGTACTATAAAACTTCATATTTTACATCCATGTCGTGCTTTGGAGTAAAATTTAAACGCATTTGGTTTTATAAAGTAGATGAAAGGTAAATTGACCACAAGGAAGGAACACAGACTGGCTTATAGGCATCTTGGTAGTGCCTGAAACACACCATCTGCTTTATTTTTTTACATTCATCTTAAGAAATCACAAATGTTATATTTAGAATAAACATATTACCTATTGTTTTATTTCCCTAACAGGGATTGGGACCAGTCATGGCTGACGAGGGATACGTTGTGCGAATCAGGGGTTTGCCTTGGTCTTGTTCAGTGGATGAAGTCCAGAGATTTTTTTCAGGTAGGTGTGACAGAAGTGGGGATCATTCTGTTTTTACCACACACAAACAAAAATCTGTTTACATTTGATAATATACAACTAGTTAAGTACAAATGAATGACTATTGATATATGAATCTATCATTTACAAATAGAGTTGAATCAAAATAATCATTAAAGCAAATTACATCAAATCCACCTAAATATTACTCTTTAAAACCAAACTTTTGTGTTTCCGTTTTGACTGTTCCTGATATTTTTCTGAACTAAAACTAAACAAGACCGTTCCACAGTTAGCTGCACCCAGATGTGTGCACAGATGTAATAGTTTTTTTTTGTTTTTTTTGACATGCTGCTCTACATTTCACATAATCTGACTATCTCATATCCTTCATTGGGATTTTGCTTTCTTGATGATGGAGGACACAGATTGCAAGGCAATGGGACGTTTGTGTTCCCAAGGCCTTATTGTGATGTGTACTTTTAGAGGTTTTTGTAACCCATTGGGAAAGCTCCCAGGATGTCATTGTATTGCCATAAGCATGTTTCACAGCTTTATATGACCTATTTACTCAACAATGCATGAGCTTGTTAGAAAGATAAACCGGAGGCTCTCCCAACTTGATTAGGTCTGACGTATCGTGGAATTGCCAAATGTAATTTATCTTTTTGGACACACCTTCCCCATAAAACATTTTTTTTTAGGCTGCAAAATTATGAGCAACGGAAGTGGAATACACTTCACCTACACAAGAGAGGGCCGTCCCAGCGGAGAAGCGTTTGTGGAAATGGAGACTGAGGAAGACCTGAAGATAGCTGTGAAGAAGGACAGAGAAACCATGGGTCACAGATACGTTGAGGGTGTGTAAAACAGACTGCTGCTAAGTCCTTACTAGTAACAAATTGATGTTGTGTTTTTGCATGAAATTCTCTTAACAAAGTGCTTCCTTTCACGCTAAACAGTGTTTAAATCCAACAATGTCGAGATGGATTGGGTTATGAAGCACACTGGCCCAAATTGCCCAGAGACCACCGGGGACGGTCTCGTGCGCCTCCGGGGCCTTCCCTTTGGTTGCAGCAAGGAGGAGATCGTCCAGTTTTTCTCAGGTAAACCCCTCTGTTGGTTGGTAATTGTCGGATCCTTTAGGGTAGTAATTAAAACACTACTGCTCCATCTTCCTTCCTTAATTCTTTACTTTTGTAGCACTGATTCTTGCTGCTTCTGTGCGAGAAGCGTTCTTTAGGAAAATGAGCTTCACAGTGTTTTGCGAGATCATGGAATAATAAAGTGAGCTGCTTTATGAGTGGTAACAAACCAGGAAAAGAGAACAGTCTTAAAAGTTTGAAACTTCATTTTATTACATATTTGTACATTTTTTAAGGATCTGGAGTGTTTATAAATACCCTTCATCTTCACACCATTGTCAATACATAGCAATCGCATCATTATTTTTCCTTAAAAGTCCAGTCCGCTTGTATTATATTCAACTAGAGATGCACCGATCAAAGATTAGTAAATGGTTTATGGTCCAACACGTTCTTTGTTTGTTTTTTGTTTGTTTTTAACTTTATTTAATTTTTTCCTCCTTTTTGTCATGATGAAGTAGGTTTCAACATATTTATGCTGTAAACATCCTGAATGATATCAAACTGTCAGAGAATGGGGTCACTGTAAAACAGGGTTTTACCAACTTAAGACAAAAACTAAAGGATGTATAGATCACCTTTATAAATAGCCTTTAGTTTCCCCCATTAGTGTAAAACACAAGAGAATAATGAGAAACTAGCTCATCGTCCCTCTTTTGAAAAGAGCTTTTTTTAATGGGTTTATGAATCTTTCCTTCCTCTGCCTTCATTCTTAAACACCCCACATATACTGTAAATATCTTATTTGAGTTTCCTTCTCTGGGGAGCTGCAGGGTTGAATAGTTTTTTTGGTTGGTGTGATCCGAATGGCTCAAGCTTTTGAGGTTCCAGCGTTCAAGCGAATTCTTGGTGCATCTGTACTTTTCACTGATGAAGCCTTTTTATTTTTTAGTTTCAGTTCTCTGCATTTGTCTCCTAAATAAGTTATTATTTGCAGTATAAGACTATTTTATAGTATCTCACAGGAAAGCAGTAATTTTTTACACGTCAACCACCAAGCTCTTGTTCTCTGTTCATCAACACTCCAAATACAATCCTAACGTCCCACAAAAATCCCCCCTCCCTTTTCATACGCTTACTCTATCCGTTCATTTCTACTTTATCCCAAAATTATAAATAAATGTGACTCCTTTTTAAATGGCCGGCTGAAACTAAACTGGTATATGTGTGATGTAAAATTTTCTATCTCTCTTTAGAGAAAGTTCTCTCTGTTATTGGGCATGTGATTTAATATGTCCCCTGCTGGGGTTATCTGTCCTTGGGTTGAAGGGTTGGAAATCGTGCCAAATGGGATAACATTGCCGGTGGACATCCAGGGGAGGAGTACGGGGGAGGCCTTCGTGCAGTTTGCTTCACAGGATATAGCTGAAAAGGCTCTAAAGAAACACAAGGAAAGAATAGGGCACAGGTGGGGATGGTTGGTTGGTTGGTTGGCTGGCTGGATAAGTTGCTTTTCTTATGGTGTGCACATTCAACATCTTAACCAAATGCTAAACTGATTCTACATTTAGATTATTCATAATAATTAGAACACACACACACAAACTGAACAAACTCTACATACAATAAGGATTTTCAGTGGGAGAAATGAGAGCTAAGGCCCCATTAAAAAATAAAAACAGATGAGACTTTGATTGGAAAAGGAAAATTCTTAAGATCAAGGCAGTTCGAGTCCAAGTAGTTCAAATGGTGTGGCGTCTCCCTGGTGGTAAAATCAAAGGGAGAACCTACACATGGATCTGGAGCCCACTGCTATAGGAAATGGTTTAAAGTGGAGTTCAGCAGGGCTGGAGGTCTCTCTTGACTCTAAAACCAGGACGCTGGCTGTCATGGTTAAGGCCATGAATGAACCGCAATATGCATCAGATTTCTAAACTGCCTCAGATAACCACAAGAAAAGTTACCAAGGCCCTTGTTAATTTGGAATTTTTTAGAAATGTTTTATTAACAAATGTTAGGTACTCATAGGCATTACTACCAATGGAATACATCATAACAGCATCTGCATAGCCCAGTATTCAGCAAATGCAGTTTCATCTATTCGCCATACCTTACATGCGTTCTCTCTATACTCTTTAGGTACATTGAAATATTCAAGAGCAGCCGCGCTGAGGTGCGGACCCACTACGAACCCCAGAGGAAGCCTTTGGGGATGCAGAGACCCGGCCCCTACGATCGGCCCTCGGCAGGACGTGGTTACAGCATGATGAACCGAGGAGGCTCCTATGAAAGAATGCGTAGAGGAAGCTATGGAGGAGGTGGGGGCACCAAATAAGGGATCATCAGATATTATTTTAAACCAACTTCAGAAAGTTTTTATTAATTTTTTTAACAGTAAATGAAAACAAAAAGTGACTTTTGTAAAGTTGCGTAAGACCAGGTGTTGATCTGAGCGTGTTTTCAGGTGTCTCTGAGGCGCGGTACGCTGACACCGGCTCTTCCTTTCAAAGTACAACAGGCCACTGTGTCCACATGAGGGGACTGCCATACAGAGCCACAGAGACGGATATCTACAATGTAAGACGGAAAGACTTCACTGACGTCCCATGTTTTATTTTGATTTATCACAACTCTCCTGGCTACACACCTATTTTCCTCGCTTTTGTAGTTCTTCTCTCCGTTAAATCCTGTGCGGGTCCACATCGAGGTCGGCCCAGATGGGAGGGTAACCGGAGAGGCGGATGTAGAGTTTGCAACACATGAAGATGCTGTTGCAGCGATGTCCAAAGACAAAGCAAATATGCGTGAGTTTGCTAGGATGCACATTGGAATGGCTGCATTTGACAAAACCATATTTTTAAAGCTGCATAAACATGTTGGTTTCCTTCCCCCTTCAGAGCACCGCTATGTCGAGTTGTTCTTGAAC
Organism: Orestias chungarensis; assembly: GCA_032876305.1. Taxonomy (NCBI): domain Eukaryota; kingdom Metazoa; phylum Chordata; class Actinopteri; order Cyprinodontiformes; family Cyprinodontidae; genus Orestias; species Orestias chungarensis. The sequence continues at coordinate 1,589,624 of JAVLVB010000835.1, read as the reverse complement.
TCGACAGCCGGGGGCAGTAATGGAGCGTATGGCAGCCAGATGATGGGTG
>JAVLVB010000835.1:1524613-1582347 GCA_032876305.1 Orestias chungarensis | reverse complement strand
ACCCCCCCCCCCCCCCCCCCCCCTAGTTGGAGTTGATTAAAGGCCTGAAAACAATCGCAGCCCACCGGGAAGCGTTCCTGCGGCGGCGCTGGGGTCGTCCTCCGCCTCCCTGTCGCTCGGGGGAGCCGCTGCGAAATCCGTGGAGGCTTTCCTAGGGCCGGCCGCGGAGCTCATCCCGCCGCTGATGGTCTCCGTGGCCTTCCGAGCCAGAGACAGGATGGGAGCCGACCAGCTGCTGCTGCCGCCGGCGGCTGGAGGCCTCTTCTCGCGAGAGTCCCGAACCTGACTCCCGCCAGTTTCATCGTCGGTCGCCGGAGCAGAAAGCTCCGCCGGCTCCGGTTGTTCTGCACCGTCAGATGTGTTTACCTCCAATGTTTGGTCGGCCATGTTGATCCCCCCCACCTCCCTCTCTCTTCATAAACTCACGTGACCAGCTCATCTCAGGGAAGATGTGAGGGGCGCCCCCTGCTGGCCGGGCGGACCCGCAGCGGTGGTTCATTCAAAATCAAATGAGTAAATTTAGAATTTGTAGAACAAATATACACAACATCAGATAAATAAATAATGTGTTTTTAATGGTGAGCTTATTTTGCCCAACTAACTACTATTCAATCATTTATTTATTTCATTGGTTTCATTTTCCACATTTTGCCAACACTATAAAAATACTATGCATGTGGTTTATTTCTCTTTCAGACCATTTTAGGAAAATTAAGCATTTCTGTCTAATCAAAATCACACAGTTATTCCAAAGAAGATCCTTGTTGGGTATATGTAGATGAAAGTATCCAGGCTACAAGGGCTTAATTAAACTTGGACAATTTAGGTTGTTATATTACATTTCAACAGAAAAGAGAATCCTTCTTTTCAAAATTTTGAGTTTATGAAACATTATTTAACTTGATCTTAAAGTTGTTAGTCGTGTTAAAAATAACCAAGCACATTATTATCTTTGGCTTATTCATTGTTTATTAGAATACTTTAACCTACATTTTTGAGTGATTTTTTTATTTTTTATAGTCCAAATAAAGTTTAACAACTTTTCTGTTAATTTCTGTATCCTTTTACCTCTTTCTTACCAAAGAAGTACAAAGATGTGAGATAGACCTTCTGCTTTAAAGAGAACTCTTTGCATGAGGTTTTTGTATTTATTATCATAGAGCCATTAATATATAAAAATAATATTGACACATTTGTGTCCAAAACCAAATGCTTAGGGGGATTGTAAAGGAAAACTTTACTCATTTTATATAGGACTATAATATGTATCAGCTTAGTTGGTACCTAAGTAATGTGAGAAAAGGAGAAAAAGAAATCAATTTTTTTAACATAAGGCATTTGAATGAATTTGCTGTTTTTAGTAGACAGTAAGGTGAAAATATTAAACATATTTGCCTTAAATGCTTTTATCTACTATTTTTAAAATATTTTATGTTATGACAAAGTGATATATGTTATGATGTGATTGATTGTATTCTAAAAAAAAAAACAACTACTAACTGTAAAACAACATTGAATGATTCATTTTTGTTTATCAGTCAACAAAACATAGTCAGACCTCTTGCTATGGTGTTGAATTTGAGCTGTAGTGTATCTAATTTGCACTGAACATCCTTGAGATGCTTCTGCAGCATGAAAAGCAGTGAGTCCAACAGCGTTGATCCTTATTTGACAGCTATGATCTGGAGTGAAACCCACTTTATAAGGTCTCAAAGTTGTCATTGCACATTAAAGCCTGAAACAAAGCCATGAAGTCAAAGGGCCTCCAAGACCAGATTGTTGTAAAAGGAGATTAAATACGCTCTGTATCATTAAACATCCTGAAAACCACTGTGAACTCCCTTTTATGGATATAGAAAATATTTTGAACCACCAGGAGGTGGCAGAGAGACACTTGAGTCATCTGTAATCTAGAATAACAACCCATATAGATCATCAGACCAGTAGAGATGATATATATGATCACCTGATGAAAGAACTTGCAGGTTACGAATTACGTTATCAGCTTCTACTGGACAGAGAAAATCTTTTATTTATAAGAAATGATAGGCCAACATTTTATTCAACAAAAGGGCAGATGCCAAGGTAATGCAGTGTTTTAAAGTTTCCAAACCTCATTAAAATCACATTCCAAACAAAACACTTAATAAGCACTAGCCATTAATGATGTGATATTAATTATCAACAAGTTTATCTTGTTAAATATTAATCCCATAAATATTTTTGCTAGCATTAAAAACATAGTAAGAATAGCTGTCGCCTCTGGGTCAGATTGCATTGTAGCTCCTCAAGGTTTCAAACATTTCTGTAAGTACTGGGATACAAAGTTGCTTATAAGAAAAGGATATGAAATTATTAGAATCTCACACCGGTGCAAAAGTCTCATAATGAAATCTTGAGTAATCAAGAAATTACAAGCAAAGATAAACAAAATATAAATCTGTTACTTCTTAGAGATGTAGTTCAAAGCAGATATAAAATGAGAAGAATACAAGGATATTGGTTTTGTAATACAATGAAGCAAAAAAGCAAAACAGTAAAAAAGGAGTAGATATTTTATATGATTGCATAGTCGGATTTGTTATATAAATTATAAGTTAAAGAGAGAAGAAAACAAACGAATTATTGAATGAATGAATGAATGAATAAATAAACTCCACCCGAATTGAGCTCGCAGGACAGGTTGAGCAAATGTTGTCTCTGGAGTCTTACTGACACCCGTCCAGGGTCACTTTTTCTTGTTTCATGTGCAGTTTTCAGGCCCCTACCTCAAAAGATTGTCTGCATAAATCCATCTTTTCCCACAATTTATCAGCAACATAAACTAACCAACATGCAGGCCCTGGTCTACGGAACATAATCTTTATGCAAGGGATATTACTGGCATGTCATATTGGCTATTTAGTTCAAACGAGATAATTACCTAAAAATATCGTAAAAACCAAAACTTAATCTGTATTTCATTTGTGCCTGATAGTAAATCATACTAAATAGTTCCTATTTTGGATCAGCTGGAAATGCAAAAAAAATATTATATTTGCACACTCTTAAGGGTTATAAGAGATTGCTTTTTTTTATTTTATACTTTCCTTAATTAGAAGTTCTGATATATTTCTATGGCAATTTATTGAACTGCTTCTTTGGCCAATTCCTGAGTCATGGGCTTTCTGGTACAAGGGCAATATAGCAATTATATTCAATTATATTCTAGATTTGTCTCAGATGCAGTTCACAGTTTCACCAAGAGGTGGCGCGTCCAAACTGTGGTTTCTTTGCTTTAGGCAACACACTTTTATCAGTGTTACAGTTTTGTTGCACTCCACGTTTTCAGATGAACTGAAAATCACCCAAATAAAACAAACTCACACCTTTTGATCAAACACCTCAAGATCCCTATTAAAAATAGATAGATAGATAGATAGATAGATAGATAGATAGATAGATAGATAGATAGATAGATAGATAGATAGATAGATAGATAGATAGATAGATAGATAGATACCAGAACACCCCTCCCACATGTTTGATGTCATGTCTCCACCCTGAGGGGCAGGAGGAGGAAGAAGAGGAGGAGGAAGGACTGGGGGCGTGGCCTGGAGCCCTTTTATTCCTCTGCCTTCTCTGTCTGGGACAGCACAGCCGCTCCAACCTCCAAATTGTACCTTGCTCTCCAGAGCAGGCGACAAATATAAGACAAAAATAAAAATAAAAATAAAAGAAAGAAAGAAAATACATCCACTGCGGAAAACCTGAAAATCCCAGGACATTTACTGGAATACAACTTGTTGATCTTAATTTTAATTCTCGTCTTTGATTCTGTGGGAATATTTGACACCATGAGGATTTTCCCTGTTGTTCTCCTGCTGGTTCACAGCTTGGGTAAGTCTTCACCTATATAGTGGCTCATTCAAAGGGAAAAAACCATGTTGTTTTTAATCAAGACAAAATCATGAATTGCTGCTCTCTGTTATCCAAGGCTGTCCTGGAGCTGATGGGGCCATCTGTCTATTTTAGATCAAGCTATATGTAACTGGATACATTTATTTTTAACTCATATTCTTGCCGTGACATTAGCTAAACAGTGTGTTCATGCAATTTGTGGAGTTTGCATGTTTGGGTCTGGCTTCTGGCTACATTTTCTTCTCAAACCGCAGACAAATATTTCTCATTGGTTTTTACCTGTTGTGATTCGGAGCAAAGCCCAAACAAGCTTTTAATCCATGACTCAACCTGGATGACTAGTTTCACCTCCAAATCCCACCTGAAGCTCTCCTGTGTGCAACGTGTCTCAACTTGCCCAGGAACATCTGCCCAGGCAGATGTTCACTGCCAAGTTTGATTGTGAGCTCACAACTGATCCTCTCTCTTGCAGTTGTGTCCCGCCTGGCCAGTGGAGCTGCAGTTGACCGGCATGAGGACAACAGGCAGCGACACACGACCGTGTTCAACCTTTTGGACACAACCAAGGACAGGAGAGCTGAGGACGAGGAGATCACGGTGCAGCAGGGCCAGGAGGCCAACGAGGAGGAGTATGGTGACGATGATGGATATTACTCCGATGACGAGGTTGACTTTGAAATGTCCGGAGACTATGACATGGATGTGCCACGAGGTAAGAATGCGTCTTCGACATCTCAGCATCTTTATTTCATTTAACGAGCCAACTTACCAACTTCCGATGGCTCTTTTGAATGTAACTTTGTCAGCTGAAGAGACTGTGTGGTCAGTGTTGCCAGTGAATGCCATCATTAAGTAATCATGTAGTGCAGGCACCACCAACAAAACTACAAACCCAAAAGTACAAGATTTCTGGACTTCATTGAAAGAATCGTGTTTTTACCGTGTTCACACGGTCACAAAGACACTTTTCTCTATTTGTTCCAAGATTTATTGGCACAATGGATGCAACATCTGATGCTTTACTGACAACCCCTACGTGGAGGCTTTATGGATTTAGGTGACATGTCAGGCAAGGTGCAGACGCTTTTCTTAAGGTTTGTCAGTAAGAAATATACCAAAAAGCTTGAGTCGTAGTCCCAAAGTAAGGGAGTTGGCAACCCTGCATCATTAGTTTAGTCCCCAAGCCCTTTTATTTAATTGCAGTGAAATGTTTTTTTTTATAATGAACAGTGAGAATGTGAAGGAATAGACTGATTCTGAATGCATTGGTTGCTGGACACTTTTAAAATACTGGATTTTCCTAATACTTTTTATGTCTTTGTTGGTTTAGTTGCCATGTCAAGCAAGCCCAAAGACCCATCCTCTGTCCTAGAGGCTGTAACCAAAGAGGGAACCAAGAGAAAGGGAAAAGGAAAAAGGAGAGGTAAAGGGGAGGGACGCAAGAAAAATCCTTGCCTGAGAAAGTACAAGGACTTCTGCATTCATGGGACCTGCCAGTACCTGAAGGAACTCCGTGCACCATCCTGCATGTAAGTGTCAGAGCTTTGAAGGCACATGCATTTCATCATGAGGAATACTTTCTAGCAATATTAATTAATCGACTTCCTGTTTTGCTTGTAGCTGCGACTCAAACTACTCTGGCGACAGATGTCAGCTATTTTTGCTACCTTCGCAAATCCCAGAGGGCTACAGCAGAACCACAGCTTTGGCGGTAATAGCTGTGGTGCTTTCATCCGTCTGCCTCACCATCATCGGCCTGTTGTTAATGCTGAGGTAAGTAAAACGCACATTTAATGCCATGAACAAGATAAAAGACGTGAAATAATCCGCCTAATACCCGATTTCTGTTGCTTCAGGTTTCACAAGCGTGGAGCGTACGACGTAGAGAGTGAGGAGAAGGTCAAGTTGGGGCTGGCGTCCAACAACTGAAAGCACAAACAGAGGTGAGTGTTTTACAAGTGACCTGCAAAGACAGAAGTTACCTAATAACCTTTTGTGCATCATTAGATTAATCTTTTATTTGGTTATTTTTTTTCATTTTAGGAATAAATGCAGAAATTCTACCTCAAACTGGAAAAAACAAAGTGTACGGCGACAGGAGGTCCAGGAGGAAGCAAGAACGTATGTAAAGATGGGAGCTGAGATCGCGCAGATGGACGCTCGGTATCGGAGAGTCTGTTGCCGAGCAGCACGGTGTCGTCACCGGCGCCCAGAAGAGTAGAAGGCGTCCTCTTGGAGGCGAAATGGTGACCGGCTTAGAAGACGGGATCGAAGACGCAGAGCGTCACAGTCAAAAAACAAGAGGTTTTCGATGGGAACGGAAAAACTTAAACAGCAAGGATAGCTCTCAATCTGGACTCTTTTTTTTTTTTTTTTCTTGTTTCTCTCAAAAATTTTGTATTTTTCCTGCACATCTTTTTTTTTTTTTTTTTTTTTGTACAGCAAACGTTATATTTATAACTTTAATTTATTTATTTAAATGTATTTATGGGGATGTTATTCCCTCTAGTAGTTTTTAAAATTCTGATGTTACAATCCTTTTTATATTTGCTATTGAACAATATTTATTTATGAAACAAACCGACGGAAAACAAAATCACAAAAGCTTTCTGAATCTAGAATAGTTCTACATGTATCTGACTTTCTTTTTGGCAAACCCAAAGTGATCCAAAGCACTGTAGTTAATGAATTACAAAGAAAATGTTGATTTTAGCTATTTATGTATTTTTATGTGTTTTCCTAAACTAAAGCAATAGAAGGAATCTACCTTCAGCTCGCCTTTACCCTGTAGGCTCAGGGATTGTAAAGCCAGAAAGCAAAGAAGTTTCTGTTTTCTTAGAAACAAAAACAACAACAAATAAAAAAAAGGTCAGCAAGCAAGTTTTCAAACCAACTGTAAATGGGATGCAGCCTCTCTTAGTATTTGACAATAGAATCAAACCTCAAACGCCCTGCGGCAAGAACTGAGTGTGAGGGGGATGATGCTGAGTTGTTGTTTTTTCTTGTGGGAGCAGAGAAAGTATAACGTTGTCAAAGTAAAAAATGTGAATTAAGGTGTTCAACCCTTTCAAATCCTGATCTGCAACTTTTTGAAGTGATTTGTGATTGATTTGTTCATTGCAAATAAAAACAAAAATGTCATAATATTTTTTTGATTGTTTCTCTGTTATTGCATTACATTAAATTAAACCTTATCAGTAAATCAGAATACAAAAAAAAAAAAAAACTGAGCTCAAATAGAAGGTAACTGGATTTCTCTTGTTTCTTCAAGTTTGTTTTACTTATCTTTTTTACCTCTTATGAAAAAAGACTTCTTATGTTCTCAACATGGGTGCAAGGATCAGGCTTGGACCGTTATGGTTAAAGAAATCATCCCAATGAGTCTTTTAAGGTCACACGAGTCACCGTCTCTTCCCTTCACTGATTTGATGCCCGGCTGCTGTTTCATGTAAAGAAAAGAAAAAAAACTCCTGTTGCCTTCAGTTTAAGCACCTAGGAAGACTGATCATTGCAGAGACGAGCGGGCCCAGATGTTTCATGCTTTTCAGTGAATCTGTTTGGTTGACGTCAACTTTTGTTTTTTACTTTTTTTGTCAACTTCCTGACTTGGCCCTCCACTGTAAGGCCTACATGGTGATACCATCAGTTAGCTCTTTTGTCCCAATTATAGTAAACATAATATTTTAATTTCCTCTCCATGTGACGTACTGCAACCTTTATTTGCAGAGGCACCTGTATCCTGGCCTGCAGGGCTATTAGGGGAAGGGGACTATTTTTGTGTAGTCGTAAAGCTCCCCCCGTTTATTAAATTTAGTTTTAGCTACATGAGGAACATGATAATTATAGAAAAAAACTAACATGTTCTGTAATGAGAGGTCTCTACTAAAATTGTGGTGATAGCATCACAAGTTTCGTAAAAAGTTCAGTCTTGAGCTCCCTAATATTTTTACAATACCTAGGAACTTACTAGCTTTTAAACAAAATTCATATTTCCACTTGTAAAGTATGATTATCTTGACCTGTAAACCAACAAGAACTCTACCGACAATTTCCAAATGTATTTACGACTTATTTGCAGAGAAATCCCCAAGATTTCTTGATAAAAGTCTGATTTTTTCATTTGAAAAAGTAATTGCACCCGTAAAGATGTTTTTTCTTGTCTTTTATGTTAAACTTTAAGGTTTTAAATCACTAAAGATGTTTGAATATAACAAAAAATTAACCTGGTTAAAAAAGGAAAAAAAGTGGAAATTCTGTGATAGTATCCATATTCACTCGAGTTGTTTTTATCTGACAGGGAAGAAATCTGGAGGCAGGCAAATTTCTTATTATACCAATGTAGCTGGTCAGGTATTAGATCTAAAAAAACATTCTTACAGTGAATGATGATGTTATTCTACACAAACTTTACAAAGGTAAATCTTCCTTTGTTTCATTCTTATTTACATAACAGTGTCAGAGTTTACAGTATTGTGCCATTCAAATCTTTAAACTTGGCGTTCCCAAACACATCCTGGTAATTCTGTAAAGTTTCAAGAAATATCGAAACCTGGGAAGCAAAGAGACATCCCTGACATCACTGACACTGCTGCAAAGTTGAACCAAGTTTTTGTTTTTGTTGTTGACAGAACCAGTTGGCAGAACCTAACAGTAATGAAACATTTGATTAATGAAATAGTTTTAGGTTTTTCCTTAAATATGAATCCTCAAAAACTGATGCTTGCACAACCTGCAACGCTCATCAATATTATTGATTAGGAAACTCTACTGTTATTATTTATAGATGCGTGTATGTGTCTCTGTCAAGTCCTTTTTTTAATGAATAGTTTCAAATAGGCTTCTTACTATTTGTAACTTTGAAGGTTGGGCCAGCAATAGAGTAATTCAGCTTGAAGCTCCATGTTTATAATCTCAGATTATTTTAGTCTGCACGACACTTTTGTTTAATGTATTATGTTATCTAAAAAAATTATCTAAAACAGATGTCTTCAGGCATGACACGGCACCACCCTTTGTACAACAGATGTGAGGTGTGTAAATCAGGGAACACCTGATGCTCGCAGCCACCGGGACGTCACACCACAGCTCCACGTACATGCTTATTCACATGAGCAAACAGCTGTTTTGTTCAAAGAGATTTGTAGTGTAAAACCAGGAGGCTCAGAGAAACCACGGAGGGCAAGTACCAGGAGCAACCATGCTGTTATGCTTGCCTGCACGTAGGTTTTAACAGAGGTAGGGGTGAAAAAAAATGCCCCAGCTGGACTCAAAAGAAGCCCAGGTTTAGTCATCCCTTATAGTCACCTCCTACACGGATGTTGTTACACCGGTATTGTGTGAGTGTGTGTGTTTGTAATTTTCTGTGTGAGCGGTAATGCCTAGGATCTGAGTCTGTGCGGTTTGCTGGGGTTAACCGAACCATTGAAGGCAAGCATTCACTGTAAAGCATACATGTTTACCAGCTGATGCTGCTCAAGGCTGTTTGTCGGCTTCCCTTCATGCTTTCTATATTTGATGAATAAACAAGACACTGAACTCTAATGATTGCTCTGGTTGATGGTAGTCAAAAGCAGATGTTTAGCCTAACCAAGGGTGTGGTTGCTGGTTCAAGATGTAACTTTCGTCATCACATCTGTTGAGAAACTGAAAAATAGAAGTTCGAGTTTGTTTTGTTGCAGGAAATGAAAAAAAAGAAAGCCAAGCGCTTTGGTTTTTACAAAACAAGAAAAAAGTGCAGCTTTAATTATTTAAAAGGTTTTTAAAAGTAAAAAATGTAATTAAATTAAAATAGAAGAATAGCATGAATATAGTAGGATTCTTTCAAAAATGCTTTGCAAACCCCCAGCCCAAGAAAAAAAAAATTTTTTTTTTTTTTTACTGTAAATCCTTTTGCCAGTGTTTGACGTAATTCTCTACCAGGCTGGTGCAACAGGAGACTGAACTTTTTTTTCTTTTTCCAATAGCTGAAAAAACTAAAATATACTTGGACATGCTAAGTATTCTGTGTCCTTGGTCATACTTGAAGTTGATTCTTTACTCCAGCCTGTAGTAGGTTGGAGGAATACATCACCACAACATGACGATCTCACCAACGCGCTACTATTGCTACATACGAAGTCTGCGGAACTTTATCCGTCACCTGCGTGCTTTGTCGTTCGCTCCTAATTAGGCTGACTCTTCTCTAATGTTCTGTAATATACACCAAAGACATTCACAGCACAGCTTTTATGGATCAAATTGCAAATTGTGGACTCTCTTTACTGATCGGATGACTTCTGTAAGCGATTGTTTGCACTGGATTTTTATTAAGTGGTGTTGTAATGATGTGGGCTGAATACATCTGTAAAAGAAACACATAGCACATTTTTACTTGTTAATCGTCTTGCAAACAAAGCAGCAAAGTTTTTCCTGCTTTTACATATGAAATAAACACATCGAGAATTTTTGTCTTTTATGGTCCCGCTGTGACTAATACACTTGGCAAATCACTGTTCGTGTATTTACAAGTCCCACGGACATTCTACGGTAGTGAATTCTCCTAATCCTGGGCTCTCAATGTCGAGTAGCAGAGTGCCCAGAAATAGGGCTATAGAGTCATAGAGTCATGCTCACATAGCTGCTATTCCGAGACCTGATGGCCCCCGAAGAGCCAGAAAACTGCGAGTTTACTGCCTGCCTTTTCTTGGAGGACTGGTGGCACAGAACCGGAAAATCAAGTCGTTTCCCTTGAAGGGTTGGCTCCAAAGAGTCTCAGTATGTGGTCTGCCCTCACTTTCAGGGTGATTTTTTAGCATTCCTGGAGAGAGAGAGAGACTTAAAGGGGGTATGTGATATTTAGAATATTTCCTTACTGGTTGTCCAACATTCATTGGAAGGAGCAAAATTCCTTGTGGGGCAGAAACCTTCGAGAAATAACTGGATCATATTGAGTTTGGCCCGCTCCTGTGTTAGTATGGTAAACAACATATTATATACAGAAAGACTATAGGAAAACTAAAACAAATAGTCAACAAAAAACTTTGACAAAAGTTACGTCTCTTTAATCTGATCTGAATATATTGATGTAGCGTTAGATTCAGATTTTGACAACAAGCCTGCAGTAGTCAGGTACTGTAGAGGCTGTAATGCATTGCATCAGTTGTAAAGAGGTCCAGTTTGTTGTGAAAGGTGTTTCCTGCCACACCGAGAAGCAACAATGGGTAGTTTCCACCCTGACATGGAAGTGCGCACGCCAAGCAGTTGCAAATATAATCACGCTCTTACCGGATCTCATAAACTGGAGAGGGTTATTACCTGAATCAACATATCCCAGAATCAGCCTGGGCTGCTCATACAGTTTTGTATTCTAGCGAGGTAAAAGTTAGTTTTGTAAGATGTGCCACAAACTATCATCGGCCTATGTGACAGTTTACATCAGTGCACCACTCAGGCCTGATGGATGAGGTGGTGACAGAAACACAAACATTGTTCCATGATACTGAGAAGTTACGATGGACGAATGTTTCGCGCGGCATCTGAGCGACCCTATTTACACAAAGGGTGAGCGCAGGAGATGAGGGTGGTGTGGCGAGGCCAACAGGAACCCAATGAAAGAGCAAAGGGTCATAAAGGAAACGTGAGAGGGAGGTGAGAAAGATGAAGATAGAAGGATAGAGAATGGGTGAAGGTGAGAACCTCTATTTAGTAGGGTGCTGACTTGTCTTCATTCATGTCACATAAAAAAAGACATTAAAGTGTCAAAGCTCTCTGTCACTACCTATTATAGCACTCCGTCTTCCTTTTTCTGGCCTCTGCCCTCGCTTTCCTGTGAACTAGTCATTCGTTTTCCTTATTCCGGCCCTGCATGCCTCCCCTATTCTCTCCCCATTTCTGTATCCTTTCGTCACCTCCTTTACCTCCTTCGCACCTGAAAACACAGTATAGCCTTGGCAATGTATAAGAAAGTTATGTGAGGGTAAGTCAACTGCTTAATTGAACTGTGAATATACATATCGTTCAGGTAAAAACATGTTTATGTTGTGAAACTGCATTTTTACAAACGATAACCACAACTTTGGCTCGCACCTAAAACCAAGCCAGACTATAGACCACAAAAACCTTTTCCACAACACTGAGCTGTGTGAAACCAAGTAAGACACTGATATTTGCATACATCTGAGTAATAACAGGACTTGTCTATTTTTAGTCTGTAGTATAATGAACTGCAGGATTATTTTCCTGTAAGGAGCACGTAGTATCACTGATGCATGAAATCAATTTCCTTCTTTCTCAAATAGTCAACATGGTGTTACTTTGGTTAATTGCAGATCTAAAAAAAAGCACTCTTTTACTTTACATACTGTAGTCCTTACAAAGTCAGTAATTGCCACTCGTTAATGTTATTGGCAGATTATTTGGGATTTTTCTTCCATTGTTCTCGAAGTAGTTCTCTTGGTTTGTTCATTTGGAGTCAACTTTGTATGATGTTGTGCTTCACTTAAGGCTGATTTATTTTTTTCTCACCTCCATGACTCAAGTTTATTTACTGCTAATGTGCTCCAGTTGGTTTAGAGCAGTTTCCATATTAGATCAAGGTTTTTTTGTGTGTAGTTTTGTGGTTTTATTTTTAAACATTCTGCACTTGCAAAAGCTTGTTAGGATTTGATTATAGTATTTGATTTCAGTGATCCACTGCACCTTGACTAATAAACAGAAAACTGAGTGCTTCTTGAATGAATTTCTGCGCCTATCTTGCAAAAATAAGAGCAGCGGTTTGGACGCTGCCATTTATCACCGGATGGGACCTGATGAAGTCTGTGTTTGGGACAACAGATTAGAGCTAAGAGAAGAAAAGGGCATCATCCAGATTATTAGCTTTCAAAACAATATTACAAACACTTTTAGTTTCAGTGTTCTACAAAATGGTGATTACAAGGTTCTTCACAGTCAGTGCTGACCCTTTCAGTATTTATGAACAGGGTCAAGTATCCACTCCAATGAGGTCTTTCACCTTTATGTTGGGGTATTTTCCTTAAAATATATTTACATTCAGAAAAATAACCATGTGGGGTAAATTCACCAGACACTACTACGCTGACTCTTATTTGGATGTTACTGATTATCTTAAAATCAAGCTGCTTTTTGAAGCTTTTATATCATAAGTCCAGTTTAAGGTCATTTGTCTGTAAGGGTCTGCAATAATATCCTGTTCAAAACTAAAGTATATTTATTAGCTACAACAAAAAAAAGTAAAATGTTGTCAAAACAACATCAATTTAAAAAGCATGATATGAGTTTATTTTATTCAAAGTTTACTAAAATAGTGGTTTCTACACAGCAAGTTAAAAGAAAGATGAGCTTCATCATGGCGAGGCATTTCACACAATCAAAACCACAGGTGGGTCAGAAGCAACATATTCCAATGGGAAAAACTGTGTAGTAGAACTTGGGTTGTGAAGAGGTTTACAATGTTTTAAATCAAAATTTATAGCAGTTACAGTGGAGCAGAAAACAAAGCTGTCAAGGTCAGAGTTTACCTAAGACCCCTCGTTTTTTTTATCACTGTGTTGTGCCTGTCAGTGCTGCTGAAAAAGCATCTCCACTTGGTGCCGTTGCCAACAGCAGCTGGGCCGGGATGCCAACAGATTCCCTGATGGTGATGTCACCCTGCTGGGCAGACACTTGTATGTATCATGGTCACACTATTAAATTCTCACTGGAGTCTATTTAGGCCCTACTGAGCCTGATGGCTGCATCATGTTACTTACTCTGAAAGATGAGAGGGCCGAGGGACTAAAGCTGAATAGGGAAAGCAGGCAGGTGACCCAAGAATAAAAACAAAATAAATAAATACAGAGCTACGAGAGCTGTTATTTAGCAAACTGGTCTGGCACGCTAACAAACACACTGAAGGAAATTACTTAAACAACCGTATCCCGGAAAAGCAGACAGGAAGGTGTGATGACTCTATGCTTCACTCATCTGTTTTCCCTAACCTCTTACAATATAGTCTGTGGTTCTCTGTTAAAAATAAATAAATAAAAAAATCCCATCCGCCCATCATGCATGTGTGTGGAGAAGCAGGCGCATTCTAGTGGTTTTAGAGGATCAGCCAAACGCGTGCAGGCTGGTTGACATGACCGACACCACAGCTTATGACAAAGGAGGGGCAGTCGGGTGTCAGGGAAAGGCAGAGGGCTCCGGCTACCTAAAGGAGCGAGGCTCATACTGTTTTTCATTGTGTGTCTTTTTGTGGTTCAGCCTTGTTTATAACTTTGACACAGATCCTCACCCCAAAGACAAACACTTTTAAGAAATCATCATTGCCATGCTTTGATCCCGAAGGTACTAAAAGGAAACAAAAAAGTTCTGGGATTTTCCTTGTGGAGAAATACATCTTCATTCCTAAGCAGTGACTATGATGAAGGTGGACTGAACTTGTCTGGGGCGCAAGCCGCTGGAACAATAAAAGTGGGTTTGTGTGCCAGACAAAGATTAGACAGATTTGATTACGTATCTGATTTCTTACTCTTGTTCATTGCAACATTAGCGACTTTCATATAAAAGCCTGATCAATTAATTTCTGTTTCAATAAAATATTTATAGACAGCAGTTATACGCCAAAACATATTCAGCCTACACAAAATGAGCATAGCATATTTTAAAAGATAATTAGACAATTAAAAAATAAAAATGTTGTTTTCATTAGTATTTTATTAAAAAATGGCATGTCGATAAATATTCACTCTCTTCTTAATAATCATTGACATGTTTAGCAATCAAACCCTTCGTTAGACTGCCGACCGACCGTCTTGCTACAAACAAGCTGCTCCAGTGTGCATCATTCGTGTACTTTTCATGTTTGTTTGCAGGCAATTCGTAGCCATTTCTCAACATGGGAAAGACAAGAGACCATGTCTTTGAGTTCAAAATTCGTATCCAAACTCAAATCTCAATTAAATATAAAAAAATGTAATACTTTTTTGAGCGGTAAGTGTGCTCTAAGCAAAATATTCTATTCTGAAAAGGTTTTTTTCAGCTTATAACGTTAATGTAATCAGTTTCTTTCATGCTGATAGGTTTACAAGGTAAAATTTGATTTCCACTGCTAGTAGAAGAGTTTGTTTGTTGTATCTGACATTGCCGAACATAAAGTTTAGATTTAGTTGTGTTGTGTAGCAAGAAATTAGCCTCCTACTGGATATGATGACTATCAACACTGAAACTGTCAAGTGTTTTTATTTAGTGAACAAACATTATAGGCCCTGAGAAACAGCTTTGGGCCTAAACATAACCTTCCCAATGCCCAACACCAGAAACGTGACAAAATAATTGATATACAACTCGGCAGGTGCCCTAGGCTTTTTAAACCACGTCTAAAACTAATGAGCCTCACTAGTTAGGAGGCCAGTATTTAGTATTACTACAGCTGCTGTAAGAAATACTGAATAAGGATGTTTTTTTGTTTTTACATACTATAGCATCTGAGCCAAAACCAGCCAGACAGTATGATTTCCTTCTATGTTATATATGGCTGTTAGTTTTCCAGATTTAGACCACAGAAAACTGCGTACTCAGTTGAAGGCTGGTACTAAAACAGGTCATTAAAAGAACATGCAAGGTTATTTTTGTGTGCCTGTGCATCAAAATGAACACAATCATCATTCCAATATCAACTAGTTTGGCGTCAGGACTTAAAAGATTTTCTAAAATAACATATTGGTAGCATATTTTATTCCAAGTGTCATACATCCACATGCATTCCAGTAGTGTTTCTTTTTCCCTTGTGGCCGATGTCAGATGCTGTGGTGTTCGTTCTGTATGAGACACTTGCACAGGCAACAATTACAGACACAAATGAAAGGAAACAGGTAATTTAATGGAGAAATTGGCTGGTGGATTGCCCTATGATTTGAGGGTGATTCCAGGACAACACTGCGGTGAAATCAGAAGTAGCTACTGATGGCAGAATAAACAAGAGTGAAGAGCTGGGAAAGAAAGGAAATTTAAGACAACAATTAGGGTAAAAGCGGACACAGAAGAATGGAAGGAGAATAAATAGTGGAGGTCTAATTACCATTTGTGGAGTGAAAACAATCTGGCACCTGTCTCATAGGAATCTGCTCCTCTTAAGATCCTCCTGATTGGATATTGATGAGCTTCAAGTGTGAACTCCTGCAAACAGAGAAGGTAGGAAAGACACACATGTCCGCACACAGCTTTTACATACATATTTTTGGTATCTTAGGTATTAAAACCTGCAGAAAATGTAATGATGAGGAAACATAAAACAAAGTCCCAAAAACATGATTCATAATCGATACCTCTCATTTCATTGATCTTACATTGTATTGCAATCACACGCTTTTTGGATACCACGCAGCCTTGTCAATACAATTTTTGCAAAGAACATTACAAATCTTTAATAATGTATCATTGTTTCTCCAAATACGTCGCTGCAGAGAAAAATACAATTCTCAAAAACATGAAAACGTGTTTTCGATTGGTTTCCAGGATGTTCTGTTGACTTTGCTCATTACATGATGGAACAGAGAGCCAGCCGCATGATATAAGCTCTTTGAGTTTCTCATTCATTTGCATTCATCCCTCTGACTGTGACAGATTTATACTCCCTTCTAACCCGCCTAAGCGGCCCACAGACCATTAGAGGTCTGTGACCTAAGCAAGACTTCTCCCTCTGCTGCATTTGTCCAAACATCTATCCACTGAAACTCTGTGTGTTGCTTCCTTCTTTCTGCAGCCTTTGGGACAGTGTGGGAGCTGTTCAGAGAGCTGGAATGCAGAAGGAGTGCTCACCTCCTGGAGCAGAGAGAGAGAGAGAGAGAGAGAAAGGCTGAAGAGGGGGATTTTTTCTTAGATGAGATCATGGATGATGGTTCTCCCAGAGCTGTAGCTGAGCTTGGGGAAGAAGCACCCCTGACCTTGCTCTGCCAACACAAATGGAACCTAACACACCCGCATATACACGTACACACATTGGGAAAGGTTCATGGCAGCAGGGGGATGACATCTAATTTTCATGTCTGCCCATTACACCAAAGCTAATCTCAAAATCCAGATTGTCCGGTCTTTATCAGCACGCCACACAACAGCCGGCTTTGCGAAAGTCCCCAGTGGACCACTTTAGCGGGCTCAGCCATGTGAAGCGCTCCACTATAATCTACCCCATTACTGGCTAAGAGATGAAGGTGATTAGTAAACTGCGACAATTAGCCCGCTCAGCACACCCATGTGCTGACACAGCTGATTCAACAGCAATATTGTCTCATCTCGCCGAGTGATCTGTTATGTGGTACTAAACTAAGTGAATGAGGAGTGCGTGTTCACGCAGCGGCAGTCGAGACAGCAGGATGATGCTGATTGTGATTAGTCACCCCCTTCTTACCTAAAAGTGAGTCATGGAGCCCGGCACATGTGCCTCTGTTTGAAAAATATCTCTCTGACCCAAGCCCCCCCCTCTCTGAAGGAGGATTTGGGAAATTTAACAACCCAAAGCTGTGTCAGGGGACCTGGGCCTCCGTCTAAATGTGATACATCGCTGTGGGAGCAGCTGTTGTTTTTATAGATCCTCTAATCATTCTGCTACAAGCTGGAATAGCCGACACCTTTATTAATGCGTGATTATAGCATCAGACAGGAATAACTTTGTGTCTAAATGGCAACTTAAAGAAGCAACAGTTTACTCTCCAGCCAGTTTTTTGCTCATTAACTGTGGGTCAATCGTGTTAGGAGCTAGTGGGGTTTGTCTGTCGCTGTTCCGTGATTGTGGACAAGCATTATGATTACAAATCATGTCACTGGATTTCACTGAAAGGTCCAGGGTTAGATCATTTCTATCATTTTCTGTTGAACTGCTCCGTGATGCAATGTCACTCAGAGTATGGGGGCGAGCATTATGTGTGGTATTGCCCAGGCAAGTATATAAGCCTTTACGCAGATGATACTGCACTTCACCAGAAACCAATCAGTTCAGAACACCACTGTATATGGTTTGTGAAGGACAGTTTGTTTTTTGTATTTTTATAAAATAAAATAAAAGGAAGCTTATTTTTTTTCTTAGAATGAGATGCTATTCAAGTTTTACCACATCGGCTCTTAGTATGGGTTTTGCATCAGTTATTTCTAACAGAAGCTCCTTCACCTGTTTACTATTTTTGTCATCATTTGCGTCCACGTCCAACTTTTCTTTTGGAAAAATGTTTCCTGACAACAAAAACAAAGCCAGCAAAGGCAGTTTGTCAGATATTTGTTTGCCTACTAAGTTGATCTTATCATGTGGTCTATTTTTGATCTCTTTGTCTTCGCGACAGGAGAAGCAAAATTTGCAGCTCTGACTGACGATCAGGATTGCCCTTTTGCGTTTCATTCATGAAACAAACAAACAGATGCTATTCTGTCTTTTCATCCCTTACACACATCACGTACATACCTTCGTAGATTGCTTCGGCTCTTCCTTTAGAAGACAGCAGAGTGATTGTTTGACAGCGCAGGTGCCTTGACCACCATGGGTGTTCCCTTGCACTAATTTTAAGCACCTCACTGACATCTCCATTGTCACTCTATTCTTTACCTCCTAAAATGCTCTGTTGGTAACGTTACTGTTTTCTTAATTCGCTTTCAACTAGGAAACTGGGGAGAAGCTCTGCGTCACTGCGGCAAAGGCCTGGGAAAAGAATGAGACTGGTAAACCACAGAGCCGCAGTCCAACTGACCCTAAAATCCCTCTGCTTCTGTGTGCATTGAAGTTCTGTTACATCCAACCTACAGTGGGATGTAACATCATCCTCTTGGCTACCAACAAAGACCCCACATCAGTAAGAATAGAACCCTGCCAGGAAGTGACGCTAGCACATTAGTAGTCCTCATTTAAGACCAATAGATCACCACGAACGCTTTTCAGTTGGAGCTAAGAGTAATGAGATAGAGAATAATGCAAAGTGAGTTTTAACTGCCTTCCACCATTCCACAGGGACAGTGAGTTTGAGAGGCTGTGATAAAGAGTCTTTACCGAAACTCCTTACACTGGTCAAAGTCTGCCTCCCTTACTGTAACACATGTGCTCAACGCTTTTCTCTAGAACCATTGCCAGTCTGCTCTGTCCATCTCTATAGTAACTGCAAGCAATGCCAGGCAGGGAAAACAACATCATAAAAGCTGACTGCACTGCTTCACAGTCATTATTGGATACTATAGCGGGTTGGGTGGGAGTAATTGATTGCAGATGTTGGTGAAAGAACGTGTTTGTGCATGTGCGTGTCCCTGTTTTTATACAGTAAAGATAGATGCAGTATAGATGCATCACACTATTCCGTCAGTCTTTTGCTAAACATTATAGTAATAAAATAGTTTGGATCTTTTAAAAAATGTTTAATTGATGCTATGTCAGACATAAAAAAAATGTTATGACCAGATGCAATTTATCATGTATTTTTGGCATGTATTCTGCTCTCATAACTGTTGGTAAACAGTAATTATACAGAAATAACAATAAAATAAACCCCTATGACCTATTTATATATGTAGTCAAAAGGGTAACATCACAAATTTTTTTTTTTTACTTTCCATAAATTTAGTTTATTGAATTGAATTTAAAATCCACAATATCTGATTATTGCTAGTGGGGTTAAACAGTGCTTTAACTGGAAGAAAAAAAATCTATATAGACCTTTTTAATGTTAGGCCTCGCCTCAACAAACCCAACGCACTGCAGAAAGTTATCTTAACTTTAATCTGAAGAAACAATTGTGGTTCTATACTGGGTTTCAATGCATGTTCTGAAGCACAGACTGATGTTAAAGTTTCGGTATGCATCATAAGCTGGAAAATAGTCCCTGTGTGCTGATAGGTAAAATTTTAAAGTGCTGGTTCAGTGCTTGCCTTTGTCCATCAAAGCAATGGACATTTTTTGGGCCGTCGTTATTCTTTTTGATAAATTTCAACAAGCAGTTTTCAAGCTGTAAATGGTGGACAAATCAGATATGTTACTGATTGCTAGGAAAACTAAAAATAAATTCCGGTGTGCTGAGAATTAAAACGTAGAAGTGGTGGTACTTTGTTCCTGTCAGTCAGCGTACCGCTAGCCTGTTCACATACGATGCTGATTGGTTTTAAGAGATGCAACTGGTAAGTTAGTGAACAGTAATTTTTGGTATCACATTCAGACCGGATACCTCAAACCGGGTGTTTAGAGCAGACCAAAGATTGGTACAGAGAACCCATGCTTATTTCAGGCTCATTGTTCCCAGAGCGACCTATTCGCATATTTATCTGTGGAACTTTGCTCCAAAGAATTTGTGAAAAGTGTAAGTAGTCACATATTTCCAAGATTATAATAAAAATGCAGCTTGGGAATCCGATGTACTTAGACACAATGCTACTGACACTTGGCTCGTCTTTGCAAACAGCCAATCCAAGAGCACCATTCATTTTCCTGGGAGAGGATTAGGTGTATTCTAAATGGTAGAGATAAGAGAGTCTGACAGTAACTTTTGCTGTACTGCTAAGTTTTTGTTTTGGAAAATAATGGACATACAGGTTTAGCATTAGTTTTTTAGCTGAAATTCCAAAATACACAATCAATCAATCAATCAATCAATCAATCAATCAATCAATCAATCAATCAATCAATCAAAAACGCTTTATTTATCCCAAAGAGAAATTAAATTCACCAGATAATACTGGATGTTTGTAATGCTCAAAGCGATCTTCTGGGCTCTACAGATGAACCCTCTTCAGTCAAAGTAACCAAGTGATGTGATCCTGTTTCACTCAGCTGGGTAAAAAATTATGTTTTTTAATCACCTCAAAGTCTAATATAGCTCCTGTAGATATAAAATATGACGATGGTTGCAGGAATTACCTGCTGATATTAAAACGCACTCATAGAACTGTGTAATCTTTATTTGGTGGAGCTTAATATTATCCATAAAATGCAGCAAAAAACGTTGAAAAATGTTGGCGTTGCAGGTTAGTGTGGTAAGTAAGCTTAACATGGCATAAATCAGCCCCCTATTTAATTTTTGGAAATATTTCCTTAAATTGTATGCAGTTTATGTACAGATCATTCATCTTTTTTTATTATTAAATCCATTCACCTATAATATTTAAGATGCAATTAGATTTATGTTTTAGATACAGCATGTTAACCCACATATGGGCTAAATTTACACCAGCACAGTATCAGCGTTCAACAGGAAAAATATGTTCACTCAGCTTTGGTTGAGGCAAATTATGGTTAATAATTGAGGTCTTGAAAACCATACAAGTTGTTTTTTGGTGGATTAGAAAAACAAATAAATTAACGTAGTTGCTTATTTATTAAATCAAGTAATATCTGGATCTACATCTATATATATATACATATTTAATTTTTTTGCTGACATTTGAGTTACCCCGTCCAGTCTTCCTTGCACATTCCTACATTTTCTCTTTTCTTACACCGTTTTTAGTTCCCTTATCTTGACATCCAGTCCTCTAAAAATAACCCTTCTGTTGAGACCATTGTGTCTATTTATGTCACAGAAAGCAGCCCAACAATGTTGTCTCACTTTTGCTCTTTTCTTTTGAATAAAAGTCACAAATGTTTCTTCCTGGGTCATTTTTTTTGGTACTTCTGCTTTCTAAACCATGTACATTCTTGCTCCTGAGCTGTAAATGACATAGCAAAAAAAAAAAAGATCAAATAAAAAGGGATGTGCGTTTAAGTAATTTGGGAGCTTTTGTATTTTATTTGACAGTGTGTGGATCTTCTGGGTAAAGGGAGATACGCTGTCTGGACTTAACCAGACTCTTCCCTCATGGCTGATTACCCCAGAGTCGTAAACGGAAACCCAGAATGGGAAACCAGTATACAGACGCAGATTGAAGGCTACAAATTCACTAGCAACACACCACTGAACCTACACACCCAAGAAAAGGCCGGTCTTGCATAAACACAGAGATTGTTCATTGTTTTCCTTATTTTTCCAGCCAGCTTTGCTGTCACACATGGTTTTCTTCCACTTGTCTGTCAGTTGTGTTATTTTCAGAAACTTTCTGTTGAAATGGGTCTTTGTAACCTTAAGTTTTTTCAATACACTAAATTTATCATCTTCCCAGTGAGCTAAAAATAAGCAAAAAGGGGAGCAGAGGAAGAAGAGGACGTTCAGGAAGGGAAACAAATGTTTGAACATTAAAAACTATTGCTATAAGATGCCATCTGGATTTATATACAAAAAACTAAAAACTAAAAAAACTAAAAACAAACAAAAACAACAAAAACCACATAGGTCAATTTAAGATATTAAACTACTTTGCCTTCATTAGTTTATTGTGCCACTAAAAATCCTAATGTTTATCCTATTTGTGTGTCATTACATTCAAGGTACCTAATTGGGATGTTATGTGCAACTAGTTGAGTTTAAAAGTTAAACATTTATTTACCATATTCCAGCCATTTAATAACAGTATACATATAGCTATTCTGTTAAGAATACAAAAAAAGAAACAGCACCAAAGGAATAGAGCAGAGAGGTAGGGAGAAAGTTATGGGGAATTTTTAAAGTTGGGTTAAGTATATGGAAAAAGAGCAAGATGTCAGCTGTTAAGCTCATATGAGATCTTGTTTCTGTACAATACGACAACATAGTTGTTGGAGTTGGAGAGTTGTAAATGAATACTGTTTGTTAATAATAAAAAAAAATTTAAATTGCTACAAAACTTCTTCTCAGTCCCTCTCTCTGTCATTGTATGTCAGATTACAATGGAGCTGAGAAATTAATTTTGAGCCTCTTTATGAGCTCTGTTTTTTATTGAGGTAAGAGGTCAGTTGCGGTTGAAGTTTCAATAAAGATTTATCATCTGTAAAATGAGCAGCTTTTATCTTTCACACATTCCTTCCAGGTGCAAAACTAAGGGTGTGGTGGTTCATGTTTAAAAGGTCATCCGAAGTTTCTGTGGCGATAATACAGGAGTTTACTCAAACATTTACAATACACAATTAAAAGTGGTGAGATGTAAAAAAATATTTGTAAAGACTTTAAGGGAAAATACTATGTAAAACAGATTTGTTAAAACTTTATATCAGGGAGTTGTTGCTGGAGGGAGTGTTGCACTTCACAAAAATATGACACAATGAAGAGAGGACACCATGGAAAAGTAGCATCTTCAGATATCAGCTGGACAGTTACGCTTGGCACAAAAATGTCTTGCCAGGTGACAATGATCTTAATCGTCGTACCAAACTAATTACAAAATAGGTCAGTGAAAACAACGATTTCAAATTTTTTTAACAAAGCTTACAAATTGTGGTTGACATGATTCATTTTTGTTTTGTAGCCCTCTTTCAGTCAGCTATCAGGTAATGTGTAGCATAGTGTGGGTAAGGGACAGCAGAGTAAAATTGTATGTTGGCAGATAGTTGAACACGTCTCTGGTGTCAAGGCATGGTGGAACTCATTCATACGCTTTGTTGGAACAATCGAAAGCATCTAAACTTGACAAGTATGACTCTATAACCTTTAAGCTCCACATTTTTATATTAGTATATACCCTCCTGTGGTCACAAGAATACATTCTGATCAATGTAAGCTTTCAGAGTTCCTCAAATTTACCTCTCGGTCAAATGAGGTCAGCTTCCTGTTAGCATCAAGAAACACCAGTTCATTGGCAGGAAGAGCGGTAACAGCAGATTTCTTGATTTTCCTGTGCATAATTCATTGATAGTGTTGAGTTGTAAAGGTTTACTACCCTGTGCGTCTGTACCAATTGGCCTGCACAAAGCATGAGTTAAGACGACAAAAAAAAAACTTTGAAGCTGATTCATATAACTCAGAAAAATGACATATGTTAGTGGGAAAACCATAAACCACTTCCCCTTATTTGAAGCCCTGTATTCAGATCACAATCTTGACTTCCGTTGCAGTGATGCAGTGCCACTTGTAAGGGGCTTGTGAAGAGTCCCGCACTGACACATTTCTATCTTTGTAGCAGTTCTTTCTCAAAACTTTCTTTTTGTAATCAGGTTGAGTTTTTGTGGGAGCTCTGGCTGTGTCACTAAATTCCTCCTCCTAGGACAGGACCTGCAATGTCCCAAAACAGTGCTGAGAGGAGTAGAAGGCTGAAAGTGGACAAAATGAACAAACAGAGAGATGTCAGTGGCCCAGTGAGCTCACCCCACCCGTGATGATTTGGGAATGTGACAGCCCTTGTCTCCAAGGTGCTGCAGGATAATTTAGACCTAGGAAAGCATGCAGCTATAAAGTGGTTTGTGTTTATAGACTATTTGTGTTAATAGCAGATTGTGGTTTAAGAGGATACGGCCTCACCGGCTTCTCACTCAACAGTGGATCTTCAGGTCATCTTTGATAAACAGTGAGAAGCTGAAATAACAGTGTTTGAAGTTATTGAGGAAATGCGTTGAGAGGATAAAGGGGAAGTGCAGAGGTGGGTTGGTGGAGGCAGCGGAGGATGCCTCGGATTTTTCTCCATTGGTTTAATTTCAGAAATGTTTGTGCACCTAAGCACGCAAGTTTTGACCTTTTGAATGAATAACTGTGGGGAAAGAAGAAGCAAGGCCCGGCTCCACAATACAAAGAAATGCTCAGAATACCACAGTGGGGAGTGATTCACATTTTAACATGATTCTCTGGGGTTTGGTCACAGCTGATGGGAACTATTTGGGTTTAACATATTATTTCACCAAACATATGTCCAGGTGTTGTTTCCTTTCCACATATATATATATATGAACTATCCTTAGTTTCAAAACGTTTATTGGTTTTTGTGACCTGCTTTGTTTCTGTGGAATGCTTGTTAAATTCCACATGTTTATTGTACTCTGAAGAATGCTCTCACCTCATCTGGTGAAATGCAAGGTCTTATTTAACTGCATTGAAGTTTAGTATTTCAATGGGAGACATCAGGGCACCCAGGCTTTTAAAGATAGATAGAAATGTTTTGGTAATGGTCTATCACTCGTGCATTTGAAAGCGTGACAGTTATGGGGGAGTTTTAAAGACCAGGGAGTGGAAGAAAGTGTAATGGACTCCATTAACCAGTATAAGAAGTGAAGTAGCACTCACATTAGTGATTCATGACTTAGATTTAAAAGTGTGTGTTTTTTGCCGTTTCAATTATTTTTTTTTAGCAAGTAATAAATAGAAAGTGAGTTTTGTTTATTAAAAAAGCCTAACTTACTTTCTCTAAATGTTAAATCAGGGTCTATTGTTATTCAAATAGATTAAGGGAAAAGAAAATTCCAGTTTTGCTAATCATCTATTCAACTGCTTGAGGGCCTATTAGCAGCCACCTTGAAGTCAGATTAGTTTTTTTTAAACCTTTTTTTAAAGTTAATTCCTGGTAAGACTGTTTTTCAAGAAAAGTTTGTCAGGAAATGAACCTGTTCCAGTAAAATGAAGCAATTGGTGGAAAAAAGGAGGCTGGACTTCAAACAAATCCAGTAAACATACCAGCCAACCAAGATTTAACGCTTTGTAATAAGTAATAACTCCTTAAGCATAAATAGAAAAAGTGTAGGTTTAATGGTAAAACACTGCGTTTTTCAGGTTCCTATAAAAATGCGTGAGGTGTCCCAACAAGCTTTTAGAGAGGGGGTAGTTAAGGTGGGCAATGTTACTATAAGTAATTGTTTCCCTACAAACATAATAAATTGGGCTTTAGATAACACTAAGAACGCAAAACCTGATAAAATATAGGTTTCTGGTAAGTGTTTGACCATGTGGATGAGAAACACAGTGAAACATAATTAGGATTTTAGTTAGTTAAATAGATACAAGTGCACTTTTTTATGTTTCATAACCTTCGGGTTTGTAAATAAGTTTTTTTATTAATATCTTTCATTTAAACTCACAAAAACGTTGTAAATTCCAGGTTTTTTGGCCTTGCATTATAAAATACTAAAAACTGATTCAACTAATTATAATAAAATTAAAATAAAAAACGATTAATTTGGAGTTTATCTAATAAAATAAAATAAAAAAAATTCACATCTTAGGCCTAAATGTGTTCTCTCTCTTTGGAGGACTGGATATAATTGGTTTTTACAAAACGGTTGTGGAAAATTGTCCCTTCAAATCTCTGAGAGGTGCTGAAAGAGTCAAAACAGGTTAATTGTAATTGTTCAGTGCAACAGAGAGACAGTTTACGGGTAGAGGATTTGAGATTGATATCACATGTGAAGCTGCACACTCTCTTTTTCTAAGGTCAATGCGATGGGGGCTGACGTCCTTCTGCGGTGGGATAATGATGTTTCTAACGGTTTCAGGGGTTTGTGTTTAGACCCTTAGAGTAATAAATATGATATTGAGCAGATGTGACGGTGATGTTTTGTTGATCGGAAACAGAGGTGGTTTAGCTGAGAGGGGATTTAATGAGTAAGAGAGATGCAGAATCTGAGGTGTGGCAGATGTGGCCATGTCCTCTCCAGAAATAGATGGTGCTCCAAGTGGAAGGATGTGATGAGCAAAGACGACGGAGGGTCGCCTCAAACTCCTGTTTGGTGGAACCCACAATCCATTGACAATTTTGGCATTTGAGGCAGTACCAAACTACTTCAAGACCCTTGAGAAAAACTATGAATCTCAGTCAGACAGACTTTCTCCTGGAATACTGTGTGGGCCAAGTGAATAAGACAGGACCGGACAGAAGATCTAATACACAACTGTTCCCTGAAATAAGCTGTGAGCATTTGGCTCCTGTACCCTTTCTGGTCTATCTTCAAGAAGATAGACCAGATTACAAAGGAAAGAGGAATGATAGTGGTGATGGATAGTTCTTGGTCTGGGGAGAGCTGTCTGGAATGGGCATAGGTTTTCAGAGACAGCTAGAAAATACTAGCAAGGTCAATCATCCGGCTTAGCTCCTAAAATGGTCAACAAGTTGTACAGACTGATGGAAATCAGTTCTGAAGCTTGTTCAGTGCTCTGCAACAAAAACCCTCTCTGAAAGCGATGACACATACAAGAATCATGAAATTATCAATTTTTAAGAAGTCAGCTCAGACCAGTCAGTATTCATAGAGTATTATTATTGATTAAAACACATCAACTCTCTATGACAGAGAGTGTTTCAGTTCAGACCGCACGTTGTGTCAGGAAAGCACAGGATTGAGCTGTGGTGTGGTGGCTGTGGAGCAACTAGAGGAGGGGCAGCAGGGGAAGTGTGCCAAGTGTAGCCTGGAGCCACCTTCTCCTATCTGTCAACAAGTCATAAAAACACATGAATTATAAAAGGAGGTCTGACCAACAAATATGACACTGTGTTATAAATCGTTGTGCCCTTTCTTCATCGATGGCCCAGTGCAGCGTAAAAGCCAGCTGCAGGAACCTGAGTAAACCTGTAAAAAGGCAGCAGTGCTCAGATAACATCAAAGCCCCTTTAACAAAGTTATCACTTTGTGCTGACGTCCTACTTGCACAAAAAAGCTTTTATGGGCTTTTAGTTGCATGTTGAGTTTAATGAAGATTAAAGAAAAACATCAGATCACTCCTCTCATGCAAAAGTAGGGTTTTAGATGCTGATTGGAACAAAGTTTAGAATAGGATATGTTGCAAGGACTTGATCTTAGGGTTATTTCCTTTAGTTAAAATTAATATACTTATCTATGTTAGTTTTAAACTAGTTAAAACCTGAAGGATATAATGTTGGCATAAATGCAGAAGGTTGCAGTTTTATATATCTGAATTATAAGGATGAAAAGAACATTAAAACTGATATTTTGATTTTGAATGAGGCTGTATTAATTTGCTAGTACCTCAAGAACAAATTTATCATTACGTGTAACAAAAACAAGAAGTTTTAATGTGGCAAACAACAAATTAAGGTCTTAGCATATGAATTGCACACAAAAATGTTTGAATGCCAGATTTATTTTTAGAATTTAAAAAAAAGTAAAGTAAAGTTGGAATTGTTTTTGTAATTTCACAGCATTCCGGTATGAGCTGAGCATCATGATCAGCAAATAATCTGAATTGTTCCCAGTCTGCATGTTTACCTTGGACCAGGAAATGTATGTCAAATATGACTGAGATCTGCAAAAGGCACGGGACTGAAACTAAATCAGCAAAACAATCTGGTAACCCTGGTCCTACTTGCAAAAGGCATGCATTATCACGCAATAGGAGGGAGAGTAAAGATGATGCAAGGCTGTGACATTGTACCTTTCAGTGACTTTGCACCTAAACTAATCTGATGCAAGCTTTTGCCACTGACAATGTTCAATAATGTTCTGATTTCCTAAGTAAAGCGATGCAAAATACGTGACAGATTACTCAAGTTTTGTTTATTTACTATTCATACTTTGTCATTATTGGGTGGACAGAATGTTTGCCTTTCCTTTTTGTCCTGCACCTTTATATCAATATGGAAATTTGGTCCAATCCTTCCTTTCTTAAGTGAATGGAGGTCAAAGAATAAGAGGCATGTTCATGTCGACTAGCAAGTTAGTGCTGATTTAGCGCTGACAGCTGGTGTTTTAAAGCTGTCTCCGCCTCAGGTTTTGTAAGGTTACCGTTTAGGGTTGGTCCCCAGCTGGGCAGGATAACCCAGTGAATCAGGTAGTCGACAAGAATCAACACACCTGTTCAAAAAGCTTTAATCATCTATACCTTAAAAAGAGAAAAAAATACAATCATGAAAACAAGGATTGACAAAGCTATTACAGTCTTCAGTATCCATACAATTTAAGTTTCTATTTTATACTCCTTTTATCTGGTGTTTTGGTTGGCTTGCTGTTGTTCCATCTTCTTTCAACTTTTAAACGATAGACTTAAAAAATGTTAATATTTTAACTATCAAGTATCATTATTAGTTGTTTTAAAATTACCGCTAAGATACTTTAATGGTAGGCTGCAAGTAAGGCTTCTTCAGAGGTGATGGGGGTAAAACTACTCTTAAGACCAGTTGAGATGTAACAATAATTGTGCACTGTTTGATCTAAGTAGATCTTCAAAATGCAAAAAAGAAGAAATGGGACTTAGACAAGTATTAAACTAAAATAAGTTGTTTGCTTACTGATGTTCTTTAATAAAACTCTGAGGCCCTCAAATAAATATGGAGGATAAATTACACTCATGTGGACCAAGAGTATTTTTTTAATAATATGGTGATATCTAAAGGTAATTGTATTGATATTATTTAGGGTTATCCACTACCTTGGTGATCTGTCCCATAAAAAGTATTTTTGTGATCTGTGTTATTACCTCTGCTTGGCAAAGTGTAACCATTGTTCCTATTTCTCATGGTTTGAAAATAATTCAAGTCAATGATTTACACTAGCTCTGTCTCTTATTCCAATTTAATGAATGCCAGCTGCATTTGAGACCTTACTATCTGATATCCACCCAGCTGTCTAAGATGATGTTATCAGCATGATTTACTCATGGCTTCTACTCTTGGAAGTATAGTTCCAGGTCACGCAAGTCTCCCACCCTTCAGCCACTTTAATTGAAAGGATAATTGGCAGTTTGTGTTTGCCGAGCATGGGTGGGCCTTTTGTGAAGATGTGCTTAGTGTGAAGGAGCCTTTGTTAAACCTATGTCATAGTCATTTATCTTTGATCAGTGGGATGTCTCAAAATGATCAGGATTCATGCAGTCACTGTTTACTTAACAGCTTCATATAGAGGCACACGCCTATAATGAGACACAAGGTCGCACTCTTTGGTTTTATCTCAAGTTCTTCTGGTTTCTCTGTAACATGATCTGTCTGTTTACCCCTTTTGGGTAGAAGGTGAGCAACAGTAGACATGCATATTAAAACCTCTGCTGACCTTTTAACAATGCTGCTTTTGAAGCTGAACGTCTAAGAGGAACAATGTATGTTAGTGCATGTTTTTGAGTGTGGCGTGAAAAGGGGGCATCCATGGGTGACAAATTCACAGATGAACTGCTGAGGTTGCTTTAACCTCAGCAGTTCATTTGTTCATTTTTCCTAACTATAAGTCAGTTTCACTCACTTCCAAGTTTTTATAAAAATGCAGTAGGTTGTGAAGAATGCTAAATGCAAAAGGGAAAAAGTGAGGGCAAGAGTATAATGTCTGTGGTCTGTTTGCCTCAGTTTCCGTGACAAATGCTGCCTCCAATGATGAAAGCCTTGTTTATTTTTCTGTCACTGACATCCTAAAGGGAGGTAGTGTGCAGACGGCCCTCAGCTGCGCCTCGTGGATTATGTGATATATGTAGAGGATGTGTGGGAGACAGACATTTTCTGTCTGATACTGGAAATAAAACCAAACCTGAGCATCAGGATGACTTTTCCTGTTAATGAATAAGAGTTCAGATAAATCTTAGATCATATCAGACATGCAACGTTTGTGGCTTTAGTTTAAGTGTCTTAGGTTGTCATCTACTTTGACACTTATATGAGTTAGAATACAATAAATCATGTTTTGTTTTTTCAAAATTTATTTTTTTATTTAGAAGCAAGTGTTTAAATAGTGAGAGGAAAAATCTTTCAAGCCTTGCTTTCTTTAGTACTTTCATGATAATTTCATACCAACTCAAAGCACTTAAGGAAATTTTTGAAATAATGGCCAAGCAAACAAGGAAAAGACTTAACACTCCTACTGAAGTGCTGGTGAAGGGAACTTGTTCAGACTGAAGGAAAAAATACAGACAATGCAACCAATACCAAGGGGACGGAAGGACACCATGTAGGAAAAAAAGACCCTGCAGAACAAACAAATATTCAAACAGACAGAAATCCACCTCGGTGTACCCAGATACAATTATATCAAAACATCTGTGGCTAGATTTTTTGAGAGAAAAAAGAAACACTGCCAGAATATTCCAACACCAGAGGACTTTGGTCAGAGGCTTGATGAGATTAAGTTTCAGTTGATCTGCATTTCTTTGAAGACTGTTTTTAAAAGTTGATTGAAAGCCACCCCTTCATCGCCTTCTCTTCCATGATGCTTGCCTCTTTTGAGATTGCAAAGATTTAATTCCTGTGGATGTTTGAGGTGAACACCCTTGAAACATGTCATCACTTCCACTCTTAAAGAAGATAAGATGATCTCTCTTTTTTTCCTTCCCCTAAACTCTTTCATTTCCCTTATTTGCATGTTATTCAGGGACAGACTACTGGTCTCTCATTTTGGTTAAAAAAAAAGTGCAACTATTAAAAAACGCACATTATTAACTGGCCAATCCCCATTTACTTTCTCTGTCTTCTTTACAAACCATCACCTTGCTTTACAGTAATTTCCAGGGAATGTTGTTCATAAGATCATCATCAAATCGATGTTTACAACTTGGTTAGAAACTTCTTATTTGTTCCCTGTGTTGCATTCACTGAGAAATAGAAAATTTTACTGAAATAACTTAAAGAAAAAGATTCAGGATCCTATTTCTGAGTTAAAGTGGATGCTGCACAAATTGACGTCAGGGGACTACTGATTAACTTAAGTCCTGTCACAAATAATTGTTGTTCTATAACAAAAAGTTTTGCAATAGAGCTTATTTTTTGGAGCGGAAGGATGGGAGTGGATTCCATGGTAGTTTTTGCAGCAATGACTGAAGGAGGAAGACAGACAGGAATGACCAAATAGTTTTGAAATAGCCTCCAAACTCTGCACAGTCTTGCAGAGCCCCCAAGGATTTTGGCTATTTAATGAAAGACAAATACAAGTTGACAAAGCACCACCAGCAAGTCTCACCTACACAGTCAAAAGATGAAGCATGAGCATGTCTAACAGAAACCAAAGCACGGTGTTTATGCCTTATGGAGAGCATTATGCAGACGAGCAACCTGAAGGCCCATGGAAAATCCCAGGGAGCAGCAGAATTGCACAGCTTAGGCTGGTGAATGACACTTGCTAATACCAACTATATTGCAATACAGTCATGTACAGTATCAACACATCCCTTCATTTTAAAACATGGGTGTGGCAGCACTTCCATAAAAATGTTAGAGGCAAAAAAAAAAAAAGAAGAACAAAGACCCCAAGAAACCTGTCAGAGCTACAATAGCATGTGATAAAAAAAATGTTAATGAAAAGACCAAGAAGGGTCAAGGTTGAATTCTAAATAGGAGGTGCTGAGAAAAGGATTAATTGTCACAGATGTTCTCCTTCAAGTCTCGGTTCAAGCAATGCTATGAAAATTGGTCAACATTTCTTTTCATGCGCAAAGCTGGTAATATTTCAACTGCATAACTGCAGTGAAACGTAGCTCTTCAAAGTATTGCCCCAGGGTGCTGAATATGAAGACATGCCAGACATTTAAAATTGTCATTTTTAAAAATGTTAAAAACTGTGTACATCTTTTTATCTTCTACTTCACATTTACGTGCTACTCTGTGTTTTTATATTACACGAAAAAAATTTGCAGGCACTGTCTATAATAAACTTAGAAGCCATAAGGTTCCAAATTTAGTATTCTTAGAGCATACGTGTTGCTTTGTAATCCCAACCCTCGTAGTCATGAATTTATAAATACTAGATGTAATACTGTAAAATATCAGATTTCTAAAGTGAAGCAGATGTTATTCCATACCAAGTAGTAGTTTTTTTTAAAGCACATTAAAAGAAAGACCGTAATTGTCTTATTATTTAGCGATTTGACCCACATAAAAGATAACTGTAAGGTAAACAGATTTTATTGAACAGGTTGGTGTGGATGGGATCTGGAACGCTTAGGGCAACAAGGAAGACCGGGAGCTTCTGTGGGGGGAAACCAGGTTGAGCTTCTCGGCAGGGGAACTGTGAACGATTATTTTGTGTCTCTGTCTTACTTGGGGTGCAGGTGATTGCGCCAGGGAGAGAGCCGGAAGGGAGGAGGAGTACTTGCTGCTGTCCAGGAGGTAGGTTGTCTGGGGGGAAATCTTGCGGGAGGCGGATGGCTGGGGCAGAAGCGGGCAGTTCAAGCTGAACCTTTGGAGGGTGAACCATTGTGGGGAACTGAGCCGAGATCCAGGAAGTGGTGAAGCATTGAGAGGTTCTTCGGTCTGACCTGAGGAGGAGCACAGCTGAGTATAAGGCTTCAAAATCAAGAATGAGCTGCGGGTCCAGGATGAAGGAGCAGGGCACCGTAGCCCTCCCAGTCGACGAGAAACTGATGCCCACGACCTTGTCGACTGGAAGCCATGATCCTCCGGACGTTGTAAGCTGGATGCCCATCAATGATTCGGGCGGCAGGAGAAGGATCGGCCGGAGGGCACAAAGCGCTGGTCTGAACCGGTTTGATCTGGGACATAGGATGGATTCTGAGGCTGGGAGGCAAACGGAGACGGACAACGGAGGGACTGATGACAATTGTGTATGGACCAATGAACCTGGGGGACAACTTCTTGGAAACGGACTTCAGAGGGATATCTCTAGAGGACCATCATACCTATTGACCGGGTGAGTAGATGGGAGCAGGAGCACATCTCCAGTCAGCATACTTCTTATTTAGGGTGTTTGTGCGCTGTAATGCAGCGAAGATCTCCTTCCATATTTTGCGGGTTCGGCGGATGTAATGGTGGACTGAGGTTGTCGATATATCCCTCTCATTGGCAGGAAACAGTGGTGGCTGGTAACCCACGGAGACCTCGAAGGGAGACAGACCTGTGGCAGCAGAGACATGTGAATTGTGGGCGCACTCAATCCATGGGAGGTACTGGTTCCAGTCGGCCTGATTGGAGGATGTAAGGCAACGGAGAGCAGCTTCAACCTCTTGGTTAAGACGTTCCGTCTGACCGTTGGTCTGAGGGTGGTAACAAGAGGACAAACTAACCTTGGCCCCCAGTGCCTCACAGAAATGTTTCCAGACCTGCAAGACAAACTGGGGGCCATGATCAGACAGAACGTCAGTAGGAATGCCGTGGAGACGGAAAACATGTTTAACAAGTAGACGTGCAGTTTGAAGGGGTGTGGGCAGTTTACGGAGGGAGACCAGATGGCATGCTTTTGAGAATCGGTCTATTATTGAGAGGATTGTAGTCATACCTTGCAAGGAAGGAAGACCAGTGATGAAATCCAGGGCGATGTGGGACCAGGGACGTCTAGCGGTTGAGAGAGTTTGAAGAAGACCAGAGGGAGGTTTATGTCCGGATTTGCTTCAAGCACAAGATATACACTGCAGGATAAATCCATCGCAACCGCTAGCCTCACCGGAATACTTCTCCGGAACCGGAAGTGATACCCCGCGAGCAACCTGAACCGGAAGTGGACGGCGGGGAGAGGGAGGAGATGGTGGTAGCAATGCTGCAGCGCCCTCATAGGGCGGGGGTTTGGGATCGACGGACCTAGGATTGAGATTTTGCAGAAGGTGAGTTATGTGATCAAGGGTCGGATTAGTCATAGCTTGTTGATCAGAAAGGGAGCGGAGGACGGATTCATGGGTCTGTAACATGGTGGATTGATCTGTTATGATCCTCCTGAGAGCCTCCTGTGGGTCGGCTTGGCCTGAGTGTTCTGTCATGTTATTTAGCGATCTGACCCACATAAAAGAGAACTCTCAGGAGATCAGGTAAACTGATTTTTTTTGTACAGGTTGGAACAGCTTGGGGCAACAAGGAAGACCGGGAGCTTCTGTGGCGTGAAGCCAAGTTTAGCTTCTCGGCAGGGAACCTGCAAACGATTATTTTGTGTCGCTGTCTTACTTGGGGGGCAGGTGATTACGCCAGGGAGAGATAGCCGGAAGTGAGGAGGAGTACTTGCTGCTGTCCAGAAGGTAGGTTGTCCGGGGGGAAATCTTGCTGGAGGCGGATGGCTGGAGCAGGAGCGGGCAGTCTGAGCTGAACCTGAGGAGGGTGAACCAGTGTGGCGAAATGAGCCGGGATCCAGGAAGCGGGGAAGCGGTTCTTCGGTCTGACCTGAGGAGGAGCACAGTGGAGTATGAGCACGTGGAGATAACAAGCACAAAAAAACATCAATTTGAGGCAACGATAAAAAGGTTCAACGAGGAAGTTTTAAACTTGAAGAGCTTAGTCTACACAAGACTAGTTTGGCACAAGAGATAACGTTACCAGTAGTAACAAACAGTCAGGCGATGTGAAGCTGGTCCACCACTCCTCTTATACTGCTCCGGCTCCTGATTAGATGTGGAACACCTGTGCGAGGCACAGGCGTTCAGCACGCTCCAGCCAGGATGAAAGGACTGAGACGACCCCCAGAGGACAACCTGCAAAACAACAACAAGATCCTCCTCCTCTCTGACAGTAATCTGACGTTATAGGAGCGTGATTTAATTTTCATCATAAACTCAGAATAAGATCTGTTTGAGAAGGCAAACTTATAGTGTAGCCTTTTGTTTTGTCTAACAGTACTTTACTGGTGGAATCCAGGTTTTTGTTTCAATTTAAATGGAAATTTTAACTAAATTTAATTAGTTGCCAACGGCTTTTGATTAGCTTATTTCCTAACAAAACTGTTCTTAAGAAACTGTTCTTATCACATAACAGATGTAAAGAGAATAAAATGTACCTACCAGGTAAAGGTGTGCTGTAGGAATGTCGACACCGCTCTCTGCCTGGGCATGACAAGCAGATGATGACATCACTCTGCGTGATCACCCTTAGGAATGCAACACGGGCTTCCCCGTCTTGCCAGAGGCTGCCTGTGGCAGTTTTCCAAAAGACAATTAAAGTGCTTTTCCAAAATAACAAACTTAATACTAATCTACTGTTATGTGTCATTTGGTTATGTGGAACAAACACTTTGTTTCTTTTTCCTTTTTTCCTTTTTTTGTTTGATTGTATGGCTTCATCAATATTGCACAAAACTCACACACCTAAGATGTTACAGCTATAAATGCTTGCATGATTTATAGCCCCTCTTGCTGTGCCACTGTATCTGTGGTCGCTCAGGGTTCATTGAACTCACAGTGAGGAAACTGGTGTGTACGTGAATAAATTTTACTGCCTTTGCTATTTGTTGACTTGTAGTTGTATCCAGGAAACACACAAAATGTGTAGAGGGTTTTACCAGGGTTCCTACATTGTTTTGTCTTCAAACTTTCACATTTCTTAATACTCAAGTTTGCACAGTACTGAGTTTTGACAATGTTGGAAGTATAAATATAGATGTCACAATCATTGTATGTCAGACGTTCAAATCCAAATTTCTTTGGGTGGCATTTATATAAAAATAGTTTACACTACAAGTATATCATGAAAGTAGAGCATCTATGCATAAACATGCAGTAGTGACTTCCACACCTCAAGCAATGGATTGAAACAAGAGTCTAAGGCATTGTATCCAACTTTTCATGTAGAGCATACCTCAAATTGTTGATTTTATGGGGTACAGGGTTGCGAACCTCTACTCAATGAAGACGTTGATCCTATAGGTTTTTAGTTAGATTCACGTCTGGAAAGTGCACGCTACTCCACTCTAGGAACCCCAGTCTCAAGCAGCCATTCTCTAATCATGGAGCCGAAATGAGCTGCTGAAGGATTGTTGTTCATAAAGATGAAAATGGGCCTGTGTTGTTTTTGAAAAGGCACATTGTCTGGAATATTGATGTTATCCATCAGGCATGGGCTTGTTGTTGTACTATGTACTAGACACACTGCAGTACCGCTATAACCAAAGAGCAAAAGCTCATCTGGCCACAACAGTGGCTGACACATGGTGCTCTCGTTTACGTCTCAAACATTGTTGGAAGCACTCATTTCCAAACTACATTAATCAACTTTAATCAGAGAACAGCACTAAGGCCCACCGGTTGCTTGTATTAAAGCAACAATAAAGCTCCCTGGCCCATGGCAGACATTGCTGCCTGTGCCTGGTGGTGTGGTCAGGTACCCTTGTTGGTTGTTTACCATGACAATTGGTTTCCTACTGTATAGTCTGACATGACCTTTGAGTGCCTCTCACTTCCCTCAAATGTCCCAGGAGTTGAGTGGCATTTATTATATGGTTCCACAGGGCACTGTTCACCATGAAATGGTAATCATTGTGGTATGTGGCCAAAGGGCATCAACTTTTATGGGTTTTTGGGACTGTTCCAGTTTACATATATCTCTTTTTCATCCTGCTAATGACAGTCTGTGTCACTCTAAGCTCAGTGGCCATTTCAGTTTGAGCATATCCTCGATGTCATGATCTCAAAATGTGAACAGAATGATGAGAAGGACTGTTTAGATACATGAACTGACTGAGCCAGGAAATCTATTGGTTGATTGATAGTGAGATTTGCAGTGATGCTCCTTATTAGAGAAAGTCAAATTCTCCGGACAACAATAAACAGTTAGACATGTGCCTACAAAGGTCACATTAAGTGACAATAAGTGTGGACGTAAAAGTTAGGGATTGACAACTGGTTGGATGGATGGATGGATGGATGGATGGATGGATGGATGGAGTGATGGATGGATGGATGGATGGATGGATGGATGGATGGATGGATGGATGGATGAAAAAACATTTACATCATGGGGAAATTAATAAACTTGGATTACACAAATCTTTCTCAAGTCTTATCCAGACCGCAAAATACGCAATCAGATTCCAGTTTCCGAGAGTGCAAAGACAGCCTGTTTAAAAACTAAAGGCTTTACAAAAACGTATGAAGGTGTTTTAAGCAAGTGCGCCACAAAGTATAAGCAAAGGTACAGGAATTAAAAATAGTATACAGTGCAGGGAGTATGCATTGCCAGCATTCTGCCCATTCTTACTCTGTAAATAGCAAATGACCACCTCTGCACACTCAATTCCATGACAAGGATCTCCAGATCACCATGACCTCATCATCTAAGAAGCTCCTGCATCCACATGATTGGGTGAACGGTTGGTGGCCAAGGGTGTTCATTTACAATTTTGCATGATGTCATTTAACTAGTCAGAGATGCAGTATTTGCATGGGTTAATATTAACACACATCTTTCTAACACCTTATTTTTATTCACAGGAAAGTGAAAACAATACTTTACGACTGTCCAGAGAACTTGCTTAAACTCATAGCTTTTTAAATCGTAACTTGCCATCAGTCATTATTTGTTGGATGTGGAAGTGTTTATGGGTTAGTGTTATTTATAACGCAAAGGCAGTCAGACAGGAAGATTTGGGAAGCTTCTTGGGTTTCAGTATTTTTGTGTTCACAGACAAATATCCCTACATGGACATATTAACAACTCAACCGTTAATGCTACCTCACTGCAAACGTTTTCAGTGCAACCTGCAGAATCCTGAGTGAGAGTAAGCAAGTATATATGCCATGTATGGACATATCCAGCAGCTGGCAATCATATAGCAACTGGCACTCATTGCAGATGTTGGGCAAATCTAGCAGCTCGATATAAAGCAAACTTGTGACTGGGGTGTCAAGACTTTGCTATGGATATGTTTTAGGTCCTAAGGGAAGCATGGAACTCAACATGGTGTGGATGACAACCTCTGTTAACCACCTCAACAATGTGATAAACAAAGTGCCTGTCATTTGACTGGTTTACCAATACTAAAGGTCAATCAAAAGCAGAATTAGCATTGTTGGACAATTTATTGAATTTAAGGGATATAAAAATACTCATTTAGATTTTATTTTACAGAATAAATGCAGTATAACAATATTATCTCTAAATAAGCACAAATGGGCAGTTCAGTTATAGTAGCTGATTACAGCATTAGTATTTTAATGCTTAGATGTTTTATTTCTGTATAATTAATTAGATGCATCCAGCGTTTGTTCTGTTTAACCAATATGCGAAGGTTCAGTCTTGAGCAGTGATACAGCAAGTCTTCTGCTCCCTGACCTTGTCCGACTGTCTGTCTGCTTGAACTTGTTCATCTGGTCAGCTATTTGCAGAAGGGAACTGTCTATGCCACTTATATTGATAGTTGACATGATGAAATTCAGGTGCATGGTGCAAGTGCAGAAAGCCCAGGAGTCACCATCAGCTGTTTCTACTCCCTCTTTTTCTATCTGTCTCTGGATAAACTATATACAGTATCTGCTGCGCTAAATATCCTACATGACTTCTTTGAATTTTTGCTGTTTTAAAAAGATCAACTGGATTTCCCAAGACTGTGTTTTTGCAGCAAACTTTATTATTAGCACCAAGACTGACAGAGAGACAAATTTTGAGACTTGAAGGTAATTACGAGACATGAACAAACCATTAAGTCGTTTTACAAAAGTATTAATACCCTTTAAACCTGTTTACCATACTCAGAGTATTTTTGATTGAAATTTTATATGATAAACTAACTAAAAAGGAGGCAATAAGTATCCAGCCGCCAATACTCTGCTAATCTTCAAAAAATAAAATAAAACTATTTTTAAGTTTATACACAACACACTAAGCAGGAAACTAAACCTACGCCCTAAGCACAGCATCTCCGTTCCCCAAAGTGAAAAACTGCAATGGCAGCATTATACTGTGGAGAGTCAGTTTTAGGTAAATGTTTTCTGCAAAAATGTTTAACCTTAAAAAGTACAGGAAAATCAATACACATATATAGAGCAATAGGGTGAATGATGGTTAGTGTTGGGGGTGTTTTCTGCCAAAAAGGTCTAGGGTTTGAATCCCAACAACGGCCTATTGCATATGGTTTGCATGTTCTCCTTTGTGCATACCCGGATTCTGTCTAGGTACTCCAACCTTCTTCTACACTCTACTATACTAAAAATATGTAAGAGAGGTCAATTGGTTGTTTGTCTGGTTTGTGTCTGTGTTGCAAATTGCGTGGGGTTTTAAATAAGCAACCCCTGAGACTGGACTGTGGTGACAGATGGGCCACACGTTCCCTTCCTCGCTCTCTGGCTGTCTGTATGCTTTCACACCACCGTGATGGATGCCCATTTCTCTGTAAATATAGCTCTACCCTAGCTAGTTAGCATGGCTGGCATGTTCCAGGCCTGTGGTCACTACCTAAATATACATCCAAAAATAAATACTTCCAGATTTGATTCTCAGCAGTTGTTTAGGTTGGCTGTTGCATAAATCTCAAAGAACAGGAGCAGAGGAACAATTCAGAATAAGGCAATATCCATGTTCCAATGCTCCTAAACCACAGAGCGATGCATTTTTAGAGGCCTTCCAAGGGTTTTTTAAAAGTCAACTGAAGCTTTGCCCCTTGCTGTGGTGACTGCGATGGCGAGTCACTGCTGCGGGCACAAGTCATTGCCATGGTTTCCATCCAAAGTAAAATAAATTCTCCTCGGATTCACTGATACTGCGGCTTTCATGATGTGGTTGTGCAAATGGAGGAAGCCACTATGCAGTGAACCACACGAAGTGACGCAAATCCGGAGACCATGATGTTTATATGTCAGGGAAGTTTTTTGTTCAGGTATGATGCACTAAACAAAAATCGAAAGCCACTCCTCAGAAAGTTTGCACATGGTGCCCGAAACAATTATGACGAAAAAATAAATAAATGCTTTACAAAAAGGTGTTAGGTTCTAACATTTAACCAAACATTTGTCTTGTTTGCACGACAAACCAGTCAATTGTTTTACAACGTAACTCTGCTTTAAACCTGACCTGTTTGATGTGTTCCTTGGTTTTCATAATAGGGTTTGGAGAGGGAGACAGTGTAATGAATAACAACAAGTCAGGTTTACATAGACGTAGACTAGTAACACCAAATGAAAAAATAATAACCTGTAGAAATAGAAAACAAGCCTTAAACTCAACTTAAATGACAAATTCTGTTCAATTCAGTACATTTAAATAAAATAAAAAATAACATGAAGCCAAATTAAAGAGACTAATAATAGGTATTTGTTGCAAAAATGTTGTTTACAGGCGAAAGTTGAAAGATTTTTTTTTTTTTTTTTTGGAAGTCATTTGTTGTTGTGGGAAAACTTTGGGAAAAGTCAAGGTTTAAGAACAGTTTGAGGTAATATAAATGGTTATCTAATTTAGCGCTTTGTTGCTTTAAATTATACAATAGATATATCAGAGTAAACAATGTATATTGAGGAAAGAAAGCTGCTGGAGGATCTAGGTTTCAGTGCACAATTTGGTATCATATGAAAAGCAATATTTTTCGTTGCGTTGAGGCAATGACTACAGTTTTCCTGGATTCAGTCAACTACAGCAGAGCAGTGCTGTAAAATCGAAGCTAAAAAAGCAACATATCACGTTTTCCTGCTGGCAGCCGTCGATCATAATTACCTTAAGAACAGCTGTTTCTGCATTGTTAGGTAACCTGATGACCTGTCGACACAAACGCCCGTCACATCAAACTGGAGTAGCTGCTGCGCATACGCAGGCCTGAGACGCCGTGCCTCCATCAGCTCTGGGAGCTGTTGTCTAGAAGGCACGCCATCTAGGTATGCGAAAGTGGGGAAATCATTTTAATCTATCAGAACTGGACAACGGATTCTTTGAGATAGTTTCTGTGGAAGCTTATCAGAGCGCTGCCTCTGTGACCACAGTGGTAGGATGGAATCTGCCACTGAGAGACTTTCTATTCTCTGTACAACAATAGAAGGGCTTTTCTGCCTGCTAACATCAGGCTGACACTCAGCTATAATCATCTAAGCATGTCTTCTGTGCTTCACCCTCTATTTTTTTTGTTCTTTCCACACGTTTCACATAAATCATTATGAGTTTTGATATGGCATCTTTTATTCTGACAGCATCTCAGTGGTTAAATTTGTGTCTCGTAAACTACTTTTTGTGAGTGATCAGCTACAACAACATATAAATTCAAAGTCCAGCCAATTTTTAAAATGTAGTAAGTATTTTAAAGTATTATGATGAACTTATAACAAGGTTCCCAGAGCTGTTATGATCTAATGGACTTAAACGGTTGTTTCAAACATGTTCAAACAACCTTTGGTTTTTTATCTGTTCATTTCCTGCTGTAGAACAAAATGTTTTGCAAGAAGGCATAATAAATATCAATTGTCACAACGGTTTTTCCAGGACATGCCTGATGTTTATTTTTCTTAGCTGACATCTAATGCTCTGTTTCAACTCCAAAAGATACAAGTCTGCATGTTTGACAAAGTTTTATCTAAAATCAAAATTCTTCCCCACCCTTCAACGTCTAAACTGTTTCACCGGTCTACCTGTGTGTTTGCTTGTTCTTATGGAAAAAATAGCATTGATAAGTCAAGTGGATTGTTTTGGCTCAGGAAGAATAAATAATAGCAGGTCTTTTTTTTTGTTTGGTTTATTTTACCAGCCACAACAGCACTAGCATGGATGTGGATTAGACCAGTGTTTTTCAACCTTTTTTGAGCCAAGGTACATTGTTTTAATTGAAAGGATTGCAAGGCACACCACCAACCAAACATTTAAGCAAATGATACTCTATAGTCGCATATATCAAATTTATAGTAATTCTCATCAAAGTGTCTTTAATATTAATCAAATAAACATGTATTATTTTATCCTATTTTATATATCTTTTTTCAATTTGCACTTAACATGTCCACTTCAAAAATACTCAACAATTATCCAATTTCACCAAGATAATTTCCACGGCACACCTGACGATCACCCACGGCACACTAGATGAAAAACACTGGATTAGACATCCATACCCACCCTTACTTTCCCAAATAGTCTGGGAGCAAAGACCTTAATGATAAATGACAAGGTAATCAACCAACAAAACTATTAAATAATG
Organism: Orestias chungarensis; assembly: GCA_032876305.1. NCBI lineage: Eukaryota > Metazoa > Chordata > Actinopteri > Cyprinodontiformes > Cyprinodontidae > Orestias > Orestias chungarensis. The sequence goes on along the minus strand of JAVLVB010000835.1, from coordinate 1,539,941 downwards.
CTGAATTTTTGCAACTCTTCCCACTCATCTAGTCTTATCTTTGTCAGGGTTTCCATGACGAGTGTAATTCTACCTCTTTAGACGCCTCTGAACTGATTCAAAGGAATCATGCCTGCAATTTATCCTTATTAGGACATACCTTCAGATCGCGTAAAAGACTGACACATTCAGGTGGTTATCATGAAAGAAGCTAACTAGGTACTATGCATGTATCTACAACTTTTCCAATGTTACTTCTTTCTAATAACAACATATCTGGTTTCTTGGAGATGGGGTTAGATTGTTAGCTCTCTAATCCAAAGTAGATATTTGTGTAATAGGGTATTTATGCATTACAAAATGCTTACAAAACACTGCAGATAAACATATAGAGCCTTGCAAGTATTTATATTCCTTTTACATAGTTACCACATTTATTCTATTTTTTTAATTTTCTTTTTTTGAAACTCCTGATTCCTAACAATCAATAAAATAAAATAATTAAAATTTTTATTTAAAGCATATATAGTACATCAGTATTCGGCAAAAAACTAAAGACCATGCATTTTTAGGTAATTCCAGTTCTATTTCAGCGCATGAATATAGTTTGATCTAAACCACTTCTTTCGAGCTCTGAGTGTATATTTAAGGTTATTGAAAAAATATTTTTAATTATTATTTCTATTTAGATAAGACGCTTCCCATCAACTCTGCCCATGTACCTTTATATATTGAAACATTATTCTCTCAATAATTTACAGATTGCTCTTCAGCTTAAGTTTCATATTACAACAATCAGTGTTTCATTTAGTTTGATGTAATAAAAAATTTGCTCTGTTAAACTTGAACTATGTATGGAACCTGACTCATCAGCTGCTGCTGATGTCTATAAACTTTCACCCACATAATTTTATATGTACAAAGTCTAAAGTTGATCTCACCTGTTAATATTTGCATAATGTAATATATATATTACATTATATATATATGTGTGTGTGTGTGTGTGTATAAGGCTGATATATACATATAACTTCATGTTCACCGTCAGCTGCTTGACACCTACTTTGAGTTTACTGGGTTACAAGACAGTGGCACAGGTCAACACATTCTGAACATCACAAGAACATTACAACAAGAATTTTTCAAGAAGCAATGCTAAAACAACATTCACAAACAATGGCAAAAGCAAAAATTTGCAAAGGCCCATTCCTTTAATCTCCAGTCTTTTTGCAGATTGTTCCATGTTGTAGGGGAAGAATCCTGAAACTGTATTTCGCAGGCTTTGGTGCGGACACTTGGTACTGACATTATTCGAAGCAGTGGGTCCTGCACAATGTAGTGTTTGTTGGAAAATTGGCAGTGCAATTTGTGAAACGCTAAAACATATACGCAGACTCATGTCATTCCTTCCATTCCTCACTTCCAGCTACTTGCTGTCGGAGGAGGACGGGTAAAAGGATCAGGCCATGACATCACTCTACTTGATTTTCAATTCGCATATATTGTACTTCCACCTTCATGGTGACTAGGAGAGACTCATAACATAAGCAACAATTTCCTGCCTAGACATGAGGGGTCCTGGGACACACAGCCGACTAGACAGGTCCAGACAAAATATTTCCAGTATTAACAATAAAACCTTTCAGACCTGGCTTTGGGTTTTCTTCATTTTGCTAAAACAGAAGCGTTCTTTTGCAAAATATAGCACCTGGTACAGAACAATAACCAATTAGGAAAATAAATAGATTTTTAAACAGATGAGTCAAGCAATGTTTGCCAGATGAGAAGGATTTTAAAGCATGCAGTGAAGCAATCACCGGACGTGACAGGTAGGCTCACACCACCTGGCGGCGAGTAGCAAGTCTATGTGACACACACAAGTGTAAACACAGTTGTAGGATTTTTACAACCTACACTGATTATTATGCCCTGGGGTTGCTAGACAACAAAACGAATGCCGTATAGGCACGGTTTCAGGTACTCCCTTGCATCTCAGATGGCTTCTCTTTTCTCTTATCTTCTTTCTTGTTGCTTCAGTCCTTCTCTGAGTCTCATAGTGAGCTCTCAAACACACACACACACACACACACACACACGCACACACACACACACACACATACACACATACACACACAATAACTTTCACCCACAACACAAAGAAGTTCGTCCACTTCCGCTGGGTTGAAAGGAAAGCCTTATAAGGGCACGGGTGTGTATGCAAGTAAATCCACCCAATGGGAGAAAGTGACTTTTTCTCCTGTTTTATTCCTTTAACATTTCTATTTTCCAATGTTTCAAGGTTTAAGACAGTTTGCAAGCAATGTGCTTTATTTTTGAAACACAGATAACTTAAAAAAAAACAAAAAAAACAAATTCTGCTAAAGACCTAAGAGCACCTTTTGTCACAGCTTATTGTTGCAAATCACGATATAGCAACATATTTAAAATATATTTAATGAGTTAAAGTGTTATATAAAAGCACATGAAAGCTTTTCAAAACATGAAACATGTTATATAGATTATTTAGATTTAGTTCAATGAAGTGAGGCCTTTAGATCTTAAAAACAGTAAAAAATGAAGTTGTCACTTGTAATCACCCACTTTTACTCTAGTATCTCTAAATGAAATGCAGCCCTTAGAGTCCAACTGTGTGTGATTTAATCAAAGTATGAATATATTGCAGTTCTGTGTGCCTCTAAGAGGTTTATTATAAAACAACACGGAGTTGGCATCTAAACAAAGATTACTGATGCCTCATTAAGTACTGCTTAGAAATAATGTGAGCTGTGTGAAATGGTGGGGAGCCGACTGAACTAACATACATGGTAAGGTGCTGTATGCTAAATTTATTTATCTATTCACTTTGTCTTAGTAAGCTTAATGCGTAAATAGGGGCTTTAACAACTCTTATAACAGCATTCAATTCACATAGTTAGCAATTAGTTGCAATTCAGGAAATATAATTATCCAGCCTATTTATTTTTAAAATGATACGCGTTATTAGTTCATAGCTTGGGAAAAACATTTAGTAGCATTACTTCTAAACTAAATCCACGTGGAAGAGTGCGTTGTATACTAAGATTAGAATGGATTCTAACTTTATCATTTTTGAACCACTCACAATGTATCTAATCCTACTATTGGTCTTCTTGGATAACTCAAAATTTCTTGGAACTGTCCCACAACGGAGGCCATTCAGACAGGCTGTATGAGCATCAATGTCTGGCAGGGGTCCAATTTGCCCTCATGACCTCACTTCTTCCCCATTCATGTCACAAGAAGGGACTGATAGTCATAGGAGGAATAAAATCACCCCTTTACTTCTCTGTGAAGAAGCAAACAAGTCATCATTACCAACAATTTCACTTTTAGAAACAATAGAGGTCTAATCTGTAGAGGCACACGCAGGAAAAAAATTCCCTGGAAAATGTAAGGAAGCATCTATGCAACGTATTATTTCCTAAAAGTCTGTTTCTTATCCAACTTCCAGGCCCATTCCGCCCACTCGTCCTTTCAACATTGCTGATATTGGACAATGAAGAGAGGACTTTTTCCAGTGCTGTTGGTCCACATCAAACCTTGGCTCCAGGGTTGAACTCACCCACACACTCCTGGGTGTGCCGCGCCTGACCTCCTGGGGTCGACACCTTTCAATATAGAGAGACAGATCAGAGAAGCACAGTGAAAAACAGGCACTGCTGGAAAGAGAGGTCAACTGATGATCTCATGGTGACCTTTTATGTGCCTGATTGAAATTCACTGAAATCAAACGTGAAGTGGGTGTGAAGATTTGTGTTCTTTCTTTTTTCAACCAACAAAACTTATAAACATTGCTGTTATAAGAAAGAAACATTTGTGTTGGTGATCTGGAAAAAAGCGTAATGCAGAGTAGGTTGTTTAAGCTCAGATTTAAGCAAATTCAAAGAAATACTACACAGTAAAACCTACAGGGGCCGATCAAAGCCACATGGAAGTATGTGGATTTGTTGGATAGTCATTTAGAAAAAGGCGTGTCCGGAGGTTTACAAAGATTAGTGTGCTTTTCTAAGGTGTGCCTTTAATCATTCTACAGGTTGTGAAAATGTAGGTGCACTGCAATAAATTTCAATATTTCATGAATACTTGCAGAAGTTAAAAGTAGACAATGTATGCTTCTGTCAATGATTGATATATATTTTGAATGTTGCTATGTAGTGATAACACACTTATTGGTTTGCCAGACAGCTATTGAAAGTGTTCATATTCACACAATCTTTGGTTAATTAACACTACTCTATAGTGATAATGTGAGTCTTGTGTGTAAAAGCATCTCACGGACACTTGTTCATTTATTATAATCATGTTGATTCGTATGTTATTTCCTCTTCACATGTGTATATGTATGCCTTAAATATTATTTTCCTCACATGTGGCACTCACATGGACTAATATACAATAAGCAACCTGCATATGATAAACTTTTACTGGCAACCACATTAAAGAATGTGGGGGGTACTGACAAGTGAGCTCCTAGACAAAGTTTATGAGCTCAGATTTAAGAACAGAAGTCATAAAACTGTTTTCATGTGGTTGCTTCTTCTTGAACAGAGTGAGAGGGTTTCTAGCTATTTACTGGAATGATCTTTGTTCCATGCCCTGGTACTGGGTTCCCTCTGGTGGTCACAGAGGAAAGCTGCGCTTCACTTTTTAATGTTTTTCTCTGGTTAAATAAAACACGACAGCTTGAAATAACCATGTCTGTTCAGTAACTTGTTATATCATTGATTTAGATTCACCCAATCTTTAAGCTCTCTTAAGAATCCACTCTTCATTTTCTGTTTCACAGCGTCCTCTAGCGGTTTAAATCACACTTTACATTTACAATAATGTACCTGCAATCATCTTCAGCCTTAGAGCACAAACCATTGGGAATTATTTAAGCAATTATTACAGAGGATGTATCATCTTTGGGGGCATGAGTCGGTAGAGATAAAACCTGCATTGTTTTTAAAAGAGACATTTTTTGGTGATAATGACTATTGCTTCTTTAGAGAGAAGTAAAATGGTGATTTTATTCTTTCTATGACTATCAGTGCATGTTTGTGACATATATGGGGAAAATGTTAGTTCATGAGGGCATATTAATGACCTTAAGATGGTTTCGAGGTCAAATAAATCATAAATTTTCTTGCATGTGCCAGATATCAATGATCATACCATACCCTCTGTGAAGAAATTCAGAGTTACCCAAGAGTAACAATAGTGGGATTAGATACATTGTAAGTTCTTCCAAGTTATGTTATGTTTTAAATAGCAGTCTAAACAGCATTTTATGACATGATGGTAAGGTGGCACACAGTTATGTTACGATACATCTTCCCGTTGTAAAATAAATAAAGGCTGTAAAACAAGAACCTATTAGGGTGTCTCAGTAGCATCCTGCTAGTTTAGCAGTACATAGTTTATATCTTTTTAAATAATGCAATTACTTATAGAAGAAACAATAAAGTGAACACATTGGCATTTTGACATTTTATTTACTGCTGCTTGTGTCGGAGACGTCATATGCACAAACTCACACAACCTGTGTAAATGCATCATCAGAATAAATATGAGGTCTTTTTTATGTTGCATTTTCAAGTTTCTGTGTTAATGTACAGAGTAAAAACACATCGGTAATTCAATAAACTTACAGATGTTTTTCTCTTGTGCATTCCTTATTTATCTTATTTATAAAATTCTAGATAACAGTAATTAACAGCTCATAGAAAAAAAAAACACATGTATTTCTGAAGCCACCAACCTAAACATCTTTTTGTAAAAGCAGTTAATGAAGATATATAGCAGCATCAGCAAATTAACAACAGTCAAATAATTAATTCCTTCAGTTGAAGTGTTTAAACTCAAATTACATGACACACTAACATTAGGCAACCCATTCACACAGTGTATTTTAAACTAGAGGCTCCAGGAAGGCGGTCTCTAACCTCTATTTCAGGACCTCTTCCCCCCTGTCAAGGGTAAGTTAGAAGGATGCCTGTGGTAATAATCAGGTGGAGTGGTGTTCGGACTTGCATTTATCACATTCGGGAGATAATACATATTCTCAAGGTACCTTTGGTCCAATGATGGGTGGTTTTTGGGCTCTGGCTTAGAACCGTGTCCTGAAGGATTTCTGTAGCTGACGCCAGGCCCACTTGGATGCACTGGAGGTGCAGCAGAGGGCTCAGGATATTGTGGTGGTTGATGCTGAACTTGGGGATGTGCTAATGGAGGAGGAGGAGCATAAGGCAAGTATTGAGGAGCCGGGGCATAGATGTTGGGGTTGTGGAGAGGTTGGAAACACGGTCCAGCAGGAGGGTATAGGCCTGAATTGGATATTGTTTGCTGTGGGATGAGCACTTCCACATACTGACCAGTCTCTGGGTCAAATAACATTTTCCTAAGAGGCTGCACAGGCACCTCAATATAAAAATATTTTCCTGTTTCAGGATCCATGAGCACTCTACGAGGTGGCTGTGCATAGCCACTTTCTGAATACACACTAGAGACGTCACCACCATATTCTGAACTATATGACCGCCCGATGCTTTGGGGGCCACATAGGTACTGAGGATCTATTGGAGGCAGGCTGGGGGAGTGGCCATGGCCTGGATCACTGTAGACCCCAGTCAGACTTGGTGGTTGTTGGTGAGGAGATCTGTGGACAGGAGGCCGTCGAGGTCCAATGTGCTGCTGGGACAGCATAGAGCGGTCAGAAGGGCAGGCCTGCATGAGTGAGGGATGGGGAGCGGAGGCAGCAGAGTGATGGAAAGGCTGATAAATAGATGGTGGCTGATTTTGACTAAGAGGGCTTGACTTTGGAGATCGCAGTTGGTAACCCATTGGCTGAGGTTCAGTTCTGCACTGGTGGGGGTGAAGAGGGGGCTGATCCACTTGGTAAGGTGAAGCTGAGCCTGGAGAGTGTTTTGGGCCAGGTGGGGTAAGGGTATGTGGACTTCGCTGCTGGTGAGAAGAAGTAGGACCACAGTGTGTGGGGTAGCCCGTTGTGCAGGAACAGGGAGGACGGGATGAAGGTTGATACCGAATAGACCTCGTTGAACTCAAATCAGGAAGCAAAAGTGGACTGAAGCTCTCTCTTTCATCATAGCTGGGAGGGTCATCGGAGGCATAAAAGTCCTGCTCATCTATCCTTTGGGCATGCTCACTATATAGTTGATGAGTATACCTTTCAGTTGTGGAAACAGCAGGTCCTTGTTGTACATGGTTGGAATTAACTGGCATAGTTTGCTCATGTGTACATATTGCCAGGGAATACTGCAGTTTACCATCCGGGTCTCGTGAAGTTGAATGGTTAGCTTCAGATAGATTAGGTACGATATTTTTGGTTATGTCTGGTTCTTGAACAATTTGCAGGGCTTCATATAAACCAGTTTCTGATTTTGTTAGGGTTCCGGGTTTCTGAGCATATCTCGAACTCTCAGGCAAAACAGAGCAATGTTGTTGCTGACCTCGGTCTGCAGCTGCCTCTGTCTGTGAAGATGCTTTAGACATGTTGGAGATACTGGTGACTGTGGGTAGTGCTGTTCTATGAGGTGGTGGTTTAAGGCTTGACAGAGAAGATACAGCAAGCTTTCTTGAATAGTTTGATGCTGATGCACCCTCATTGGGAATCTTCCTGTAAACTGTAGGTGAGCTCACCACAATTGTTTGAGGTCTCACCTCATTTTGTTGTCTAACTGATGATGAGGCTGCTTCATTTGGCACAGTTCCTAAACCCCCAAGCTTAAACTTACAATTTGGTTTTGGCGGCACTGCAGGCTTTACAGCATTTTTAGCTATGGATTTCACTTCAATCATTTGAGATTTGTTTTTCTCTAAAGATGATTTGGGGATTTCTTTTTTATCTGTCTCTTTAGATGGTTCACTGGTCTCACCTGGCTGCAGTTTGAATCTCGTTTCTGAAGGGGACCTCAGGGGGGAAGTAGGATCTAGTCTTTTGACTGCTTCGCAATCTTCTGTGGTATCATTTTGTTTAGTGGTTACTGGATTTTGTTCCTGTGTGTCCTTTTTTGTTTTTTCCTTTTCTTTCTTTGGAAGTGTAATGCCAATTTCCTCCTCTACTTTGGGCTTTTTGTGGATGTCTAAACTTTCAATCACTGCTGAGGTGCCAGAGGTTGTGGAGGAGGATGAGAATGTTCTCACTCTGTGAGACTCAGGAAAACCTCTTTCTGAAGCAGTGATTGTCTGAAGAGGTATCTCCAAAGAATTCACATGCTTACAATGAACACCTTTAGCTCTGGTGACGCTATTACCATTGCTCACTACTGCTCCAATATCTGCTTGATATCCTTTCTCCTTTAAAAGCATTGAAACTGAGTGGCCACCACTACCATCGCCAGAGGGTCCTGGTGAGACAGAGGAGGGAATTTTCATATGGGGTGAAGTATTTTCTTGGCTTAAAGATGTGGACATGTTGGATTGATTTGACTTCTCTCTTATCAGAACCACAGCAGTGGACACCTCCCTCTCCTTACTTGGCATTGTAGGTAGACTCCCAAGCATGGTTTTTTTTTTATCTGTTCTTGCCAACGCAGGTTTGTCCTTATTGTCTGGTGCTTTGAGGATTGCTGCCACATTCTTCTTCTTTTCTGTTGAGATGCTAATGTCATGTTCATCAAGCTTTTTGGCAATTCTCTCTTCATTCCTTGTGTGTTTTAGAGTCCCTTCTATTGAATGTGAATCTGGGGAAGACATCAAAGAGCCTTGAGGTTTATCACTTAAGTCTTCATTGATGTTCGACAGTTCATTTGTATCATCTTTCCAACAGACTGCCTTACATTCGATTTGCATTGGTTGTGTACTAGAAGGTGAATTTATTTTGTTCTCAGTTGAATCAACAAATATTTGAGTCATTGAATTGTTTGCCTTCTCCTTCTTCTCTGGTGTTCTCTCTACCCAAAACTGTTTTTCTCGTTCCTCTTTTCCCTTTTCTGTGCTTACCTCTTGTAATACATCTCTTTTCTCCTCTTGTGACACGTCCCCTTTTGTTTCCTCATGGCTGTTTTCTTCCTTGACATTTAATGGGTCACCAGGACTACCTCCCTTGAAGGATAGATTATATGTGTTTTTTAGAAGACGCCTAACATCTCTAACTTTGTGAATAGGAGCTTTCACTCTATCATCCCTGTTCCCTTCATCCTGTAGTTTGTAGTCTCCTTTAGCGATAGTCTTTTTCTCCTTCTCTGTGGTAGATCCATCTAGTGGATAAGATTTGCTGTCTTCTTCTGGAGTAAGACAGACATTCAGTGAGGTCATCTTTTTTTCTACAGCTTTGAGTGTGATCTCCTGCGCCGTGGATGAATTCTCATCTTTGGCTTCTTGCATTGTTTCTCTGTGCTGATCTTTGTTTTTAGTTTCTTGATCTCCGTTTGTCTTTCTTGCCTGAATCTCGCTGGCAGCATGCTCTAAGAGAGCTCCTGTGTTTAAAGCAGGATTTTTTACTGATTCACCTACCAGCCCTTTCTGTGTTTCGCCACTTTTTTTACTTTCAAATGGTAAAGTGAATTTGGATTTAATCTCTGATGCTGATGAGTTAGTACTTCCAGTTTGGGAAACAGCTTTATCACTTTCAGTCTGGGAAAAGGTGACACTTCTGCTGCTGTTGGATGAACTTGGCCTGTAACTAGATTTCAATCTGTGGTCTATGTGTGGGGTGGCTACATCCTTCATGCCTGGTTCTCCCTTCAGTAAAAATCCTTCAGATGAAATGCTACGATCTGACTGAAGACTGGAACTCAAATTACTAGACTCAAGTTTCTGTGACTCTTCAGATGCTATCTCACTCTCTGGGTTCACTTCTTTACTTGCTTGCTCATCAAGCTGTCTATCACCACCTTGCATCTTCTTTGACAACACACTCTTGATGAGACATGAAGCAATCTTGGTTTTAGAACATGTTTCATCCATAGAGACAGACTTCTGGAGTTTAGATGGTCTTTCCTTCTGCTGTGAGAACAGCTCAGAGTTGCTTTCAATAGGAGGAGTTCCTTCCATTGCTGCTGGTGTACTATGTTGTCTCGCAAATGTCCCTCTTGGGTGAGTCTGAAGTGACAGGCTTTCCACCATCACTTGCAACACAGGACTGGTATTTTCACTGCTCTCCTCCTGCTTCCCTTGAGTATTATTCCTTCTTTTCAGCTGTATCTGTCTTTTTGGCACTCCTCTTCTTACTTTCCTGGACTCCTCTCTTTCCACAGCTACATCTATGCATTCAAAGCTCCCCAACTCACATTTTCTGGAGGGATCGAGGCAATCTAGGCTGTGGGAAAATTGCTGGTGAGAGGAGATTTCATCGAGATCAAGCTTTGGTGCAGAACCTCTGAAGTCAGCATAAGACAGCCAGGAAGCAGTGACCCCAGCTGGGCTTTCATGGGTAGATGGTTGAGAAATGTTTGTAGAAGAACAGTGGCTGGAGTTGTACATTTCAAGGTAATCTACATCAGGGCTTGACAGGCTGCGAAAAGCCACGTCTGTAAGCCATTTCACCTCATGGTCTGCTTCATCAAGTTCGCTTCCCATACTGGAGCTCGAGCTCTGACACGGCCTGTTTGTGATCGCACGTCGGGGTGCACTTCTTCTGTCTTGGGATGTGTGAGGTCTAAGTCTTCTGCTGATAATGCAACCCCCAGGGTCCAGCTGAGATGCAAGTTTAGGCAGAGTTTGTTGTTGCTGTGTCTTTCTTTTCACAGGGAGACTTCCTGAAAAAGAATTTGCTGTTGGCAGTCCCTGCGGAGTTTCTTTGGTTGTGGGAGCTGTACTGCAACTTGCAGGTCCTTTTCTATTCGTGGCATTGAATGACAGCTCAACCTGTTCTCCTCTGTAACTGGCAGCCCCCTCCCACCCTTCTTCTCTTTCAGGAGCCTGCTCCTCCCTCTTTCTCTCTCTGTCTATCTTCATATCAATTTGCCTCTCGAAACCTGCATCCCTATCCTGCTCCAGTGGTATTTCCCTGTCCATCTCCAATTGCTTTCCAATTCTGACCCAATGGGCTTGGCTATTATTGTCGACAGAGTCAACATAGGGGTTTTCCCTATTTGCTGCTTCTTCCTTTAACTTACCACTCACTGAGGATTCTAAAACTTGAGAGGGGCTATTGCTTCTGTTCTGCCACTTTCTGTGTGGTTTCTGAGGAGCTATAATATGAACAGGTGTAAACCTGGTGAGAGGGGGAGAAGGAGTGCGGCGTCTGTTTACATGACTGGACATGTCCCCTGCCGGCAAATCTCTGTCGTCTAGTATAACTTTGGATAATGGCTGTCTTCTTGAGTTCTGGGGTGTGTAGGTCCAACCTTGTGTAGGGGGGACCAGAGGATAGAGATTTTCCTGTATTTGCAGAGGGTTCTTTGATGCAGCACTGTGAATAGTTTCGTAGCTTGTAATATTGTGGGACGGACACTTATTTTCTTCTTTAGAAATAGTAGTTTGAGTATTGTGAATCTCCTGAGTTGAGAACACCACACTTGATGGTTCCTTAAAGTATTCTGTCTTATTTTTTTCTTCTCTTTCTGTGAAGATTTGTATATTTGAGTTGTCTGAGTTTTTATCTGATGAGACAGATATTGGTGTGCAAACTTCCACCACTGATGAGTTGCTTTTTAGTTCAGCAGAGTCTGTTTCCAGTCTCCGCTCTAATTGGAACAAAGGTGATACAGCTATCTTTGCCAGATGTGAGAGTGGTTGTATTTCTGTGATACCTGCAGTAATGGTATTTGTTTGAAACTCAGATGTGCTTCCTAGAGAAACAGGTTTTGTAAACAGGGGGTTAAATTCAGTAGAAAGTGCTGTTGGTGATTCTTGGAATCTTTGCGCTGAAAATTGTGGTTCAGGTGATCGATGCTGGTGCTTAGACAAATGGTTTTGAAACTTGTCTGGTGAACAGGTTTTAGGTCTCAGTTCAGGTGAAGGAGTGAGGGAGTTTGAGTGTGAAGCAGGTTCTTGATCTCTGAGCTGAGAAGGTGAAACAGAACTTTGGACGTCTGATAAATAAGGTGAGTTTATTTGGCTATCAGTTGAATTTTCTAAAATAATGTCTACACTGTTTTTACCAGATTTAGAGGACACAAGAAAAGTATTTGGCTCTGGCCAGGAGATTTGAGAAAGTTCCGAAAATGGGGAACTGGTTCTGTCTTCAGGCTTAAGAGAATAGAAGGCACCTGTGATATGAGGGGAGGAAGTGAAGCTTCTTGGTGTGGCAGATCCAAACTGCTGCTCTGAGCAAAGAGACTCTGAAGCTACTTTCACTTGAGAGGGGCACTCTTTCTTAATTAGCTCTGGAGGGGTTGCTTCACTGCTTATTTCAGATGACTGAGAAGTGTATATTTCCTCCAAAGGTGAATTCTTCTGCTGAAGTCCAAGTGATGAAGTTTCTTTCCTACTTAGTTTCGGAGATGAGGATAGAATCCTTACTTCTGGTGATGGAGAATTGTGTCCTTCCTCTGAAGGTAATTTGCTCTGCAGTAGTCCAGGTGATGGAAGTACTTGAGAGTTTTGCTCGTTCCTTCTGAGCTTTGGAGAAGAGGATGCAATCCTTATCTCAGGTGAGGGGGAACTGTATCTTTCCCCTAAAGGTGAGCTGTTCTGCTGCACGTCAGGCAATGAAGAATAACTATTATTAACTTCAGGAGAATACACCTGGCTCCCAATCGCAGAAAGTGTTAATTTGTTTTGTATTATAGGTGAGTGAGCAGGGGAAGGACTTCTTGACTGAGTGTTGGCCAGAAAGGCAGGAGTAAGCAAATGAGGGGAGGCTGTTGTGTTTCTTATTCCAGGTGAAACTCTGTTCTCTACACGCTCAAGAGATGAAGCTGAAATCACAGGAGAAGGTGGTGTATATCGAGGGTCTGGTGTGGAAACAGAGCTGCCTGGTCCAGTTGACCCTGTATCGTAGCTCTGAGGACTGGTTGAGGCGTTTCTTCCACTAATAGAAAGACCTAATAAAGGTTTAGTGGTCTTTGTAGAATCGTTTATATCAGATGTAAACCCTCTGCTAAAGAGATCAGGTACAGAGACCCTCCCTCTTAACTCAGAGTATGGAAATATTGCTTGAGTTGTAACAGAAGAAGAATGATTTCTAAATTCAGGGGAGACTAGACATTCTTCTGAGGGAGATTCTGAATCTACACCATGTGGAATGGAAGGCGAAAAGATGTTTGTACAATCCTGAGGAATATATGTTTGGGTCTCAGGAGATGAACTGCTGTTTTGATTTAACTGACTAACTCCTGGTTCAAAAGAATCTTGTAGAATTGGTGGAGTCAAAGACTGAATTGAATGACTACTTTTACTATATTTGAATCTAGGCGATATTAGATTAGATTCCGTTTCTCTGTGGGATTTCTGAATGTCAGGTGATAAAAATGAAAGTAATTTTTCAGCTGAGGAACAAGACAGTGATGACAGCCTTCTTTCTGGACTTAAGGAACTGGGGCTGTGATATCCAGGAGAAGGTGTTTTCTCACCTCTGTTAAGGCTTTGATATGATGGCGTGATTGATGTCAGGGTACTTGTAGTGTGAGGTAGTGGGGTTGTGCTTTTTGTTTTAAAATTTAAAAAGCTATCCTCTACCACTTGTGGCTTTTCTGAGTTTAGCAAATTTTTCTCTAATTGCTTACTAACTAAACACTCTTTTTGGGAGCCAGGGCTGTAGTATCTTTCTTTAGAATCCTCAAACCCCTCCTCTCCCTCACTTGACCCGGGTGCAGTGTGAAAGCTCTCAGAAGAATCGTTCAAATCCTCCACCTGTGGGGAAGTAGCAGCTCTTCCTTCAACCTCCGTCTTAGAAGGGACAGAGTGCCCTGCTGCAGGGCTGCTTGAGAGTGACGTAGACTCACCGTCGTCTCCAAAAATGTCACACAGGCAGGTAGTCTCAGAGATGACACTTCGCTGAGTAGGGATGTTGATAATATCAAATATTTCAACGTGGTTAGGTGTGCCCTCACGATGGCACAGGGAAAATCTGCGGGGTGCTCTGCGCATTAATGAGTAGCTATCCCCCTGGACAGTCCAACTGTCCATTGCTACAGTATGAGCTCCCAAGGTTCACTGTGGCCACCCCTGCTTGCTCCTCCAGTTGTCTTCTGGCTGGGTTCCTGCAAAAAAAGATGTGGTCACCTGGAGAGCGTTTTGAACATTCATTCTACTTCAAGTGGCATTACGTTGAAATTAGTTTAATATGTGTCATTATCAACTTATTTAAAGTAATTTATTTGCATAGCCTATTTTTATGAGGCTTTTAAAATTTAATGATCAAATGTTCTAAGAATAACTAAAGCTAAAACAGTAAACATTTCCTAAAAAGCAATATCAAGCTTTATCTAACCCAATCATTGATTATACAGTTTCATCCTACTTACAAATAATAAATCTATCTGGTTTTATATTATTTCACCTTTACCTAGTCGCACGTGTATTACCAGCAAAAAAAACGCACATGCTTCATATACATGCTTGATAATATACAAGAAGAGAGACTCTGAATCACTTGTAAAGTACCTGTGGCCACTGTTGGCACTTTTTCTGACGGCTCTTCAGCGGTGCAAAAATCTTCCACGCACTCAAACCAAACTTCCAGTACGGAAAACACTCCAAGGTAATATCTCCACAACCCCGCAGCTCCACATCTTATCCTGACAGAGCCAGACTGACTGGCCAACCACAGAATACTGCAGGGTCTTCCATCTATTAGACTTGAATGGTAAAAGAAAAGAGGAGGAACTTCTTTAGACATATTACATTCCCTTATGCCATTGCTGCTATTTCTACCCCGCCCCTCTGAAATGGCAGCAAAGAAAGAGCTCACAGAAAGTAGCTCATAGATTTTTTTTTCTTCTGCAGACTTAGGGTTTGCATGGGCATTGGCTTTCCAGTGTAAGCTAGGGTGGGGTTGTTCATGAGATGGGTGGGTTTATAGTTAGCAGCAGATGCTGACCAGGCCAGGATCAACGAGCTCGCCTGGAATCTGACACTTACAGCCAGCTCAGTCACATTGCTTCGTTATATATAGACCTACTATCAGGGCCAGAAAGTCATGGCTTTATTTCTTTGAGTCGGTCTGCTGGTGGGGAAGGAAAAGGTAAATACTGTCCTCAAAAAAATGGTTAATTCATTGTTAACGTTGCCACAACTTTTAATAGGGGTTTTAACTCTGAGGATGCAATAAAGCTAATCCTCTGTGTGGTTATAGAAGTATGAGGGTCTGCTGAGGAGTGCCTATAGAGAGGGTCAAAAGTTTACACAGACCATCTAACATGGTCTCACATGAAACAGTCATTTCTGAGCTGATTGCACATGTATGGTAAGTTGATCTCAT
>JAVLVB010000835.1:1500764-1524513 GCA_032876305.1 Orestias chungarensis | reverse complement strand
TATATATATATATATATATATATATATATATATATATATATATATATATATATATATATATATATATATATATATATATATATATACATATACATATACATACATATATATATACATATATATTACATTTTTTGTTATAAAAATACCAACCTCATTAAGGAACCACACCCAATAAGAACTAATGATGTAATTTTGCTATACTTATCACAAAGCATTACAATAGCAAAGCCTGATCAGCCAGGTCAATGGAGTCCAGATAAGCATTACAGGGGTGAGACTAGCTAAGCCCCCTTTTCATGTTATAATACCTCATGTCAATACCAATTATTCTATCACTTGGCCATTCATCTGCAGTAAATGGAAAATCTCTTTGAACAAAGGGTTCCTGTTTTATAACATCTCACTGGTAGAACAATGTGCTATTTTTACTTTCCATGGTGACCTTCAAAATGGTAGGCTGGTGTGAACTGTTCATGTAGACATGTTAAATCTTGCTCCAATCCCTTTGGACGTTTAGTGTTTGACTGTTGCTGGCAATCATATTTCCAAATGTGATACTAAACATATGATGCGATCTATTATTATTCTCTTAAATAAGATAGTGTACAGTGAAGCTGGTAATCAAAGTTGGTTTATATTCTGCAACTGCACCCTTTTATTATATATTTATACATATATTTATATTATAGATTTATACATTATTATTAAATCTTATATTATTAAATGACACTAAATTTGTGAGGCTCTTATCAGAAATAAAATAAAAGTCATGTTCAAATCATTTAGAAATATTCCAATTTGAAATTAATATCTTGCTTTGCGTTTATTTAAAGTCAAGTCAAGTTTATTTGTATAGCACATTTCAGCAACAAGGCAGTGCAAAGTACTTAAGATGATAAAAACACGATGCAGGAGCTTTACATTTTGGCTATCAAATTATTGAGAATAATCAGCACGCCATGAAAAATGTATGATCAACTTATGAAAAACAGGACAGAAACTGTCATGAGTAACACATGTTTTCCACCCATAGAACTGTTAATAGCTTATTGTTGTTAAACAGTAAGCTATTAAATAGACAAGTGGGTATGTTTAAATAGTACAGCCTGTTGTACAGCTTCTTAACAAAAACACAATAAAAAATTACATATGATTTATTAAACATTTATTAAAATAGTTTTAATTTAAAGTCAGTCTTAGAAAGACTTCACAAACTAAAAGGCAAAAATATTTTGCACTCCATTTGTAATTTTCTTTTCTCATTGTATAATACCTGCAACAACAGGACACAATGTCCAATGTGTCTTTATAATCCATTCCTTTTCCAATGTTTAAAAGGTTTGATATGATTTGCTTGTGTGTTTATTGAGAACATGCAGAAAGACTGACACACATTTGCATCACCTTGTGTCCTCATTAATAAGGACCAAACAGTGGTAAATAAAATATATTCTCACTGTTAATTAGGTGGTTTCACAGCAGATGAGAGCAAAGTTAGCCGCCAGTGAAGACGAAGACACAAGAACACAAAGACACTTTCAGAAAACAAACAAACAAACAGGCTTTTATTTTGAAATATGCGGCTAACTCAGAATGCGACGCAGGAAGTTCCGCATTACGACTGCGGATGAACATAACAGACAAGTGGCTAAGGCTAATGTTTGCTAGCTAATTAGCAAGATAGGTGAGTGTGTTTTTATTTATTTTTTTCGCTCAAATCTTTTCTGTCTGTCTATATGACCCGTTACAGTCGTTTTGAGTGCCGTGTAGATGCCAAACATTGAAGAGCAGTGTGTTGTCATTGTGTCCCCGGGTTGTTTGGGCCTGGTCAGTCGGTAGCTAGCTACCGACTAGCTAGCACCGACTAGGCTAGCACCTAGCGCCAGCTGCTCCCATATCGTTTGTTTACGTTAGCTTGGCGGGTTCTTATCTTTGTTTTTGTCGCACAAAATAGTTTCCACCTTGTGGTACGACACAGACAAAGAAGTTACTTATCCAGACTTTGTTTCAAATGCAATAGATATGTTAAACATTGTATCTGGTTAGCCAGTAACCCTAGGTGGACATTTTCTGTACTCTGCTTTTAAGCCCTGAGCTACAGCAAGGATACTCCTGTCAAAAGGCTTAATGTGGTTTTAACTAACATTCTTTAATATATAGACATATTTAAGTTAGCAAAATATCAATAAAATAGCACAAAAATCGATCCTCTTTCCGCCCTGGGTTGACTTAATTTCTCCCCTCTTTATTTCGTTAGTAAACATAAGGCCGCAGGAAAGTCTGGCTCCCAGTAGGATGGTTTGGGCCCAGTTTGTTGTCATTATTACTACTCTAGAACTGACATTTCAATTCAGGTGGCAATACAACCGATTTATTATTTTCTAACCCACCGTGGCAGTATACTATTTTAAAGTACAAACTGCAATAACACGTTCCTGTTGTGTCTGTTGTCATTTACCACCTGGTTTTACTTTAGCAGTCTGCAGGACGACCCAACATATAAAAATGGAAAAACCTCCATGAATTTCCTTGATTTAATTGTATTAGTTTGTCCCCACAACTGACTCTCCTGACTTAAGACATTGGAGATAATAAAATAAATCTATGTAAAGAAATAGCAAGCTTCTAAATTTACGCGTCTTGGTGGTGTCTCAAAATGCAGACTCTTGGTTTATGGTTGGTTCCCTCTTAAGAGAAAAGATCTGCTTTTCATTTTGCTGAAAACAAATCAGATCTGGTCAAGTATAAAATGTTGGAAAAGTGTATTCAAATATTTAAAATAAGTGCTTTAGATAATAATTAGTGATGAGAAAGGACAAAGGAAATGTAAAAAAGGAAAGTGGTACCACAGTACCTACCTCTAGTCTTGATGTTTCAGATAGAAATGTGAGTGTTTCGCTGACATTTAAAAAAACAACCCAACGCTCAAAGACTTTACATTCAGATTTTGTGATGCTGTTCCTCTTAAATCCAGGTCTCTCCCATTGAGTGCGTGAGTTCCAACCTCAACCATGGAACAGTGTGCTTGTGTGGAGCGGGAGCTGGAGAAAGTCCTCCACCGCTTCGTAATGTACGGCCACCAGTCTGAAGAGAGGCTAGATGAACTTCTACGTAGTGTCTGTGAGATACGTGCACAACTAGTTGCGTTTGGTGAGGAAAACACTTTACGCGTGGAAAGAAATATAGATTATTCCAAATTTCAGCTCAACAATCTAATGTGGTTTATCCTTATCTGTCTTGTCTGGTGTTAACTTGGATTCTGATAGCTTTTTTCTTCTGACTAGCAGGAGTACAGGATGCACCCTTATCAGTCCTATCACAGAATATGGCCCAATGTTGTAAGAATATCAAAGAAACAGTGCAGATGCTGGCATCGCGACATAAAGACATTCATGGCAGTGTGTCAAAAGTCGGCAAAGCCATAGACAGGGTAAGGACGGTAAACAATAATTCCTTAGAAGAAAATTTGTCCTTCTGTTTTAAATTTTTTTTCAATATGCCTCGGTAGAATTTTGATGCAGAGATCAGTGCTGTGGTGGCAGAGACCGTGTGGGATACTCCAGAAAGACAAAAATACCTAAGCGAGTCCATTGTGGAGCACTTGTACAGGCAAGGGATGCTCAGTGTTGCAGAGGACCTTTGTCAGGTAAGTGAAAATGCGAAAAACACATGGTTTCTATTGTGGCTTGAATGTCTTTGTGATGTTTTCTTTATGAAATATATGAAAATGTAAAAAATTATGGTTATTGAAATTGGGAGATTTCATTCACTGATGATTATCTTCCCATTTTATATAAAAAAATGTAAAGTTTTTAAAACTACAATAGAATAAATAAAAACAAGCTATGGAGCTTTTTCTAGAAAGAATTTGATGAATAGATGCTGGAATCAGTCATGTCAGTCATAAAACGACTATAGATGAAGGGATTGTATATATATACACATATATATATATATATGTGTATATATATAGTACTTTTATCATTACTAAAGTACAGACAATGGTTTGTACTGTTTCAGTGTGTAACTATTAATTATTGGTGGCTGATGGTAAGTTGGAGACATTTTAATACAGGCTAGCTAAAATCTCACAACATATTGCATCTGTACTATATGTACTTTTCAGAAACAAAACAGAAGGCTGCACGAAAATTGGTTAGTTAGTTAAATTCTTTACACTACGAACTAACTGCAATACACTAAAGCTAATTTTAGACAATAACAGTGATCTGAAATAAATAAAAAAATCGTATATCTCTATTGCAAGCAGTTAATAAGAACTTTGGCTTTAATTTGTCTTTTTCTGTCTTAGGAGTCTGGTGTAGTTATTGACATGAGCATGAAACAGCCTTTCCTGGAGCTAAACAGGATCCTTGAGGCTCTGAGGATGCAGGACCTTAGGCCGGCGTTAGAGTAAGGAAACTCCACTCGGACACAGCCGATTGATTCACTCTAACATACTTTACTGAACTGGGCTGGGCTCGCTCTGTCCGTTACTGTAGGTGGGCCGTTTCAAATCGCCAGCGTCTTCTGGAGCTGAACAGCAGTTTAGAGTTCAAGTTGCATCGTTTGTACTTCATAAGTTTGCTGAGCGGAGGAATCGGCAACCAGATGGAGGCACTCCAGTACGCGAGACACTTCCAGCCATTCGCATCCCAACACCAGAGAGGTACAGTTGCTGGAAGAAAATAAACAGTATTAGCTTTTGCAGGGTTTTTGTTTTAAACAATGGAAAGCGGCTTGGAAAAAAAACATAACTCAGTAGGATTTAGTTCGCATTTAGAAATAAATAAGCGTGTTAAACCAATTATAGTTCCTTGTCTTTGTAGATATTCAGATCTTGATGGGAAGCCTGGTCTATCTACGTCACGGCATTGAAAACTCTCCGTATCGCACTCTGTTGGAAACGAATCAGTGGGCAGAGATCTGTAACATCTTCACCAGGGACGCCTGCGCTCTACTGGGCCTTTCTGTCGAGTCGCCACTAAGTGTTAGGTTTGTAAAACATAGGCAGCATGATACATGTACTCTTCATTTTTTTTTTTTTTTTCAGTAAAAGTCGTTTGTGTTTTATAACTTTACAGAGCGTGTGTTTTCAGTTATTTTTGTAAATGTATTTCATTTTAGTTTTGCATCTGGATGCATGGCCTTACCAGTGCTGATGAACATCAAACAGGTGATCGAACAGAGACAATGCAGTGGAGTTTGGACGCACAAAGATGAACTCCCCGTAAGTATTTTTTTTATGTTTGGCTTTTTCACAGTGTCTTCATCCTGCGTGAACCTTCAGTTTTCGCTCTTTCTGTCTCTCTGTGAAGATTGAAATTGACCTCGGGAAGAAGTGCTGGTACCACTCTGTGTTCGCCTGCCCCATTCTTCGACAGCAGACCTCAGAGAGCAACCCTCCCATGAAGCTCATCTGCGGCCACGTCATCTCCAGAGATGCGCTCAACAAACTCACCAATGCTGGGAAGTAAGTTGGAGTAAAGGCCTAAATCAAAACATAGTTTATAATAAGAAGGATTATGTTAAAAAGTTATATTAACAAAACCGTTGCATGGGTTAATGTTCTGCTCCCCTTAAGTCAAAAATTTGAACAAGTTTTTGCTGTAGTTAAACCTGCAGGTCTGTTGGTGCATATCTATACATTCTTTGTCAAAAAGCTGTAGCTCATTCAGATTATATGGAGTGTATCTATAAAAATTAAATTTCAAGTACGGCCACCGATTCTTAAATGATTTTAGATCTGGAAATTGGTTGAATTATTTCAATACGCAGATATGCTTTGACCAAAATTGTTCTATATTGAATGTTCTCCTCCAGAAAGTGGGACCGTTGTAGGTTTTGTTTCCAGCTTTGGATCTCTACAGTCCTTTCAAAAGTTAGTGGCGATCTCTTTGAAGCTTTGCAGATTTTATGCTCTCCTTGCTCCCTCGATGAACAGCTTGATTTATTAGTATTTAATGGTGTATTGATGCAACTTTTTCACTTACGACACAATACAGAGACATTGCAGTTCTCAGTATTGCCCGATATTGATAGTGATCCTATGCAATATTAGCAATATGCAATATTTTATTTTGGTGTAATTCTTACTATGAAGATTACAATGTCTAAAAGTTATTTTTAGTCATGAATATTTCTGCGTTGTGTTTATACTTGCATGAAAACATCAAGAAACATGTAGATGTTTTCCTCCCCTGCAGGTTGAAATGCCCTTACTGCCCCATGGAGCAGAACCCGTCACACGCCAAGCAGATCTACTTTTGATACCATACACCCTCCTCGTCAAGGATAAAGTTACCTGGAGCTCTTTCAATGTCCAGGACCCTTTGCTCTGGCCCCTGTCCTCTATCCCTGGCCCCCCTGTAAGCATTAAGGTTTTATCCCAGTGCTCCTCTGGGCGGCCTCGGCAGTCCTGTAACCCACCTCGGACCCTCCAACTTTGCATAGCGTACAAGTCCTGCACGGTTGGTTGAATGACGGCTTGTAGTGAACAGTCGATCGTTTTTTGTTTTGTTTTGTTTTTACCAACAAAGCCGCACGTTTGAGAAAAGATCATTCATAGATTAATTTACAAATGCCTGCAAACTTATAGGCTTATCGTAAATATTACTTTCTATTGTTTTAGTTTTTTTTTTTTTGACTTTCTGAGTTGAGGTTGGGGTTTTCTTTTTCTTGGAAAAGCAGAGGGATCATTTTAAATGGGTGTAGTGTTTTGGAGTATAGGTAGGCAGAGTCTGCTTTCAGAAAGGTAACAAGCTTGTATTATTATGAGAAAACCCACAAGATTAGCAAACTCCGCTGAATGCTTCTTATATTCTGGTTAAGGGGGAGTACAAGTGTGGCGATCTCTCTTTATTGAACTCTTTGATTGTGGCTCACACTGTACTAAAGCCTGAAAAGCCACTGCTGGTTGATGAGTAAAACTATGAATTCCTCAGCGGTTGGAACAGCTTTTTTTTTCTTCTCTTGTTTTTCCTTCTGTGACTGAATGCACCAGCAAGATTTTTCTCATTATAGAAGCCATTTGTCTTGTTTCTGTGTATATTTAACAAAAAGTGACGAAAAGCAAACAAAAATATACAGTGTACTACTGTGAAACGTGTTCTGTTCGTGCTTTCCTCCACCACCGCCTCATGTAGAGCTCCTACCTTGCACAGCAGCAAACTTAATCAGCACGTGACTTTAAAAGATGCGGCGACTAAAAAAAGCCCACGCCAGTCGTGCCCTCGCTTCAGTCTGAGTGTCCTGAGCTAGCACGCCGTGTGATATGAAGATGTATATTGGTGTGACGGTAGCCTTAAAGTATAACTGTGGGCTGGTGAAGTTTAACTTGTGGGTGGGTAAGTATACTGGTCGTTGTGGCTGTTGTTTCAAATATATTTATATATACTCAATAATGCCTCCATTTGAGTCAGGATAGCAGCAGTACGATCTTCACACTTCCTCAGGGTTCATGGTGATAACTTATTCAACACTTTTGCATTTAGCATTAAAAGTCTACTTTATAAAAGGAGTCATATATATTACATTTAACACAGTTGAAGCGAATAGTGGTGGGAGTCTGTAGATATTTGTGCATATTCAGACTTGAATGTGTCCGGTTACATTTGGAGGAGGTGTGAAGGCAGCTGGATGTATAGCACAGGTTGTTCAGACCTGACGCAGGTTCCCAGCGTCCTCCTGGATACGGCGAAGTCACCTCACGTCCCTGTGAGGCCCGTATCCTCGACACACCACTGCACCAGCAACGCGTCCCCCTCCCCCGCGCGCTGACCATTAAGTTTCCGTTTATAAATCTATTCTTGACACGTTTTATTTATTTAGTTTTTTCCCCTCACTTGGTTGACAATCAATCATTCATCGCTTCTGTCTGTCTCCCTCCTGTTGTAAACGCCTGTCCTCAAATTATTATTTTTTTTTGGGGCTATATGTTTTGCATTTCCTGCTTTCGTGTGTTATGCAACTTTTACTGTAAATACCTTTACGCTAACATGTTTCATATATTTGCAACTGATATTCAAAAATAATAAAAAGAAAAATATACTCCAGTCAGCTTTGGAGGACTGCTTCTACAGTGAAAACACTCATAACTTAATTGTCTTTAACTCACCAATTGGTGGCGCTGATGCTACATTTTTAAAGTTTGCTAGAAGAAAGAAATGTCTTTAAAATCAAAATTTTTTGGCTTTAAGCTATAGCATGAGTACTTTTGAAGATGAGAAATATTCCCCAATATTGTAGGTTGTGTATAAACAGCAGCGATGGAATCCAGCGCAGCAACACTCCCACAGAGTGAAACATAAACAGTCTTTTCTCATCCCACTTCAGTAAATCACTCAGCCTCTCTGGAGCTGTGCAGTTATAATAATCCCCAGTTTATATAATGCTTTAAATGCCAGGCTAAGGGCCACATGAGTCAGCGGAGCTCGTATCTGTTCATATTACGGTCCTGCAGAAAACAAACCTGCATCACTAACCTGCTCATGCCCTTTATTAACTATTTTTGTAAGACCTCTCCTATACACAACACATTAGGAAACACGTATTTGCATTTAAAAAAAACTCAAGATTTTTGTGTGTTTTCCATTGTAGCTGAATTTCAACCTTTCATTCTTTCTACCAGAAAACGATGAGAGAAAAAAGTCGAGAAAACAACTCTGACTTAACCTATAAAATCTGAATTTGAGCAATGCTTTACACAAAATAAGGTCCTTGATTTAAACTTCTAACCTTCATTGTTTTTACAACATATGAGTTAAGCCTACACATCTAAACAATGAAGGCAAAACAAACATTGGTTTATTCTGTACAGCTTTAATTCCAGTTAATTGACAAGTCACAGTATAGTCAAATATCAACAGAGAGCTGGCTTGTGAATGTTTATAATAAAAAGAAAAATGTACTTCAGTCATGCATTTGGGAAGACCAATTTAAGCTTCATTTATAGCTAGCGCATGTTGTACTACTATTAAATGCTGTGAAAGTTGTAGTGTACAACCCTTATGTGGCCAAAGGATTGGAAAGTAAAAAACAAAAAAAAGTGGATCTCACCTGAAAAGAGACCTAATGGTGGAAACAAGTTGAATAGATGTGCACCGGACAGATGTAAATATTTATATATTTATTTATATGTATATCTGTTTATTTCCTGTACTAAACCCAGAAAACTATCTTTTTTGTTTTTACATGGCTTCAGCCAAAAGTTGAGGGCAGCGATCTTTCTGCACACATTAAACTGGACCAGAATCGTAACCAGGGACCCTCCGATCAAGTTTGTCCAGTTTCCGCGTTTTGTGAACTTCTCACTGCTAATTAAGATTCTTAGATCTTTCTAATTTATTTTATAAAGTTTTAATAAATCTGGAAGGGAAGTATTTCTTCCTGCAGCTAACACTCCTAATATATATTATGAGCAGAGGTGAGGTACTACTGTGAGTGTGAGAGCAGACACTGTAAAACAGGGCTAAACTAATAGTCAGAACTCAGTTTTTAGTGTCTTCTCAGTTAGGATTACTGATTGTCAACCGGACTCTTATCAGTTTGCTATGTTGTGAAAGCATTGTAACCGCTTGAAGGATCCTTTTTTTTTTCTTTGTAATAAAGATGAAACATTTCCCACTTTTGAAAATTTCCCAACATGGTGCATTGAAGTCAACGGTTTCTCAACAACCTTCATCTCAAAATCCAACATCGTTGCCTTGCATATTAGCCAATTGAATGACATGCCTATTTGAACCCATGGCAACTTCCACAACTTTATCACATATTGCACAGTTCATACTCAAAGTTCAGAAAGTTTCTGCACAGCAATATTTTTAACAGTTTATCTTTGAAGCATACATCGGTGAGCGGATCTTTTTTAGGCATGCTGGTGCCGACTTCAACCAATTACATCGATTCATTTTTTGTTGCTTGCAAATATTTAGGCTAAGTATTTTAATTCCCCTAAATGAGCAAGGGTGCCACAGTTTTAAAACCACAGCCCTTGTGAATACCTATACTGTAATTGTGAGATATGTGAAGGAAGCCAACTTTCCTAGAGCCTGCAGGACGGATGCTGAAAAGCTCCAAAGGATGCAACAAACCGACTGTACTCAAATGTGTTCTCTTCAGTTCGTTAGGTCAATTAACTTCTTTATAAGTTAAGCTGAACTCCCCCGGGTGGGAAACAACGTATTATCTAACCAGCCAGCCAGGCGAGCAAATTGCAGTCAACAGGTGAATGCTTAGGTTATGGTCAAGACCCAATGTTTAATCAGTCTTAGGTAATGCTTTTCCTGTGATTTTACAGTTTCCAGTGAATCGGTTGCTGTCTTGCAATCAGAAGCAGAGGGGGTCCAGAGAGGAATCTATGAGGCATTTTAGTACCAGCAAAATGCTAAAAATACAGCAGAAAATACGATTTAACAGGAACACATTTTTAAGTTTACAAAGGTTTCACATTATAATGCTTTTTCCTTACTGAGCTACTTTTTCTTTGGAACCATCTTACTTTTACTTCCATTTTTACAAACTACGCGGTTCATTTGGGTAAATTCATACATCATTTGCACTTGTCTTGTTAAAAGTCAACAAAAAAGAAAAAGTAATAATCTGGTGTTCTTTTTTGTTGTTGTTGAGCTTTTCGGACCCTGATGTTTTGTCTGCATCTGGCATTGATATACTTTGTTGGCACCACAGCTATTGTAGGTCCGGCAGGTCCGATCCTTTCCAGACTCAATTGCTTAGGATTTTAACCTGGAAAATAATTGTTTAGTGTGTCATTGGTTTCCTAGGTATGGTCTCTTCAGGGGAAAACACTTTGCATTGCAAACAAGTGTTACATTTAAATTTCAGACGATTCAATGCTCTCTATCCACGGCAGACTCGAGGAAGGTGTGTCCTCTTGTTTTCCTACATCGCTGTCATCAGTCAGCTCTAGCGCCTCCTCCAACGTCCCATCTCCGCTTCCACCTGCTGCTACTGCTCGGCTTCCGTCTCTGGCTCTCAGCTGCTGCAGCTCCCTCTCCAGGACTTCGTTGCGCTGGTACATCTCCAGGTAGCTGGCCTGCAGCTCCTTCTGGTAGCGGAGGACCTTGTCCTTTTCCGTCTGCCACGTGTGTCTCTCCTCTTCAAAGGCCATGGCCTGGGCCTCGCTCTGGCGTCGCTCCAGTAGCAGCTCTGCACGCAGACGCTCTTCTGTAGGTCCCCCGGAGCCTCCTGTAAAGGAAATGTCACACGTATTCAGCTGGAGTCCAAAGAAACCAATACCGGCTTTGAGTAAACGCGCAAAGAACTGTACCTGACCCGGTAACACAGCTATAACCTGATTTTGGATCTAAAATTGGAAAAATAAAGACATTACTGAGCGACGGGTACCTGCTGCCCCCACCGATGGACCCTCTTCAGCTCCTTTCTTGGTTTCTCCAGCTGAGGCGCACCTGGCGCGCTGCGTCCCCTGCAGAATGAGCTTCAGCGCATCTATCTGGGTCTCCCTGTTGCGCAGCTCCGACCGTGTTTCCCTTAGCTGCGTCTTGAGCTTAAAGATCTCACTCAGCTTCTGGGTCACTTCTGCCTGGGAGTCCCTCACCTGCTGCTTCAGCAATGAGATCTCGCCTGACTTCTGACAAACCTGTGGCACACAGCATTGGCAAATGACGTCATTCTTATAAACTCCACGAAGATAAAGACGATAAGATAAAATACAAACATGATCCCGGACTTTCATGATTTTCAACATCGTGTCTCATCACATCATGCACGGCCCAACAGTGAAACACAGTGGTGAGAGTGTCATGCTGCAGGGAGGCTTTTCTTATGCTTGCGCTCTTACCTCCCACCGGGTCTCCTCCAGAGTCGGACTGGTCTGCTTTGACACGGCTGGGACTTCCTGGCTCACTTCCCTTCTCAGGCTGTCGATCTCCTCCTGTAGGCGGTTCTTCTCCTGCTCCGCCCGAAACAGCTCCAGCTGCAAGCCGCGCTGGGAACGCTGGGCATGCTGGGAGACTTGACGCAGCTTCGCGGCATACAGGCGCTTCAGCTCTTCCACCTCCTTCTCCCACAAACGCTGCTTCCCTTCAAACACCTTCAGGTGGCGACCAGATGCGGGTCAGTGCAGAAGAGCGGAGCGATGTCCGCATTATGGCAAAGAGGAGAAAATGAGATTCACCTGAGCGATGGCGCCCTCGCTCTCGTCCAGGTTCCTTCTCATCTGTTTCAGTTCATGTTCCTTTTCAACCAGGCGCTCCTCCAGATCGCGCACCTGGAAAAGACATGAATAATTTACAGACTTTAGCTAAAATAATC
The DNA here is from genome assembly GCA_032876305.1 of Orestias chungarensis. Taxonomy (NCBI): domain Eukaryota; kingdom Metazoa; phylum Chordata; class Actinopteri; order Cyprinodontiformes; family Cyprinodontidae; genus Orestias; species Orestias chungarensis. The sequence continues at coordinate 1,512,222 of JAVLVB010000835.1, read as the reverse complement.
CGAACCCTAGAACCTTTTTCTATTTTGTCGGTTTATATTACCAAGGTTTTATAAATTTTATTTGGATGTGTTTTCTCTTTTGTGAACCAGATTAGACAGAGATCATTAGATTAGATAGATGGATTAGATTAGATAGAGATCATTTCAGTCAAATATGAATTTTTTAGGTCTTGCTACAGATTCTATGTTGGATTTGGTCTTAATCTGACAGAGATATCATTCCTGGCCTGTACTGTTGCCCTGCTTGTTATTTTACAGCTGTTGTGTTGTTGCAGAGGGACAGTTTGCCCCACTCTTAACTTTTCATTCTCTGACAGCTTTATTTGACTTCTTCCTACTTCTTAATATTTGTAAGGACGTTAAATTTTGAACTTCTTCACGGAAACCACTATTTTTCATGGCATGGAAACATTTTTCAGGATTGGTCTTCCACCAGATGTTTCTTTTCTTGTGGAGTGCATGGCTAACATATTTTCTGTCCAAAGTTTCTTCTACCTTACCTTTACATTTCTGCAGCTCCTCCAGGGTTGCCAGAGGACTGCTTCTCTTAGTAATTCTCTTATTACCTAGTCCTGTTATGCTTGCAGGTTTGCATTACTCTCTGTTTTCAGATGATATACTGGAGTGTTCAGAGGGATGTTCATACTTTGGAATATTGATTTATACAGAATATGAGCGTTACGTTTTTCACTAACCGGTTGGCAAAGTTGTTTGGTGATATTTCATGCCATTGAGAACAATTGGATTTACACTAAAAAGCTATCGTCTTGTGTGTGAATACATCTGTGAATAGGTGGATCACTGAATGTATTGTAAAGTGCATTGGGGCCCTCTAGTCCCAATAAAGGGCTTATTTAGTGCAGGTCTTTTGCGATAAATGTTTGAGGCTTAAACATGACACAAGTTCAAGATGTATGAATGGTATCAATCTCTCATTTTCCATTCCTGTCATCTTTTTGTACTGCTCTTACCACATCCTCCGCTGAGAGCGATAGCGTCCATTCATAAGGAGGCGGAGCTTCACTGCCGTAGGGAGTCAGGCGGTTCAGAGTGGCCATGCTTCGACATGCTACCTCCCCCATAGCCACGCCCCCTGACCCCATGGCCTTCAAGCCCTGACACCTTCGATCCAAGGAGCCAATGGTGTTGATGTGGCCCATTGATGCGCTGGGAAAAAGTGTGGAAATCAAAGAAGGTTTTATTTTCAGAAGTTACGCAGCCCTAAAAACAAATAAAAATCAGAGTTCATAAAGTACAATGTAGACATTGATTTAGCAGTCGACCTGATGTTGGATAGATGTGGACGGAAGGGAGGACGGTATGGCGGCAGGCTGCTCATTGAGTTATGGCCTGAGTCTGAGAGGTTATCTTCCTCGTGGCTCATCACTTGCACCGAGGAGACGGCCTGAATGGTCATAATTATACACTATTTTACTCACACGGAGTTTATTTCTAGCTTTTTAATGAAATTGTTAAAGGAAAAAATTTATTTAGAAAACTGATTTTGCATTTACTGTGCATCGCACCTCGATCATGTGTGTAATGAGTTTTTAATCAAATTTGCAGGCATTAACAGGATATGGAGAAAATGAGCACAAAAAAATATTCTTCAAGGCCGTTAGGCTGGATCGTGATACCTTGTTACCACACGATGTTGGCACTCCATGGCGGGAGGGTGAGGAAGATGAAGAGGAGGTGGAGATTGTCTTAGAGATGTGGCCGTACGCTCTGTGCAATCCATTAGAAAGGCTGTGATCCATGTCGTCCAGCTTGGACGAGGGATAGATGTTTTGCATGGAGCTGAAGTTTTTGGGGGTGACGGGCTTGAACACGGAAGACCTGAAACGGACCTACGAAAATTTCCAAAGATAGCACAAAGAGACTTCTAGTGTGAGCTATTCCCTTTCAGTGACAATAGCTGGGATATGTAACATAAGTTGCACTATGAAATCAATGTTGCTACAAAGTTATTAGCGGTGGTCAATTTAGCCAGAAAGAAAAATTTGATCACCACAATAAATCCAGTGACAGATTTTCAATCAGCGCTGCTGAGGCGGATCACATCTGACGTTGATTTATTTGAGTCATACCGCAGGAGATATATAAAAGTGTTACTAATCCATCTACCACAACCCCCGAGAGCCTATTCACTACCTGTAAATCGTTGATTTAATGGGTACTATCAGTAAAGTTGTATTACTACTCAAGTATATATATTTTTTTACTCAAAACTGTTTTTTAATTAAAAAGAAAATTTTTATTAATATGCTTTGACAAATTTATTTCACCTTTAGACCTTGTTTACCTCTGAGTGGTTTATTGGTATTTTATATGACAGATAAACACAAAGTAATATATACAGTAAATGTATGGTAAAGGAGAAATATTCATGACTTTCCTTTATTTTTTATTTTACAAAGTTAATAAAAGCATAATGTGTATTTATTTTAGTCCCCTTCAATCAAATACCCCTGAATTGGAACTTGGGTGGATCTACGGCAGCCTTTATCCAGTCTCACTGAGCTTCAGCTAATTTGCAAAAATGAGAATTTTAAACATTTCAGTCTCTAGCAATTAAGTCCCTAAAGAAATAATGATAAAAAAAACAACTGAAAATGCTAAAAACTATATTATAACACAATTGATGCTCAATTATTCTTATTTTAAAACCATAATTGTACATTTTCTTAAGTTTACCTTTTCGTACTTTCCCCCAATTGGCAGTGAGTTTTTAGTCAGGTCTACTTCAGTGCCACCTTTACTGTAGACTTTGGCGAACATGTCATCTTCCCCCTGGCCTCCGATAATGTCCCTCTTGGTTTCGGTCCTCGAACCCGCTTTTGGCTCTTTTCTGTTTGGAGGCACAGGAAGTCAGAAGACATCTAATGAGACATTTTTTTAAATGACCTGCTGCTCTGTAGCAGTTCCCACCTGGTGATGTTGAGGTAGTTCAGCAGCTCCCTCTGGGTCAGACCTTTCTTCAGCAGGCCGTTGTTCTGCCTGGGTCTCACCTGGGGCACCGCGCGGTTACATTTAGTTGGAGACACATCCGGTTTGTCCACCAGACTCCCTACGCTTCCCATGCCGCAGTGTGAGGAGAGGGGGGAGGGGGGGAAAGGCCTGCAGAAGTTTTGGCTGGGGCCACGCGTCAGAGGAAGAGTTTGTACTGAGGTCGCCATTGATTAGAAGACACTGCAGGGAAGTAGAGAGACCTGCAAAAGAAGACAGACACTGGTTGATCCCAGTAATAGGAGGGACTGAGCAGGGTGGTGAGGATGAAAGATTAGACCATCGTGATAACTTGGTTGAAAGATAGCATCAAGAACTTCCTGCTGAGGCATGCTTGGATCCTCTGCAAAGAAATTATACCTGTGTTAGATGATTCAGAACATTGCAGTAGAAGATTATAATCAGTAAACAGAAATCTGTTATTTAGGACATTATTTAGGAAAGAGCTTCTCGGATAAAACTTGAAAGCAAGTATCAGAATTTAAGACTTTTTCTTCCAGGGATTCAAATCCTTAAATCGTTAAATAATTGATATATTGGCATTTGTCCAAATCGGACCCAGCAAGTCAAACCTATCTCTCTTCATCTGCAATATTACACTTTATACGACTGATTTTGGATAAACCTTAGGATCTAGCTTTGAGCTTTCAGGTAATCATGTTTATGTCATGACTTGTAACAATCAAGAGGATCTGCCATGGCTTTCTTAATATAAAAATATGCGGCATCTTTGTCTGAAGGTCTGAGTATGGCCGCTGAGGTCACGCACAGTGGTAAAAAAAGAAATGCAAGAATGTTTTATTGAAGTCAAATGATGTTCTAAGTTTTGTTTATAAACTGTGAATTTTTGAGTTGCACTTTTAAAAAAAACATTTATTTTAACTACTGACCCTTTATTGCCCAAACTACTCACAACGCTCATGTTAAAATCCAACATGGCTGGCAAAAACACTTTCAAAGTAGTTTCGGTAACGAGTGTTTATTTGCATTTTTTATCTATTTAGCAGAAAATACGGTGTCACATGTTTTTGCGTGCAGGTTTTGTGTTTAATGTCCGAATTCAGCTAAATATTTAGTAGTGGCTAGCCTTTCTATCATTAGTTAGCCTGGAAGATAAGCTTACTTAGATAACTGAGCAGTTAGTACTCAGGGTTAGTTTTGTGGCATTGTTGCCATTGAACCTTAACAACGGGCAAAAAGATTATGATCTATGAGCAAATAGGTATAGTAAAAGATAACATTAAGAACATTTCTTAGTGATTATCTATTAATTATATGTTTCAAAACCCTTTAAATGAGGATGTCAGAGAAGGTGCCAAAAAGTTACTGGCGTTATCTGTGGTTGTTTGGAGCATCAAGCAAACTAGTTCTACCTCCCTACCCTCTCATGTTGTGCACTGCCAGTCAGCAGGCTGAAAGAAGGCTGCAACACCTTCACTTTCAGGCAAAGTTAGTATAAGTTTGTTAGGCCTGTATAAATGATAGTAATACCACGGAGTCTTTCATATAATTTCCCTATGTCTTTGTATCAGAAAACCAGTGAATAAATATTATATAAATTCTAGCAATGAGTTTTGGATTTCTGTTTTAAAAGAATATATAAAGAATGACGACAACAGTAGTAAATATGGCAAAGGTGCAAGTTCACAAAGCAATGGAGATGTTTGAAAGCGATTAAAAAAATTTATGACACACTATAACAATGAAATAAAATAAATTACTGAGTTTTGTATGGAAATAATCTCCTATTCTTACCCCCTTTGATAGTGTGAGCAGACGTCTGTCCCTGGAGGACAAAGGTGAGCTGACATACGTTTCCTCGGCTGAGTTTGTCTCTGCCGACAGCTGTCTCACAGCGCAACAACAAGAACTCAGCAAAACCTACCCACACATCCTGAGCGCAATGCAAATGCAATAATGGAAGAAAAAAAAATGCAAGTCACTTCCCTGCGCAGATAAACGACATCAAATAAGGTGGATGTAGTTGTTCATGCCTAAAGAGCCTTTTTGTGAAGCCTATTTCTATTTTTGCCCTGAGCAAATCAAAAAACACATAACGAATCCATTACGTAACTCTGTTCCGACTAGGTTGCTACAACTTATTTTCCTAAAGGAGGCAAACCCTAAATTTTAATCAAGGTCTGCAGCTTATTTTTTATTATGTTAGGGTAAAATCCTCGCTGCATCATTTATTGTCGCTCTAAAGGTCTAGCCGGGCATCGGTGAAGCTTCAGCTGAACGTTAAGATTTTGTTAACGAACGAAAGGGAAATTTCTGCCGAGTTTTTTGAAAGTAAACCAGCTGCCAAGTGATTCAAACACCCACCAGAAAAGCCCTAAGAGCCTCTTCACCCCCCCCCCCACACAGCATGCATTGTTTCTTTCGGGCACCCCGCTATTTTCTCTCACCGTCGGTTTTCTGGTCACCCACACATCCCCCCCTTCCCTTCTTTTCAGGCAACCTCATTAAGTTGCACTATTGATTTCACCCTTCTGACCCTCTCTGTTCCTGTGCAAAAAACCACCAGCAGTCATAAACCACAGGAGTCCATAAAGCACGCACAGGCATACGGCTCTATTTCCGACTATAAATATGAGTGAGGGGAAACAAAAGCTCTCAGTCATCCCTTGGTTTTGACACCCTTAGAGCAACAGTGGCATAAACTGAGTTGTGTCCTCCTCCCACAGCCTTGGGTTGATTTTTTTCCCCTTAAGGCTAAGATTCAAAATGTTTCATAATCCTGAAGCAAAAAGCACAGAGAGATTGTTTCTTTTTAGTCTCCTCACCTGTTTATTAATTGTTTTTATGCCAAGGTCTTTAACTTCTTTCCCTGCATAGTTTTTTTTGTAGCAATATGCTCACCCCATCATTTGTCTGTGTTGCTAGTAAGCAGCTTTTTCCTAATCCTGCTAAAAAAATGTCATTTTAGCAATAAACCAATCTGTTTTGTGTTTAGGGGAATTGACATAGTTGTGCCAGAAGCTTCTTTACTATCCATTCAATAAAGTCAATATCTGTCTTGGATGCAATCAAATGTACTTGAAAAAAGCTTTCTCCAAATCAATATTTTTTAAAGAGGTGAAGAAGTTTTATTATTTTTCATACGTTCAAGATATTTAGGATTTCTGGCTCTTAAGTGTTTTGGCTTAAATCTTAAAAATCCATGTGATTTTTTGTCCAAATGCAACATCTTTGAAAAACATGCAAATGACCTCCAGAAATTCTTCAAAAATCCAGGTTTAATGCTGAACTTTGCAACCATATATTTTGTGCCCTGTTCAGTTGTTTCACGCACAAATAATGACCATGTGGATTTCAGCAATTCATGTATTTTGCTGCTTTGTTTAAAATACACTGAAACCAAATATTTCACTTCATGCATAAAAAAAAGAGAAAAGACAACCTCTTGTGATGTGTTCGAAATTTGTTTGCAGCAGAAATTAGAAGCCTGCCATTACATTCCACTTGAAGCCCTTAAAGACAGTCAAGGATGCTTAGGCAGTTTTCTCTGAGCATCAGGAATCATAAGTGGGCTCATCCCAAGCAATAAGCGGACTGTCCCGCCGGCAGCCTTAAGGCACGTTTGTCAGTGAACACAAGCTACACACTCGCTCAGTTAAAGGATTTTCACTCAAATCTCTTGTTTTGGATCCGCTCTGGTATCTCCTCTCGCTTACAGCATCCTCTTTTATCAAGCACCTCACACTGCTGGCCAGGACAGCGATACCAATTATGTAAATGGTTAAAATAGGCAGGGAGAACTTTGCAACGGCAACTCCAGCCCACTCTATTCAGGGTTCTCAGCCAGGCCCAGATCAAAGCAGCCCAAGCTGCTAATGTTTATATTCATGAGGTTCCATCTCCTCCCCAATACGAAACTTTCCGCTAAACCATCCGGCTACTAATGAGCCAGTATAATAGAGAAGCCTGATAATCAATGATGAAATAATAATAGAGTATTATATGAGGCTTTGCTATTTTATTTTAAGCCTTTTGTGTCCCAGTAAGATGTGTTAAATGTAACTGTGGTCAAATCATGCTGCGTGTGCATAAATCAAAGTGGTTGATTTCACATAAATAAATAATGAGAGTGCGAAGCCTAATGGCCCCTGTCTACGATCGGCCATAGTATTTTTAGTCTCTTTTCTTTACTAAGTTTGTTCATTGTGCAAAAGACACGCAAAAAGCAAATCGATGCTTGACAGGAAGCTGAGCTCAGAGCTGAGGTATTCGAGGTAGAGCTATTCGTTTTTGGGTATAGAGGGGGCAGCAATCCACTTAGGCTGCAAACACAAATCCCGTTGGACCGAAGAAATCTCGCATCCCGGTTGTTTTCCATAATTGCCTTCAAGTTTACGGGCCCAGGGTAAATCCGGAGACACTGCAAGATTTACAGGCACGGCCCAGACTAGCTGAGGGGCCCCCGAGATGCAACACATCTCCTTAAATCTCACACACGCACAACCATGCACATGTGTGTAGATCAAAGCAAGGCCAGCACTTCAACAGCTATGGTCTAAATGAAAAGTGGTCAGTTTTTTTTCTCCTTTATTCCTGCTTTGGAGCTCTGATGAATGGGTTTAGAAGTGAGAGGAGCTTTTCTGAACCTTTCTCTGCTAAAATTACGTTTCAAACTTTCATTAATTAGTAGGCAACAAAAAAAAAAAAAACTTTGAGTGAGACTTCTCTACTAACTTTTTAGCAAAACTGCAGTATCACCACTTAACTCAACAGTACAAGGAGAACAAAGCCCTCGTGGTGAGGGCTTCAAGTATGGTCAATGTATGTTGTAATCAGGTCTTTCAGAGTGACACAGAACCTTTCAGTGAAACACTTCAGTTCGAAGAGAAAGCATTTAAAACCCTTGTGGACACCGAGTTCAGCACCGGCACTGAGACGGGCATATGGACAGAGAAGGCAAATTCCAAAGATTCCCTGATGGGAGTACAAGCTCTGGCTCGTTGGGTTTTTGATGCTCAAAATACTCCCACTCCCACGGACGTACATTTGTGAGGAGTTGGTCACTCAGCACCATCCTGATGAAAAGCATATTCACAGTTAGCCGCACCTGATCCTGCGCCCCACTGGTTCGGCCCTCCCTCTCCCTCTCCCTCTTTCCTCTGCACGATCCAAGTTTGTTTACAACTGCAGGATCCTTTGAAGGTTACATTTAATGCTCCCACACAACAGTGCTCGTTCGTGCATTACATAAGCTCGATGAAAGCCCGGCTCACTGGGCCCTCACAGCTGGTACCTGTGGAAAACACAAGTGTGTTGTTACCAGGTTTGAAGTCTTTAAACTATAGAAATATAATCAACACTAAATGTGACCAAATTGCCACCAGTTATTTCCTTAGGTAGGTCCGCATGTTTAGCAAATTGATGCAAAAGTAACTGTTTTGTCCTTAGATAGCAATGGGAAACGAAATATTCAAGAGCAATTGTCATTTTGTGCAAAATTGGAAAGGATTTCTTAGATGAAATATTTGGTGGGATATAATTTGGCCAGTCTAACTTGCCATTACTGGACATATATGTTTTTTTTTTATCTTACTGGCTAAGGCTATGAAGACTGGGTGGAAAAGTGGAGTCATCAGGGGTAAACACCGAAGTGTGCTGAGGCTACGGGTCTCTCTCTCCCTGTAATCTCATTGTACAACGTTTATAATGACAATAAAGGCTATTCACTCATTCAAACAAAACTGTCCTGAAAACAACATTAATATATTCTTTGGCGCTAGAGTTGGATTAAAATGTTTTCTTAAATTAATCCAGAACAAAGTAGTTCTTTATATTGCTTATATGTTTGAGGCTTACGGTGGCTTAGCTAATGTTGATGGCGCTCAGCAAAAAAGGCTTACTGTTTATCCTATTTTACCATTTTTACCTCCTTATTAATGAAGAACGCATTCAGGCTATGAAAGTAACACAACCCCATGACCTGCTGCTGCCACCACCATGCTTGACAATTTTTCGGTTTGAAAGTTGCTCTAAATTGACTGTTTACAGTTTTTAAGTTTTATTGTTTTAATCAGTCAACATTGAAAGAGATAGAAATATATTTTAGTTGTTACAACTAGCTAAGATTTTCCTATCGGCGCATACATAAAGTAATAACAATCTCAATGTCAGATGTCAGGAGTTGATGACATACATTTCTTAGTAACTATCTCTATGTATAATTGGGAAGTTAATTGTAATAAAAACGTTTTTTACTGTCGTAAACATTGAACAAAGGATTTCTTGACATAAATTTCCCAACAAGGATAATGCAAAAGATCCTTGGTATTGATGCTCTGCCAAACGAATTTAGCGTCAAAGGATTTCCAAAGAAAAATCAAACAGGTTACAGAATCAACCGGTGCGCAATTTTACAAACTGAGAGTAAATACAGCTTTCCCTTGATATGACTGAGCTTTGAGCACCCTAGGCTGAGCAGGAGGGATCTTCACTGCATTTAAGTCAAAGGAGAGCTCCACTCTTTTACCCGACATGTCAGGATGGAAGGGGTGAAAGTGCCTGTGGCTGCAGGGCATGGCGGCAGCCGAGAGCTGTTTGTAATTGTTAGAAGCTTATTTATTATAAAAGGGAGAGCATAAAGCAGAAGTTGTTTCTCTTTGCAAATCCTAAGGTCACGCTGGGAAGAGAAACATGCTGAAATTGGGGTCATTAGGTGCCGTTTCTCCTGCTTCTCTGACATTTATCACCGTACGTCAGTGATGCCAAGCTGGACTCGAGTTAAACGCAAAGTAATTTGTCAGAGCTTTTCTGTGAATTCTTGTCTTCTGTTGGCCAACTGAGAGAGCACAAACTTTTTTTTTTTTTTTTTACGTTCCCTGGAAGGTCAACTTTCATTTTATGGTTCTTGAGAGGACAAGGAGAGTTCCAGTGAAACTGGGGCTATAATTCAGCGGGGGCTAGACATGATGGTGATACGGCTGAAGGGACTGTGTTCAGTCTCACACTGTCTCTATTGATGATGACTGCTCCAGACTTTATGGAGGTCTAAGGTTATATTTAGTCAGAACTGCAGATACAGGATGCCATTGAGAAGACACACAGAGAAAAAAGCTTCACTCTGGATGTTCTGACAATACTATGCAATTATACTCACTTATTCCTCATTACCACCAGACTGCTTTTATTTATATGTTACAGGAAGAAGGCTGGAACTCAGTTAACCAGAAAACAAGCCGGGAGCCTGTTTTTAATGAATAGCAGTCTGAATGTCTTTTAAATCTTTAATTCATTTATCATTTTTAAAAGACTAGAAAACTTTAACTTCAAACATTAAAGAGAAATGGAAATGGGTCAGAGAATCAGTTGTTTACACGTCCGAAATACAGTAGGTACAATAAAACAATTACTGGAAAAAAAAAAAGAAAAAAACAAATTGGTTCATTGTTACAATGAAATGAGTTCATGTTAAACTAACTGTGGCACGAGGACTCTGGAACCTTTATCACGGCTTTTTTTAATTACATTTAAAGTACATTTATTACAACCGGTACAAATCATATGAGAAAGTCTAATTTTTTTACCTGGCACCAATCTGATTGCAAAAAATAAAACTTTTGATTGATTCACACAGAAAATTAAATAGTATTAAAGTAGTTCTAGCTAAGTTGTGTTAAATAAAACTACATTTTTAACAAATTTAGTGGTAAGATCCATTTTAATTGAAAATAAATTGGTGATGCTTCACAGTGGGATAAAGAGTCAAGGCGATCAGCCATCGGCTGCATTATTCTTTATAATCAAAGGTTTTGGTTTTACCTGAACTTCATTTCACACCGCAGAGAGAAAGCAATCCTTTTTTTTTTTAAATCTACAAATATGGTTTTTCATTTTAGTTATTATATTATATTTATTTTCTTCTACATAAGTATCTCTCATGAATGCTATAGACACAAACTTGATTTGATATATCTCTTCAAACCAGCTGTCGAGTATCACACTCTTGTGGAGGAGCTGAGGTGGGTTTCCTCACTTCGCATCGGTAGAATTCGGAACTGTATGTTTAGGCTTTTACTGCCAAGTTGACTGTACAGTATTGTATTTCTGCCCTACATTCAATTACTGGCTCTGATTAGAGTAGCCAGCGGTTATCTAGAGTGACTGATTTCACTGCAGTTTCATAAAACCTCATTGATCTGCCGCTGACTGATGTTACATAAGACTGCTTCAGTAAAGGAAGACAGCACTCAGGGGACAGCATTCACAGGGCCCCCTTCACCTAGATCGATCATCTGGGTTATTTCTGTATAACTTATTTTTAATTATTAAACACAATCCTGCTGTATTGACCATTTTTAAATAAATCACTGCAAAGAAAATGTTTCATTTCGATGCCTCAAATTTTTCATGTGCAACAGATTAGTGGAATAATCCCAAATTTTGTGTAGATTAATGCCCGTGCTGATCCGTTTGTCATGTTACGAGGTTCAGC
>JAVLVB010000835.1:1489619-1500664 GCA_032876305.1 Orestias chungarensis | reverse complement strand
CACACACACACACACACACACACACACACACACACACACACACACACACACACACACACACACACACACACACACACACACACACACACACACACACACACACACAATTTTCTTAATCTGTTAGGCAACAATATATAAAATTTCTGATATGAAAATCATAAAAAAAAGTAGTAGAAAAATAAAATGATATCGTTAAAAATGTATATAATTTTCTATTTAGAAATAGTTTCCCTGGGATTCATCTACCAGGGTACAAAGGTGTAATGTTTGTTTCAATTATATAAAAATTGGGTAGTTATATTTTATGCTATGTTAGTATTTCAGTAATTTGCTCAAATAATTGCTCATCTTAACTTTTCAAAGTATTTGATCTGCAAATGATTGTTGTTAAAACTTGTGAGATAGAAAAAAAAAACCCTGTGTGCCATCCATGAAAACCTTAGGTTACATGACCATACTTTACACCATTAAGCAAATTCAAATATTTCCATATTAAAATAAGTCTCTGCTTTTCTACGGCAGCTGCGGTGAAGGTGCAGCTCAACAAGCAGCTCTGTTCAAACTTTGGATAGATACTTTCTGCATTACATAATGGCAGGAGGTGTGATGGCACGATTAGTAAAACCAGTTGTGAAGAGGATATGAAGAGAAAAAAAAAAACATTATGAAGTTTACTTTAAATTGAACAGGCTTTACATTGTACTTTACTAAATCCAGAGAAACTGTCCATTTTATTGTTAGAAGCTAATAAAGTTTATAGTGTAAGATAAAAACACTTCAGTAGTCCCAGCTAAAACACGACCAGATTGCATCCATAGGTTTGGTCCTAGATTAAATATTTGGGATGGTCTCCAACTGAGTTAAAGAGATCGTTTAATACTTTTGAAGTAGAGTTCTGTTAAAAGATTATGAGCAGCTCACATCAGACAGCTCTCAGCATTGTGGTCAAACAAAGCGACGTGGAAGGTAAATTTGTAGAATTTCAGGTTAAGGCTTGTTTTGCTTTATAATGCTTTAATATTCCATTTGATAGTCACCCTCACCAGGAACACTTCGCACGCTTCCTACTCAATATCTGTTTCACGCAGGAGGATCGCTTGTAGTGCACTGCCTCCTGCTGCCATTTCCCATACAAATAATCACTGGTTTCAAAGAATCACTAAATCATCCAGTGCAAACATTGCAGAGGCTTAGAGGTTCATTGGATAGTGTTGGCAAAACCTCAATCTTTTTAATACTAGATGTGGTTTTATAACTGTACAATTCAGCGTAGACCTCCCCCTGTAAGGTTACAGACCAATTTAATCAAGGAGTTTTATGAAACTAAGACAACAACTAAGTTATCTATCAGGTATTAACAGCTAATGATATAAAAATAGCATCTCTATTCTGAGCTTTTGCTTTAGCTCAGAATGAAGCCATGGAAATATATGAACCATGATGTCACTACCGGCTTATCTCACCCTTTGAACTAATAAAAAAGGTCAGACACACGTTACCTTGACTTAAACTGAAAAGGGTCCTAAAGGTGAGCAATAAGAGTTAAATCATCTGGACAAATGTATTTTATCACTCTGCTTTCTTATAGAACAGGATACTAGTAGATTTTTACATGATAACATTTATGCAAGTACATATATATGTATGTTTTTTTTTTCAAAAACAAGACCCTTAATTGACAGAATGAGATTCTTGTAAATTTAATATATTAGATAAATGCATCTTTGTCAACCAAAGATTTTCTTACTACAAACAGTAGTTTGTAGTAAGAAAATCTTTGGTTGACAAAGATGCATTTATCAGATTGTGACCTGGCGTCTGTCAATACTTTATCTTTAATACCTCAGCTCAGAATCAGTAATGATCTTGAGTAATTGGCTGCAAGCTGGTATCTAAGATCCTGCACTAAAAAAAAATGTATATCTAACACGAAATAAGGATATCCACCAACATGTGTGAATGTGTGTGTGTGTGTGTGTGTGTGTTTATTCATTTGTGTCTAAGATCATGTTGGAGATGCAAACTAAGTTTTGGTTGTTTCGTGATTTGCTGCAATACATATAAAAGCAACACCATGGTGAAAACCTTCGCTACGTAGCTTGACAGGAATTTGTGTGAAAAGGCAAACGGCTAAATGTCATCTTGTGCACCTTGTTAATAGGCAAAATCTGCAAAGTGTTTGCCGGCGGCTGCTATCGGCAGAGCTGAAGTCCAGCGAGAGCCACGTGAGTAAAACCTCACATTCCTCGCATTTCTCACTGGATAATTATTAATGTACCATCACATAAGGCATGTTAAGCCGACAAGCTCTGATAAGGCTCAAGTGGAAAGATTCACTTTGCTGCACGACCCAATGTGCTGTAAGACAACTTTTTATTTTTTTCATTGTTCTGAGCTCATTAGTTCCCATGAGAACCTTCCCTGAGAAAAATTTAATCACTGATCATTTATCTACATAATCAGTGTTGGTCAAAATAGTGGTAAGCTGAGCCAGTAGAGACCAGCAGCACAAGAAAGCCCTCTTCTTATTAAATTCTTTACAGCCTGTGTGCTTCATTTTAGCACAGACCTCTTTGTTTCCTGGAGCACTTAACGTTAGACTCTTTGCTCTGTGATAACGCAGCTTCTCAAATTGAACCATAAATGAATTGATTAACCTGCAGAGATCTATTCAGTGTCCCTGCATCCGTCCAAACAAGCAGTAAACACCACACTCTGCACAGACTGGACTGTAGTGAACGCTGATTAGGATTGGATTTGTTCTCCGCGCATGAGCGTATTTTAAAAATGATAATGACAAAGAGTATTGATCAGACGCCCGATTGATCACAACACTGGCAGCTTTTGTTTGATTGCATTCGAAGCACGATAAACAAGAAGCGATCCGGCAGCACGTCAGGTGGTAAATACCAAACGCTGACGCATGCTGATGCCTTGTCAGAAGATCAGCATTTATTTTTTTTCCCTGCCTCCAGTTTCAGTGTAAACACAGGGATTGTTTGGTGTTCCGAGGAAAATCAGCTTGTTCAGCCAAAAGAGTTTAAGTCAGACAGTATTAAGTTAACAAATTGAATAAAGGAAGAAGACATTCCAGTGAGATGTTCCTGGCATTTTGTCTTGAACTGAGCTTAATTGAATTAATGCTTGATAAAAATAATCTTGAATATTCCTTAGTGGGAAATTCCAGGACTATAAAAAAAGGAAAAATATGAAATGCAAAAGAAAAAAACTACTTAGTAATGTTAAAAGGTTATTGTTTGAAAACTAAATAACATTTCAGCTATTCACTCACTGAAGTTTAAAGATTATTTAATGAGATACCAGAAAAGCTGAGAGATATTTTTGACTGTATGAAATAAAGATTAGGGAGATGCTGCCCTCCTCTACCTGTTTCTAGACTCACTGCTGTTCAGCTGGCTGAAAAGGAAACTGTTTTACTTTACCCTTGCTTAAAAGACACAAACTTAAATACTTTCGGTCATAAACAACAGACAGGAGCACCAACTATCACTCTTAATAAAAGTAAGCTTTGTAAGATACAAGTGGCATGTTTGCTGATATCAGCTCATATCAGTTTGTTTGTCTGATGCTAGCAGACCAGATACTAGATATTTTTGGATAGGCCTATATGTGAAAATTAAAATAAATTTAAAAAAAGCATTACAAGAAAGATTATTATTTGTGTAATTTTCATTATGGTGTGTAGTAGAGGGATTTATTGTTGCTTTTAAACCTGCAATGTATTTTTACAACAAAGCACTAATGTACAAATCTTTGCCAATATCCTATAGTAAAAATTCTAGTTGGGGCCAATAACCGATATTAACAATACTTTAAATATTTCCCTATCCTTTAGACACCTTGAATGAAAAAGGCCACAATGCTGCCAAAAGTTAGGTTTCCATACATTTGTCAGATACATTTTAAGGGGAACTGATACAATCCTGGAAAAGAAAACGAAGAGATTATCACTCAGACTACACAACATGTAGCCTTCACATGTCTGCACTAAAAAGGAAATAGTAGAACTTATCCATCCATCACTTTCACTGTCATAAATATCAGTTGTTAATGTAAGCCCAGTTTTACGTATCGTGGGTTACGTTATACGATAAGTTAAAAATGGACCAACATCAGCTAATAGTGATGGTAATGCCGATTTATTGTCCATCCCTACGTTAGAAATCTTATTTTTGGCCTTTATTTGGTCAGAGAAAACGACTATTTAAGGAACTAACAATGAAGCCCTAACAAGAAATAACATATTTTTCTAAACTAGAAGCAAATAAGGAAGCTTAGGCAGGTAAAGGTAAGAGACAGGTAACAACAGGAAAAGAGTTCAGCTCTGATCAGAATATGAATTCCTCTTGTGGAGTAATTACAAGTCAGGCGGCTTTACTCCTTTTTTCTGTAGTTTAAGCTGCTCTGTGAAAACATTGCTTCAAATCACGTTAGTTTCAGAGCACACATATATGTCCTATTCACATGATACAATTAACTTCCCCACAAGAAAGGAGATAAATGAGAATTAACTTCGCTTATTTTCTGCTTTTAAAGATGCTGCTGCAGTTAGACTTCATACACTCTAAGAATGTCTAGAAACTAAGAGTTTCTACCTGTGTTTTTCGGCCTGAGAAGTTACTTCTCCTCCTCTGTTCTCATCCTTGTTGAACTGCTTGCTCCTTCTGACTCACCCTCGCGCTAAACATGATAAACACACAGGGCTTCCTGTTTCTCAGTATTTCACAGCGGCTGCAAGGTTCGCAGATGAGGAGGAAACTCCCTAAACAACTGACCTGTGGGATGTCTTCGCACTGATGTGAAAATGACATTAATCCGATAGAAACGTCCCAAAAAAAAGGAAAGGATAATTTCAACTGAGACTGTGCCAATGTCCGATTATAAAGGAAACCTCCCTCTCCTCCTAACCGGATTTTAACTCATCCGGGACTTCCGCTCATCTTTTTGTGTACTCTAAGCTGTCTTTCATGGGCCACTGTGGCCGGACTTGTTCCTCCAGTTCAAAACGCACAAAGACCCGCATGTGAGCCTCCATCGAAGCATTCGATTCATACCTGACAATGAAGCACAAAAGGGCCAGCTTCAGGGAACAAATACAACCGCAGCACAGTGTGTGCTGTTTGCTCACAGGTAAGTGCACAATAACCAGTGGATTAGTCCGGGTTAAAATACAGACAGAGAGAAAGCAGAAAAGAAGGATGCAGGTAGAAAAACAACCAAGAGCGAAAGAGGAAGAAGTCGAAAACAAAAACGTGTGGGGGTTAGGAGAAAGTCTCTCATTCCTTTGGACGGGTTCTGCACCGTATCCAATAACATAATTCAAACAGAAGTTGCTAGCATCTGAGCAGGCAGAACAGAGAGGACATTGTTCTCTCCTCCGCAACCAGAGGAGAGCGACTTTCTCCTGCCGTCATCACGTGATGTTCCGGCCACCGAGCAGAGGGACGTCTGAAACTGCTTAAACCCGACAGCGATGGGTGGGCCCAGGAAAATCCTAGTTAATAGAAGACATTGCCACTCACAGGTGCGCTGCGTGGAGACTGGCAAGCTATTAAAGGCATTCCAGAGCAGGAATGTAGCATTCCCCTTTGGTTTGTGGGATGGAGCTGGCAGAAACTAAGGCAAAAGAATAAAATAAAACAAAAATGAAAAAGGAGGATAACCCCATCAAAGCTAGGCCTTGTTAAACACTAGAGCAGGTGCCACTGTTGCCTTGTTATTATGTCTGTGGCCCTACAGGCATATCCAGTCTCAGGTTCCACAGAAATGTGCTCTGAGTGACTTCAGCCTTCAAAAACTACACCAGACGAGACAGGAGAAATGGGTAAGAGCAGCGAATAAAAAGACAAAACAGGAAATGCTCTGGGAGATACAAATCTAGGTCCAGTTAAAGTTACTGAACCTGTCGCGTTGGCCTACTAGGCGGGACAGCAGTCCAAGGTAGACTCATTTCCTCTGCCTAAGCTCCTGTTGACAATAACATTATAGGAAACAACTATGACAAGCATTCAAACTGTCTGGTGAAACCACCTTATCCTGCGTTAGACAGCCACCTGATCTCAGCTCATAAGCCAGTTTGGTTTTCTGCAAACAAAAGTCTTATTAGGCGTTTAGCAATTCTATTGAAAGGATTTACGCTGCCTTGCAGAAATATCACCACACTGAGAACTTCTTCACATTTCAAGCCATAAGATGTTATTTACTCGTAACTGTACCAACATAGTGGTTAAACCTATTTAAACTAATAGTTATTGTGCAATTATAATTTTGGGGGGTTTATGACTCTACCTGCTTATAACATGTGAAGACGACAACGTTTTATTAGTTAGTAACTGATAGTTGTCCAGTGAACTGGTTCTGTCAGAGGTTTTTTCTCTGCACCTTCTCCAAAGTTACTATTAGCCTCTTTGCTACTTCTCATATGAACAGCTTTCCTTTGCCAAGCCTTAGTTTTAGTGATCGACCATGTCTTAGATGGCCTTCAGTGGCTTACTGAATGCTGCTTTATTACACATTCAAACATCGTCTCATAATCAAACTGCTGATTAAACCGAACCTTCTTACAGAGCAGTGCGGCTTCATTTCATTGTTTCCGTCTCTGTGTCTGCTTGTCTGTTTTATGACTAAATAAACTGCTCGTAAATAATTAACCACTGCTCCCGTTTTCAACCAATGTGACTTGAAAGAGGCATTTGTAGGTCACATTTATTGAACGTAACCTTTGAAATTCCCGTATAGGTTTCATGGAAAAGCAGAGGATGTGACTGCAAACTAAAACAGTGCTAGAGAAAAAAACAGGGTCCACATAAACACAACGGTGCCCACTCATGGTGGAGGGCGTCAACTCCCGGCCTTTTGTTTTGTAACGCTACGAATTGTCCGACTAAATAAAAGGAGACAAGGGCCGGATACACTGTGTGGACAACACACACACACACAGAAACACACACACAGAGTAACCACTGCTGCTAATATCTATTAAAAGAGTGCAGGCGGTCCCTGAGTAAGATAAGCCCGATCAATAAAACGTGAGGATAAGGGATGAGATCAGGTGAATACAACTCACGTTTGTTACCAAAACCATAGGGAAAAAAATCCCAGGATGAGATGATGACACAATTAGAAGCACTCAATAGGTTTTTGTGGGGGCTGCCTGACTTGGTAATGTTTATATATGAAGTATGATGCTCATCTGGGCTAAACCACATTCAGATCTGTCCTCTGTAAATGACAGAGGGCGCCTCGTGTCTCAGAAGAACAGCCAAAGAACGCAACCTTTCTCCCAAACAGATGAAGGGACAGTGACGTCACTGCAGGAGATATCCGACATGAAGTGTGTAGATTGTCTTGACGGGCATTTTGATTGACAGAAATGAGCGTGTGGGCCACAGAGCCGCCTCCTCGTGTACAGACTCACCCCTGCTCGCTCACACTCAAACTTGAACCAGCTACACATCATGGATCCCATCAGACATTCAAATCTTTGCATTAGCAGTGCTGTGGAAATTGTCAGAAAATGTTCTCTGACTTTGATCGGAGACGAATCAAAAACATTATCGCCCTAAATTAATGGCCTGACGGTCTCAAAGGCACTTTTCCTAAATGCAGCTCTTTTACTTTATCTTTGTCATTTCACCACTTCCGTTCTAAACTTGTATTTGGTCCGCTGAGCCATAAATATTGACACGGTGTTGCTGACAACCGTTAGGATGAGGAAACAAGGCCACTTGTGGATAATGATTAACTTAAGGTGTGTTAATTGCTTGGAAATAACCTAGTTCAGACTGGACTGTTCAACCAGTGGCAACATGTTTATTAGGCTCAGTCCCGGAGCAGCACAGAATTATTTTTACACAAAACCATGTATCTTTTTCTTTCAGCCACACAATTTTGTTTCTATTTATGTTGAACTGTCACACGATATCCCAATGTGACCCTTTGAAGTTTGTGGTTATGACTCGACAAATAAATTAAAAGTTCCAAACCCAGGAAAAGTTTCGCAAGACATTGTTTTGTTTGTTTAAGCCATTAAAAGACATTCACCCTTGACGATGTCGACAATGAATCAATGCAAAATGTTTCCCAATGCAATGTCAAATACGGAGCTGTGATATTTCAACAGCCTCATTAACTGTGATCAGAGCAGCACTTAGCTTAGAGAGCGGATCAGCCGGCTCACAGGATGAACTAATGATTGGAAGAATTAAGAAACCGCATTGTTACAAATGTGCTCTGTCCACTGTACCATCGGTTAGCGTGTGCATGCATGACAAACCAGCAATAGATGACAGTTCTATCTATACCTAGCATTTAGGGGCATCTGCAGAACATGCATGAAACAAAATTTGCAGCAGCATCAAATTAGGCTTCATTCAAACATCACAGAGCTTGATGGACCAGAATTTGTGTGCTTTAATCTTTGAGATAGGCAACACCGGGCAAATAGCCAGCAGACAGCTGACGGTCAGCAGAATTAGTGTTCTATCAGCTGCCAAGGATTTAAGAATATGCATCCAAATGCATTCACTGAGGAGAGAGTCAAAGCCCGGAGGGCTCAAACAGCTGAGCGAAGAAATCACTTCAGCTGTCAGGCCGACTCCGCCGATAGAAAGAGACACACTGGACTAACAAAGGGTAATCTATAAACATTACCCAGTAGGCTTTCTGGCACCAGATACTGTAGATTTGCAATAGAAAAGCAAAAAAATGTATGGGTAATAATATTTTTAATTTTCTTAATTGTTTTGAACTGACTGTATTTTAAGCCACAAATTGATACTCTAACCCTATCTGAAGGTTGGACAGTTTGGGGCTGCCACCATATATTGAAGTTGTTCACATGTTGAGGCAAATTCATGGTCTTTAGTACATTTTTGCAAGACGTATTTAACAGGTTTTGTCAGTTCAAGAGTTGATATATTAACAGCTTGGCACCTATTCCTAATTAGCTCTATAAACTGAATTTAATCAGCTGCATTGTCTGTAATTTGTGTTAATCTTTATATGTAACTGATCTGAACTGATTGGCTAAAAACTTAAAAACTTAATGCTGATGTTTGATAGATAATGTTGCGTTTCTTCTTTTATTTCCATTGATTAGAGTTATCTAAATCATTATGTTTCTAACAAAACTAATATCGCTGCTCTTCAGGTGTATTACTGGTCTTTGTCCATAAAAGTATTTCCTACAAGATTACTTGACGAGATGTTTTGTAGTCAGTACAAATGTTTCGCTACAGCTCGGCCCATCTAAAAAAGCCTTCTTATCACCAGCATACCAATGATTGCTGTCCTGTATTCTAAGGTTTCTGCAATCTTACTAATGGGTCTGTTTTGTTTCTCCATCCAGTGACAGTCAGTCCTTCTCTCTTGCCTCAGCTTGTTCTGGATTCTGCTTTTGAATGTTGATGCAAAGCAACCCTAAGAATTTTGAAAGGCGCTTAAAAACAAAATGCATTATTATTTTTCAGTTCAGTCGAAGGTTTGTCACAGCCATATCAGGAACACAACAAACATGTGCATGAAAATGGAAACGTTTGCCCTTACATGCAAAACACATAATATTAACACCGCACATCAGTCATATCAGGAAATTGATGGTGGTAGTGAATGCCCAGATGGATCAAACCAAACGCATTCCCAATACCTGATGGAAACCTGTTAGAATCAACTGAAGCTCCTTTACAAGATTGTAAATTTGCTGTTCTCAAATCCTCTCCATCCTACCTGACTGAGTTTGAGCTACCCTGGTGTTCAGGGTTATTTTTAAGTGCACAATCTATTTAAACATGTGAGTGCGATGTTGTCAGAGGTGTTAGATGAAGAGGTGTTGTGTGGAGAGATGTGGAGATGAAAGTGTGGAATACAAACATCAGGGGCAGATAGACGTAAAAAATCTCCAGGTTTAGAGAACCTCCAAGTAACTTCTTAGAAACAGAAAGTGCCTCTTTCCAAACAGTAACAGTAAACTTAAACTCGATCATATTAGAAATCCTTTGCCCAACAAATCAGGTGCTCTAGTCTCACCTTATATTCATGCATTGGTGATATGAGCTGGAAGTGATAGAAAAGTGCATTTCTGTGGCATGACTTTAGCTCAAAACAATATTTAAGCTGTCTATGTGATTGCAGTGCAGTAATAAGCACTCGCTCGCAGCAGCGGAGTCAGGAGTATCATCTTGCAATCGGCACCTATGAGCTTCTCCATTCCTCAACTTAGGGAACGGCTGCAGCAAGCTCTCCAACAAGTGGCTGCAGATCTATTGTCTCTATTGTCAGATCTGCTCCGACACTTACGTCAGCAGACGCCCTTGTCCACCACACTCAAAAGGAGGCTTCCAGCAACGCTCCATGAGTCCTCAGGTCAGAGGTCACCTGTGGCCTCTGGTCTCCAGGACGACAGCCTGGCAGTCACTGGGACCCACGCCGCCCTCTACCCCCACAGAAATGCTAAGAAGCAGCTTTTGTCCACAAACTCTCCTGTGCATCTAAAAGACCACACAAATATTTAAAGCAAAATTCCCACATGTCCTGACAGCATTAGTGGGATCCTGGTAAAAACGGCAGCTTGCATCAACTTAAAAAAGAGGTATCACTCCCCCGGCTGCGGGGTTGCATGTGGAGGGAGGTCAGTATAACTCACCATGCTCTCTGTGCAGGACATCTCGTTGATCAACTCAGGAACTCTTCTACAGTTGTCTGTATTCACTGTTGGCAAGAAACAAAACAAATCAAGTGTAGTTGAGGGGACAGGACAGGGTGTTTTCCTCGGGATTGGGCTGCGGACGCCGATGAACCTGCAAGCGGAGAGAGAGAAGCAGACTGGTTGCTTTATCCTCCTGGACGTTTGGAAAGAGGAGAGAGAGGGAGAGAGAGAGAGAGAGAGAGAGAGAGACTGGGAGGTGTTCAGTACATGTTGGACAGACACAGTTAGTAGATTAGAGGAACTACAGCGACATCTATGGACCATAATAAAGCACACTTTCTCCTTAATGGCATTTTTACTCCAGTTGTTCAAACGTTAT
>JAVLVB010000835.1:1467708-1489519 GCA_032876305.1 Orestias chungarensis | reverse complement strand
TATATATATATATATATATATATATATATATATATATATATATATATATATATATATATATATATATATATATATATATATATATATATAAAGTGTGCTTCTGTATGATCATGCAAGTTTTTCCCCACTTTTTATTTTTGGTTCAAAACTATCTTCATGCATTTCTTGTAAACTCTGGATCACCTTCTCTCCAACATTAGTTCTCCTGATTGAGTATGTGTTTCTGACTTTAAAACAAACCAAAGGTATTGTATAAAGTATCTTTTTGCCACCAGATGACCTTAGTTTGGCCTTTTTCATTTCCACACTATAGAGAAAACTATTAAAACATCAGCTTTGCGACCCCCATTCAAAGAGTTGTATACGGTCTAAGTACGTCTTTTTTATAAATGAGAGAATGTATTGTCAACAGCAAGAAAGAGAAAAATAAATCAAATTCATTATATTGTACTATTGACATTAAGTCTTCTCTAAATATAAAAGTAGATTTTATATTTTGACTTTAAACATGGAGTCTACACTTTTCCAAAGAACTCAGTCAGTGTCTACTAATAGCAAGACATTTATTTTGGGGCAGAGCTTCACAGGCTGACACATTGTCCAAACAAGGCTTGTGCAAATTGTTTTTACTAAATGTTTACGGGGGCTTACAAAAGGATTTGTGTGCTCTGCATTTTGTCATATTGTGACACATTACAGCACAAACAAATATATTTCATTGGGTAACAACTTGAGGCATAGCATTTAGCTTTTTTTATGTCTAAAAAAGCACGTTCATTTACAATTTTTGTCTCTTTACTAACGTTGGTTGAGGATGAACTGAAAGCAGGATTTTTTTATGTATTTCTTCTTACCACTCTTCCATAAAAACTAGCGCATAACTTATAGTTGTCCTGTGGAGCGATTCCCCCACCTGAGCAGTGAATCTTTGCATTTCACCCAGAGTCTCCATTGGCCTTTTGGCAGCATCTTCAATCAGTGCCTTGCGTGTTCAATCTGTAAGTTTAAGAGGACAGTCCTGTCCTGGAAAGTTTAGTTGTATTTACACTTTCATAAGAATGGATTTAACAGTGCTCTGTGTGTTCAAAGCTTAAAAAAAACTTTTTATAGCCTAAGCCTAGTTTAACTGAGTAATGTTCCTTTGGAGTTCATGATGCTTTTTGTTTCTAAATATTCTCTCAACCATCCAACCGTCCCCGAGTAACTGTAGCTGTATTACATACAAGTGGACTCCATTTAGTCATAAGCAAGCACCAGGCAACCTCTGTAAGCAAGTGGGTCAGAGAAAAAAAGGGTTGAAAACCTTTGCACACTGCACTTTTTCAGTTTTTTATTAGTAAAACAAAAAATTAAATGACCAGAATACGATTTTTGAGTTTTTCTTTCACATAAAATTAAATTACAATGGAATATGTTCCAGTTAAAGATTGTAATGTGATGAAATATGGAAAGGTTTATGGGGTAAGAATATTTCTGCAAGGCACTGTATATTAAAACCACATAAAGACTGATGATTGTTTAAACGTTGGTTAAAAATGCGAAGAAAAAAATTTGTGCAAGTTATAATAACTATAAAAAGCTTCAGAAATGGTAACTTTCAATCCTGACATGAATATCGTTTTACTAGCTTGATGATAGCTTGATCCGGCTGGATAGCACAAGTGGTATGTTGCCTGACTTCCAATTGGAAGGCCAGGGGTTCAAATCCAGCCTATGGCAAAATACACCAGAGCATCCAGTGTGGGTCTTTAGGCAAGACCCTTTGCGCTACTGCCCACCTGTTGCCGCAAATGGCTGCCTCAGTGTAATTACACCAAAACAAATTCCTAGTATGTCCTGTATGTACCTGGCAAATAAAAACTGATTTAATTTAATCTTAATGATGATGTTACACCTATACATAAGCAGGAAGTGGACACATCTCTTTCGTAGTTATTAAAAACTTTATTATCTGGCCTTGAACAGCTGCATCTTTGTTGCATCTTTATTTTGTCACTCACAGCCTTGAAAGAAGAACAGAAGTCTGACAAGTGTACATCTCGTAACCTGACTTGTTAAAAAGCTACTCTGGTTAACTTCTTGTCTCTTTCCCGAATGTGATGCCGTCCAGCTGGGCATCAAACCATCAGCTTCTTAGCTTTGGCTTTGGGGACCACTTTGACAGTGGTGGACACCGACTTGGCCCCCTGAAGGTTCTGGGCAGTGCAGGTGTACGTTCCCATGTCCACGTCCCTCACCTCATCCACCTGGAGAACAGACTGAAACTGTCGCCGAGATGCTTCTCCCATGACCGGGATCATCGTGTCGTCTGTGTACAAAGGCCTTCCGATCTGTCATGAAAGGTAAACACTCCGTTTATTAAGAACCATGGACAAAGATTCCCCATCAAACTGAGTTACATGCACTTAATGGATCAAATTTATAGCGTAACTAATATCAGATGAACCAAAAGATGAGTTATTAGTGTGATCAAGCTTATGTATCTAAAAGTCTTTTCTGTGGCTCAAATTAAATATTTTTTTTTGTATTGATTTTAAAGAGTTTCATAAGTAAATTAACTCCATGTGAACAGTCATAAGTTATGAGACTTTTCAATGTAGGCACTCTGGTCCTATTAGTGTTTGATATTGATTATATTTTGTTGTTTTTGATTTGTCCACTCTTAGGTTAAGTTAAAAAAATTTGCTTGACAACATGGCCAAGATTTTTAAATTTCTTACCTTTGAGCGCTTTTATTAAATCTCGTCTTAAATTCTCCTAAATGCTGGAAAATACAAAGCTAATTTGGGAACTGTATCTGAAGGATTTTGATAGGTTTCTTTTAGATGGTATTTAAATTACTCTTCATGACCTCATGACTGTTTTAGACAGAGTAATGACCCTGTTCTCTGGGATTAGAAAATAACTCCACACACAAACTGTATCAGGATGCTTCATTATCGACATGAAGGAACAATGAGGGTATTTAATGAAAAAATAAAACCTTTAAAGAATAATGTATACTTTGTATGTGTTTTATCCATAGGCTCTGATGTACCACCAGTATTTTATTTCCTCCCACTATAATGTGTTTGGTTGGCAACTGAGTTTCTGCGTGCCTTTTCCTTATTATATAGGAATACTAAATAATCAATAAAAATTTCCCAGATAATTAAAACCTTTCCCACCAGACTTATTTTTCAATCTGCCAGAAATTGCTTGTTTGCTTCCCATCCTGTCATAGGGGCAAGATCCAATAGTCTTGGTTTTATTCTGCACGCAGACACACTCACACAAATCTTATATGTCATAATCTTATTACTGATTTTGTTTATGTGATTAAATTCGGATGTGAAGTTATGATGGTTGCATGTTTTCTTGTTTGGAGATCAATCAATCAATCAATCAATCAATCAATCAATCAATCAAAAATCAAAAATAATTTATTTATCCCAAAGGAAAATTAAATGTTGTTGGACTATCTCATTTAACTGAGGGGTTACTCTCATTGTTTCACTTGTGCATAATGTGTGCAGATATTAAAAACAAAGTCATCTTAAATAATCAGGTTTTAAAAGTAGCTTTTTTTTAAGCTCATGCCAGTTACATTATTATTCCTTTGTTTCATTTGCATAGGAAATGTAAAAAATATCAGCTTCAGCACAAAAAAAAGAAGCAACAATGTTTATAAGAAGAATGTGCCACTAGCACATTTTTTTTTTAGCGAAAACCATAATTAGTTTAAATTATTGAAAGCAGATCTCCTGACCTGTTGTCCTGGATATTCCCAGCTGAACTCTATGAGCACATCCTGTTCTCCCACTGCAGAGCAGGTGACTCGCAGGTTATCCCCCACAGCCACCGAGCTTGATGAGGGTTGGATAACTGGAGCAGGAGGAGCTGCGGGATCTGATAGAATAGATCATTTTCAAAGTAGTTTCAAAATCTAGCTCTGATTGAGAGACTAGATGTTTTATTAAGTACAGGTGAGTTTGTATTGTGTAAAAGTGAGAGAAAAGGTGCAAGATTAGAAGATCTAATAACGCAATGTTAGCACATAATTCCCAGTTTGATTTCTTTAAAATGTAAGGAAAGACTGAAAATTAACAAAGCTTTAACCACTTTGGAGTGTTTGATCAGTTTCATGCAGCAATTAGATGTTTAGTCAGAACTAAAGTCAATTCTTCCACCTTTTGGACACAAGGTGACATTAACAGTGCTCACAGCTAACGTAGATGATGATGTAGCTGGTCGAGCTCTGCATGAGGTTTCCCAGAGCAGCCACACAGTGCAGCACTCCGGCGTGATAAGGTCTTGGTCGATGGATGGTGAAGCCCTTCCTGTTGTTGAAGGAGATCTCCACGCCGTCCACCACCACATCCCCGGGTGGGAACTCGCGGTGAAGAGTGACCTTCGCCTCGGGCGAAGTCACCTGGCAGGGCAGGACCGTCGGCCAGTTGCTCCTCAGCTGGATCATTTCATAGTGGCTGGACGATGGAACGAATAATTCTCGTGGATCTGGTTTGGGTTTTGAAAGTTGTGAGAGGTTGGGTATGAGATCAATTGATCCACATAAATACAGTGCCCTCCACCGCCATTAGCACCTATGATGTGTGATGTTTTGTCAGTGAAGTTGAAGAATTTCAGGGCGTAAAATTAAAAAAGTCCCTTTATTTGAGAACATTTACTTATTGACCACTTGAGCGGCTAGTTTGATTTCATTCAACGTTTTTCTTTCATTTGCTATTTTTTCTTCAGTTCACCTCACTATATTTTCATAGGATTTAAGTTCTAAGGACTAAGAAGGTTTTGGTATTGGCATCAAAGACTTTCAAAAGATTTTTCACAGTTTTACCAGGGCAGTGATGCCTGGATATGGAAATGCTTTCCCATCACACCTGGAAAGAAGATGAAGACTTTGACAGCCTTGTTGTACTCCTTCCTGCACTCCGTGTCTTCACAATACATTGGGTAACACGTATACTCCCCTGTGTCCGCAACAGTTGTGTTGACTAATGTCAGGAGGCTAAATCGCTCTTGCTGGACAATCCTGCAGATTAAAACAAAAACATGTTAAGGATGAACAGACTTTTGTTTATCCTATTGTTCGATCATAACCATCATCATCATCATCATCAAGCATATTGCAGATTAATGTACTTGTATCTTACATAAGCCTTTCTTTTTCCTCCTCAACAAAACGGGGGACGCTCCACTGCACAGAGTTTCCCCTACACCTCAGGCTCAGTGTGTCTCCTGTCTGCACACTTAAGGTTTCTCCCACCTTCTTAAACACACCCCGGCCAAGGACCTTAATGCAGTTATTACATATTAATATATTTTAAAACTATTAGTTATCTCGTCAACATTTGTAAGTTACTGTTTCCTACTTGTGTGAGAAAAGTGCTGTTGTGGGCTGCAGCTGTAGATTTGGTCTTTGGTTTAACCATCTCAGCTCTTTGTGTTTGATTTGCTGCTCTGACAAGTTTGGGTTTCTTTGGTGTTGATGTTCTTCCAGGAGTCTTTTTCTGCTCTTTGGCATCTTTTCACCAGTGAAAAACACAGTGTGCAGACAAAATCCGGGTTAATACTGGTTAGACTGCTTGATATTGTTTAATCCTGTGCAAGGTTTTGAAATAAGCCAACACAAATGTACTTCCAGAAACACATGTTTACAGAAGTGCACAGTGGCGGAATGGATTCACTTACCTAACTCAAAGATTACAGCACAAACAAGGAGCGCGCTCAGCACAAGCCTCCGCTTCGACTCAGATAACTTCAGCAAATGCATGATTGATCTGTTGATGTCCAAGATGGTGTGTAAAATCTTTCTTTAAGTATGGAGAAAAATTCAAAAAAATAAGAAAGAAGAGAAAAGATAGGCCAGCAGAATTACTGAAATTCCTTCAACGAGGAGCAGAGTACCACAAATTCCTTTGGAGCCCTTGGACCAATAAGGGCACAGAGCCTGTTTGTTTAGCAAGAGCAGCACAAGTCCGACCCTCACAGATGCTGGCCAGCAAAATAACCCTGTGTTAAAACCGTGTTAAAAACGTTTGCTGCCCAACAAACCTCGTGAACTCATGGACAACTTGAGTAAAGTTAAAGAAAATTTTAGTTACCTTACAGAGAACTCATGAAATCACAATTAGGAGATATAATATTTTGCATGTTTTTTTAAATACTTTTAATGATTGATTTATTAAGTTTCTTGTAATTCAAACGTGCATTTAATGCCTAAAAATATTTTCTGAATTCCTATTCTGTAGTATTTTTTCACAATTTGTTTTTTCTAATCTACGTACTTTCATACATTTGTGTAACAGAGGGAAAAAAAAAACTTCTAAATTATTACAATTAAATTATTAAAATGTCCATTTCTTACACAATATTATCTAGTTATTGTTCATTCATTTTTAAACAGATGAATCCTGTTTTTCAGTTAAAACGTTGTGTTTACAATATTGTATATTATAAAATGCTCAAAGCAAACTTATAATTAGATAACTTGTAAAAAATATCCTATGGCTACTTTTACTAGTTGTAAAAAGAAAAAATCACAGAAAATTTAAAACATGTTTAATGTTGTGTGATTATTTAACATCTTTCTTTAAGAGTGACCATTAAAATGGGATCTTATGTTATGAAATGTCCATGTTATCCTGTTTAATAAAGAGACATTTCTTAAAGATTTGACTTATATTCATTCATTTATTATTACTTTCAGTCAACCTGCGACAAACGTAACTCCACGTTAAAATTAAAATTTGCTTTTTGTTTTCCTTTTTAAGTCAAGAAATACATTTATAGAATTGTGGAAAATATGTAAAATTGCCATATTTACATGTAGAAACACAGTCATTTTTAACACAGGACAAGTATGATGTTACGCAAAATAGTACATCTGCTGTCGTCTCATACTATAAGGTAATATAGTAAAAAAAACACAAAAATCTGTAGCCTATTATCCTCTTAACAATTACAAATTACACCAATTTACGTGTTTTACCAATGTTAACCAAAAACTTATATTATTTTAATGTATCAAAATGTTACATTTGTATAGGAATATTTTTTTGTATTGTGTATTAGCCTATTATATATACATTTTCTAACAACAGTGTGAGAGGAAACATAAATACACAAAAATGTTAAATAATTTGTTTTACTAAATACTAAATATATTTCTCTGGCTCTGAAAATTTGAGAATATGCAGTGATGTTTTACACAATACAGAATATCTAACTATTTCTGGCAGAGAAGATGAACTTAAAGATTCGGTTTAGAAAGAAATGTTTCTGTGTTCAGGCAACTATTGCTTTTTAAACCTGTTTACTTGCAGTTTGGGGTATTAAAACCACAAAAGCAGGCAATTATCAATGTATGTAGAACATTACACAGTGATAAAGCAGTTAGTCTTTGTAACATCTCCACTCAAAACTTCTCCTCTTTAATTATGTCTATGTCTGTTTTGTTGCTTATTGTTTCGATATTGGTCCGGTCAATCCGGAGTCGCTTCCTCTGAACACTGTTACGGATGCCGTAGCCAAAGTAGATGACTAACCCTGCAGGGAGGAAAAAAAAAAAGTTAATACAGATCAGGAGCACCAATGAGGAATTATTTCAATTTTTAAAACTACAAAAAAAAAAGAAGAAAAAGATCATACCAACTAACATCCAGATAGCATATCGAACCCATGTGGCAGAACCCAACTGCACCATCAGGTAGACATTAATGAGTGTGCTCAGTAAAGGCAAAGCTGGGAGAAATGGCACCTAGGATAAACAAAAATAACGGGTTGTAGGGGTTTGTTTTAACAATGTTTTTTACAAAGTGTACTTCAATTTATGCATGGTTCCCTATGTCATTGTTTCGTAGCCTAAAACATAAAGTATATAACCTAAGAAAAATCCTTTATCAAGTGGATCACATGTTGTAATTAGTTTTTTATTATTGCTTTGGATCACTGTTGTCATAAACGTTTTGCCTCTGTAGGAAGATTTTTAGATCCAGTTAAGTGCCAGCTTTTATCTTAATGTTAAGTTGCATCATTAACACTCCTAAGTGATGTTGGTCATTGGTCTGGATTTTTTTATGACTTCCAGGATTTTGTGTCTATGTGCACACTTAAACAAAGTTTTGATGGCTCACCAACTCCTTGGAAGTGTTACCACATTATTTTACCATTTTTTGCATAAAGTCTGGACCACAAAGCCCTAAAAATGGCTTTGCAACTCTTACTAAACTAAGATTCCATTTTGGTTCTTACTATTTGTTAATGGAGTAATGTTACTTGTATAGATCATTAAGTTCACTCCATGTTGTCAGACATGGAGTTTTTCAAACAATTAAAGCTAATCGCAGTTATTTTATAATTTAACCCCTGCAGCGTTTACTTTAAGAGTAGAACCAGGTTCTTTAGAACAGCTTTCTCTGCTTACAAACAGAATAATAATTTGAAACCTTAATTTCTTTGTTTTCAGGTTTATATATGTCTGATATCAATGTTTTTTTAAATTATTCCTGTTGCTGCCATTTATTATGTCTTTATAGTAGCATTCATTCACTAACGCCTAAAATGTACAATAAACACCCATAAAGCATTTTTTTAGTATTTTTCTAATGGTTTTTGTGCAGAACAATTTTTTTTGGGTGTGCTGTATATAAAATGGTAACACAAGTCTAGATATGTTGATACTAGTTTAGTTTACCTAGTTTAGTTTTCTACCGACGTGCTGTCTGCTCCTTTAGTTTTATCTAGTCAAACCCAGTTAGCAGCTGATAACATTGATCTCCTTTTGTTTTCAGAGGAAATTCCTCTCTTCCTCCAAGAACAATGGGGGTCTGAACTGTTCACATATGACCAATGTGTAAGCTCCAACCAGTTTGTACCAATTAGTTACTCTTACCATGAAAGTTGCCTTTGCTGGATTCTGTGGGTGAATCCAGATGAAGATTAAAATGAGTACCAGGATGAAGGAAAAGATGCAAACTAGCACCACGCTCCATGCCACCGCATTTACCAGAGCGTCTATTGCTTGAGTCAGGGTGACGCACAGTGCTACCACACACACAACTGCATAGAGACAAATTAAGAGAAATTATCAAACCTTGAACCAGAAGGAAAAGTTATACCTAAACAAAACGACCATTTCCTGCATCCTCATACCAGAACTTATTGTCAGGATTGTGACTCTTTGAGCGGTGGCAGAGTTGGGCGATGACGGAGGCTTCAAGAATCCAAACTTGGAGTTGGATTCCTTAATATGTAGGTCCATGTCTTCAGATGGCACTGCCTGGTACCTTATAAACACAACAATCGACACATGTTGTGAGTATGAATCTTACTTTTAGGTATTGAGGTTTATGCATTTTTGAAGCAGATGCACAGTGAAATTGTCTGGTGTCAAAATTAGTTTTTTCTTTCCTTTTTTCTTACAAAACAATTGCTAGTAGCTGAAAACTTAAATAAAATATAATCTTTTGCAATTGGTGAGCGCACCATACGTTAGCCTCTACCAGACTGCAGCAGCAACTATGCTTCTTTGTTTGGTAAACCAAGTTGAACGCGAATTTGGGTGTTTTCATTATTAGTAAGGTGTTGAAAAGTCAAGTAAAGTCAAATAAAGAAAACTTTATTCTTATACATTTCCTGAAATGCCTTTGCTTCATTTAGGTCAAGAGACTGTGATGGTTGGACCTTTGACAGATACTAAAACAGCTAAACAACTGGAAATGTTGGCAGACTTATGCTGATCAATAATATTTTATACTAAAACCAATTTACACTATCAAAGTCACACCACCTTTCTTCCTGGTCAAAATGATTATTTACCACTAGGGATGCACCGATACCGACACTGGTAACGGGTATCGGTCCGATACCGGGCATAAGTACTCTACTCGTACTCATAAAATTGCCACCGATACCACGACACCGATACCACCCACCCGTGGCGCTACTATTGGGCCTGGGCCCACCCATTTTAGGCCCCGGCCCACCCCCTTATGGCGTGATCTCTGTGCCACCAGGTCCGTGCGCACAAAGCCACCTGAAGGAACAAAAATCGCAAGCGTGTGTGCACAAATAGCAGGTAAGCGCGCACGCTCAAAGGTGCCCGGACAAGCGCTCAACTCACACACCGCCCGCTCGCTCAGCTCACTCCGCATGCGCTCGGCTCCATGTCGGCAAGTCTACATTATTAGCAAATGAGCCGTAAAAAAGCATTTCAGTATTTGACAATTTTGTTAAATTTGTTTTTGTACTGTATGTTTGCACATAATAGGTAATGTTGTTCAAATAACAATATCTGTGGAAAAATTTTAAAAATCCAAAGTAACTATATGTGTAATGGCGTAAGTACTCGGTATCTGTATCGGTGAGTACTCAAATGTAAGTACTCATACACTGCTCATTTTGGAAAAAGTGGTATCGCTGCATCCCTATTTACCACTTATGGCAACAACATTCATTTTTTACATAGTACCAGTTTGTTTCTAAAGAAAAATAGAAGAATCAGACAGAATTTGGCATCTGCAGATCAAACATTTAGAAAAAAAACATTGGGAACCAGCCAAAAAAAATCTCTGTTCAAAACAAAATAACCTACCTCAGTATCAAGATGCATATTGCAACAAGCGTGTAAGCGAATAGAGTACCAATGGACATCATTTCTACCAGGGCTTCCAGGTCAAACAGGAGAGCCATGATGGCTGAAGATTTGAAATTAAGAATAAACATTGTGTTATTTTGAGTTCATATCTTAAAGCTTAGTGGAAACTTCAAAGAACAGCTAGACTTTCTGTACCTGCCACAACTCCAGACGATATGGTGGCTATTGCTGGACTACCCTTGGCAGTGACTTTGGTCAAAGGCTGGAAAAGCAGCCCGTCTCTTGCCATGGCGAAAAGCACCCTAGGCATTGGGAACATGGAGCCCAGCAGGCTGCAGAGAAAAGTGCAATCAGGGTCAAACAACAACACCATTATAGTTGTTTGGGCCTCACAAACAGAAAGACTGATTGTTCTCATTGATTTTGCTTGATTTGAATAAAAGTCATTTGGTCAGCATTCTTTATGTTGACCCCTGAGCAAACTGATGTAAGCAGTGGCCAGTGTTTAAACACTAAGTTTCTGACATTTCTTAAGAATCCTCTTTCATCTCTGACTTTTAAGAGTTCCAGCAAAAACCTGATGTTTGAAAAGATTGTCAACAGAAATTTGGGACTCCTGCGTTTCTTAGCCCCATAAATGAATAACATTTAGGTCTAACTCAACAAAACTGAATAGTGCATTCAGCCATACTTTGGAACTTAAAATGTCATTTTTAAGAATCAACATAAAGTTGTAGTTCTGGGTCTGAGACCAAATTCGAGTTAATATTTCATATGCTTATATATAAAACATCAGGAAACATTAAAGCAACACTACGCTACTTTTCAACCATCGTAAAAATATTGTCATAAATTTTGTGAATATATGTCGACTTAAAGCTTGTTGAATGACACCTTTGTCTTTGCCTGAGGGGTTCCGTATCGCTTTAAGCAGCAGCACGAAACTTTGAGGAGGGTGCCAGGAACCCTGCCACACAAAACAACTACAAATGTGCTGACTGCTTTACAGCATACGGCACTTTCCCCGGTTCTTATTTTCACTATTATCATGTGACATTGTTTAGCCACAATTAGATTCATTACCTCATCACTATTTATCCTTCACACAGCCACTGGACAAATAAATGTACTTCAATCCAACTACAACGAAAGGGAGATCAGGATTTTACTATGCTATGTGCTGGTCATCATGGGAAATTGAGTCTTCCTTCACGCTAAACACTACCGCTTTTGTCCACACTGGCCGCCAAAGTTGAACAAAACTGAACTTCCTTAGTGTTGCTTTAATGAGTCACTGTTATTTGCATAGGTCTTGATTACATAAAATGGTGAGAAATAGATTGTTATCAGCTAGTCTTGCTGAACTTGGTGAATTTGGTCACCAATCGCAAAACATTTGAAAACTTCACTAATTTTCCAACATCCTGAACTTTGCAAATGCAACTAAGCTGTGCATGTAGCCACTGAACTCTGCGTAAATGTCTGAACACTATTGACCACATTAAACAACAACAACAAAAAAGTTGTATAAGTGATGCATAATGCCTAAAACATTTAGGAGCCCCACCTTTCTTTTTTTAATTAAATTTTCAAGAAACGTTTTGCAAACTACTCTGAGAAAATTTCTAATGTGGCCTATACACCACAGCTGTACATCTTGAATGCTGACAACACATGACCTAGAGGTATTTCTTAGCGAGGTGTCAGACCTGGTGGACAGGGCACACAGCGATCCCACAGCCACGACGTATTTTGCGGGTCCCCAGCCAACATATTCAAAGGCCACAGGCAGGGGGCTCTTCTCGTTGAGCAAGTAGTAGGGCATCATCAGGGTAAGGGCCGCAGACACCGCAAAGTAGGCCAGGAAGCATATCAGAAGTGAAGCTACAATTCCCAAAGGGATGGATTTCTGAGGGTTTTTCACCTCCTCTCCTAGAAATGAAGAAGAAATATTTTTTTATTTTTTTTTTGTAAGAATTGCTGATAGATACAGAAGCTAAATGACTTCTGCAACAATCCTTATTGGACAACATATGTTGTAAACCAAACTGCAGTTTAAATTGCTTTATAGCTTTTATATGTGGTAAAGTCACTGTATAATCATGTAGGTCTATTAAAGTATGCTTTAAAGCACCTTATCATGATTTCATCACACAGTTTTGCTGATATTTTTTTATTGCTTTGGTTGCTTAACTTTACACAGCATTCAGATGGCATTGGCAGTGCTAATAGTACCTTTTTATGGTGTTAAAAGTAATTATGTTTGTTTTACAAATTTTTTAGACATTAAATGTTCAGATTATATGATTATATGAAAAAAGCCTCACTTTACCTGTAGTAGCAATGCAGTCAAATCCAACGAAGGCATAGAAACAAGTTGCAGCTCCAGCCAAAGTACCGCTGAAGCCGTAAGGAAAAAATCCCCCGACTCCGTACTGGCTTGTTACATTGATAGTGTTGCTTATGTTACTGCATGAAGAGAGATTGCATGATTTTATGTTTACTTACACTCAGATAACCAGGAAGGCAATATATCTATATTTACAGGTCTGACTGATATTCTTGACTTATCACTTGTTTCTTTGCAATTTGATCCCAAGCAGCTAGACAGACTTGGACGTGTTTAGCATAATTTCTATAATCTTTTTAATTATTTTCGACATGTGACACTAATTTTCACTAAGTACAGTATTTAACCATTTTCAAAATAAAATTATATTTTTATTTGATTTCTAAACCTTGTAATTTAGAGTTCTAAAGTATTTAGGGTGAGTAAGACATTTTAACAAATATACTTAAAAAAAATATTCATAAATATGACTCACTACTCATTTGGGAAACCTGTAAAAATATCAGGTTTGAGGTAAATGTTGGAGTTTTGAAATTACTAATTAGTATGATTAAATACTAAAGTCAATCAATTATGTTAAACACATTTGCTTGTTAAACTGTTCAGGCTAGTTAGCACAAGCAACATCTGTATTTAAGATACACTCAAAACACTTTGACAAAAATATTGGTCGTTAAGTCTGAACAGGGAATTATTAGACTCGGCTGGTATTTACTTATCTCTTTCAGCATTTCAATTGTTTTTATCCAACTTTTCAGGTACGATGTGGTGCTCTCTGTGACGGTAAGCTATGTTTTAATCATGCTTAAATTTTCCTGCCAAGGTGGAAGTTTAATATCTCCTTTGGCAACAGATCAATTAAAGTTGTTTTGTACATTCTACTCGTAGTCTAGTTAAAAGTGTGGTTTCATTGCTCCAATAAATACTGTTAGATATATTCTTGTTTGATTAGGGGTCATAACTATAAAGCAATAATTGATAGCACAACTGGTCTATCAGACATCATCGACAATCATTTGAGATCATTTTGACAGTTCATCCCAATAGTTCATGAAATAACTACAAGGTAAAATAAATATAAACCTCTTAGTTGAAGTAAATGCCTGTTAAATATTTTGTTTACAATTGTGAAATGCATGTAGGCAAGCACTACATGGTAAGCTTGTTTTTGTTATCATTCGATAATTTGCTTCGTTAAACAAAGTATTACTTCCTTAGTAATCCAGAGGATGGACTATTCTCTTTAACCTCTGTGTAGAACTACTTATGTTTTGGCTTTGGACATTAGACGTTAGTCACATTAGTCACTGTCTGGATCAGATTTGGGCGTCCACAAAGCCCTGGTGGGATTAAGTTGCTTTTCATCTCTTACTTGAATTGTGCCGTGGCATTTATCAGAGCCTCTTCACTGATCTTCCAGTTGGAGACGTCTCCTTTGATGAATCCAGAGATGATCACAAACAGCAGCACCAAGATGTTGATTGCGGTGAAGATCTTGTTGATGGTTGTTGACTCTTTCACCCCGAATGCCAATATGCCTTCACACAGAGCAGATATATCATACAGATATTTTCTATTTAATACACAATTTTCTTGTATTAAATGAGCATTATCGGTTTGTACCTGAGAGCAGCAAGATTAGACCAGCGGCAAAGACATCTGGATAAGTCGCCAATCCAGGAAGACCCATGGATGCATTTTTTTCAAAGTACTTGGATATGACCCCCCCAATAAGGTCATCGAATGTCCCACTCCACGCCAGAGCAACACTTGATGTTCCTGAGCCGAAATAAAAGAGCCATAAAATACGAATCCTGAAAGGCTATTTTAGTGCTGTCATAAACAGAATATTTCCTTCCTCTTGTGCCATTAAAGCGCTGCTGCTTAATCAAGTGGGGGAAAATAAACATGTTTTTTCTTCTGAGAATTTGCTTCTTAGGCTGTTAAGGGTCAAAGAGCGAGATTACACTTCCCAGTTGTTGATCATTTATGGTTTCAAGTTATTCAAGATCATCTGATTTTTAAAGTTAACGAGTTACAGAGATGATGAACAAACCCACATTTTAAAAGCCAGAGAATAAAATAAAGATATTCCGTTGGCACAGACTAAAATTATAGTCTCCTTTAATTGAAGACAATTAAACATTTGATTTCATTAATTAAATTATTACTCTTAGATATTTTTATTATTATTTTAATAGAGTGTAGTACTTACCTATGACATAGGAGAGCAACAGATTCCAGCCAGTGATAAACGCCAGCAGCTCACCAACAGTCACATAGCTGTAAAGGTAAGCTGAGCCCGTTTTGGGAACCCTGGATCCAAACTCCGCATAGCAAAGTCCGGCAAATATAGATGCCAAGGCGGCAATGAAGAAAGAAATGATAATGCTGGGTCCTGCGCTGTCCCTGGCGACCTCTCCGGAGAGCACATAGACGCCGGCTCCCAGGGTGCTCCCCACACCCAGGGCGATCAGGTCCAGCGTGGACAGGCATCGGTTAAAGGTGGACTCTTCCCCATCGGGCTCGATGGGCTTCCTGCGAGAAAGGCTCACCAGGAAGGACTTGACCACACCGCACAACATGTCTCTGGCTGGGGCTTGGGTCAGGGTAGTGAGGGGGTTTTATAGGAGCCACAGGTAGGAGAGCGGACTGATGTTGTAAGGACAGTTAATGGAAATTTGTGAAAGATCGAGGGGAGAGGAGTAGAATAGAAATAGAAAAAGAACGGAGAATGTGTCAGTAAATGATTGTCAGGTCAGCTCTTCCTATCAAGGAACATCACTGATTTGTGTGCATGGTCTCATTTCTTAGGGAGGTGGGGGCATTTGTGATAAATCGACAAATACATTTAAGTCAACAGTTGTCTGAGAAACGGCAGAACATAAAAGCTATCATAGAACATACAACATGCTTCGAAAGATAAAAGAAAACACAACACTCACGTCTTCGTGGGTCTCTGCCTTTACAGGTGTGCTGAGAGGACGCAGCAGGATCCGTCATTCCCTTAAATCTATATATTTCTTTTATATGTGACCTCCTTTATCTCCCCAAGATATAGTAGTGCTGATGCAGGGAGATTTTCTTCCTGTCCACAGGACCAAAAAAACGACGCCCTGTTCACTGATTGCCCTTTAATCAGTTATTTGAGTTTCTTTGAGTAGCTTTAAAAAAATAAAAAAAATGCACTCATGAAGTTGTCAAGTCAGAGATAGTGCGGCTCTTCGGGTCACTGTCTCAGGTCCTAATCAATCACTTCTGAAAACAAATGAGGAAAAACAAGTAATCAGAAGCACAGAGAGGTCAAAACAGGTCTATTACAGGCTTGTTTTTATTTTACTTTTGTTGGTGTTGGAGTAAAAAATAAATAAATAATGTCACTGTGTTTAAAACAGAAGCAGAAATTAGATAAATTTGTTAGATCAGAAAGAATTTAGTCTATACATACCAATGTTCACTTGATTTTACATTTACCGAATATAAATAAGATTAAATTGACTGACTTGAATAAGGATTGTCTCTTTAATTAAAGGAGGATAAGACAAAAACAGAGAGTCTTTTTTTCCTGTTTCCTGCTGTATATTTATACTGTTGTTAAGATTTGCAACTTTGATAAACTTGTGATAATAATTGCCTTCCAAATAATTCAATACTTCAAGGTCCACATTTCTGTAAGACCTCGTCTCCCTGGAAAACAACGAGAAACCCGTGAAGTAACAGCATATTCCCGGCATTCACCTTTCTTGATTAGATTTGCAAACCTACATTGTATCTTCTGAGTGTGTTGTTCCCTCCTTGCATCTCGGGATCCGTGCTTCTATCTCTAACCTAAAGAAAGTGAATGTGGCGGGCTTGCAACTACTCAAAGTTTTTTTTTTTTTTTTTCTTTTTAGTTGAGGACAAAGCAGCTTTTATAGCTGCTGTATGCAGCGGGCCGTGGAGCTGCACTCTGAGAGGTAACGTTTACCTTTTCATCTCTTATCATGGGATTTCAGTCCACCTAATCCCTCCTGGCATTCACTTTGACGGGCAAAAAAGAAAAAAGGAAGTGAGCACGGATGGTCAAAGTACGTGTGACTAGATCTGCGTTCAGGCCGGATCTCTCCAGCTGAGATACCATTTCCAGAAAGACCAGGGGTAATGCTTAACTAAATAACAGCATCGACACACGTGATCTGAAGCTTTATAGTCACACGGTAAATCGTGACCCTCGACTAATGATCCTAATGCAACTTTTATGGCTGTTACTTGTGCATTAAAGCCAAATTAGACGTAACTCTTATCAGATACGGTTTGCCAGTACGACACACTGACTCATGTTGATGCTGAGGTTTTAAATCTGACTTCCTTTGCAGA
Source organism: Orestias chungarensis (assembly GCA_032876305.1). Lineage (NCBI taxonomy): Eukaryota > Metazoa > Chordata > Actinopteri > Cyprinodontiformes > Cyprinodontidae > Orestias > Orestias chungarensis. The sequence goes on along the minus strand of JAVLVB010000835.1, from coordinate 1,472,219 downwards.
GACACAAGCTCTTTTACCTTTATCTCCAGTCCTGCGAGGAGCAACCAGTGGTCTGGGCTGGCGCGACAAAGACAACAGAAATTTCCGTGCTGGCGGCTTGGATGAAGGAATGATTGCTGCCATATATACAAGACTGGCCTGCGTGACCCTCCTACTCAATGGAGTTACTCACAAAGTAGCCTTTCTCACTGCCAGCCAGTTTGGGTCATAATGTGTTCATTATTGCATGGAGGCAGAAGGAGATGTACTGGACTGTGAATTTACTCAGAGTCACACTAATGTTTGAGAGTAAACACGGGCGATTAAATCTTTTTAACAGCTCACTTGACATGGCAGATATGGCAAATATTATAGAATAAACTTAGAGCTTAAATATATATTACAAAACAAAAGCAGAAGAGAAGTTGAATTAAAATAGTTTGGGTAATCTAATAAAACAGCTTTTAATCTGAATGATAAATATCATTTTATTATTTCACATATAACAAGGCTGCCCATGCTCTCCTGTTTCAGGTGCAGTGCACTTTACAATCAGCAGAGGTCAGTATAATCACCAGCATCCTTCCACCACATGGTGCTGTTTTGTTTTTAACTTGTCATTTTAAAAGAAAAATGATAAGAAATACAAAGAAATCGGAAACATGAATAAAGAATACAAGTATTTCTTTTAAATCCATTGTTCTTAAGGTCATATTTACATTACAGGAGCACAAGATTTAGGCTGAAATAATGGTTATCAGTTCCATAAGTTTCCATTCAACTAATTCTCTGTATGGGTTTACAAATTAATATGAATTTGATACAGAAATTCAATGTACATATTGTATCCAGCTAGCTTTTTAATTGTCTGTTGTATTTACTAAATCAAGTTGGCCTTTTAAAACATGCCTACTGTAATGCAATAGCGGCTTCCAGTCTAAAAAATATATCCACAAGGGCCTCTTGTATCGATGCTGATGGGGTAATTATTGTCTGATCTACATTTAAGTAATTTTATGACTCAAATCGAAGATTCTGAATCACAATATCATCATTCCCAGTAAGTATTGTGAATAAATTAGTTGTTTTCATTTTCATGTCTCATTTTTTACGTTGCTACTATTCACCAAGAAGGTCTTGGAAAGAGTTGAACAATCAAGGGAATTTTTATGTATGTATTTGTTCATCTTTTTCTTGCTCTATTTTACCACCTGTTTGCCTATGTTCTTATAATCGAGTGTGTTGCAGCATTAGCCCCACAGCTCTGTGGCAGCATTACAGGAGATGTTTATAAATCCGATCATATAATCAAAATGTGAGGAAAATAGGTCATTTGGATGAGAATGTCAATTTATAGACAAATTGAAAAATGGATTGATAAATCTGTTTTCAAACTGAAAACCTATTTAGGAATGAAACATGTTGTTCGGACATTGGTACAAGATTAAAACAACATTCATAAAAAGTGCAGTAGGCCTAGTCGGTCGATACAAGGATAATTAACTGATAATTAACAGGAAATAATTACAGAAATGTAACAAACTCAACTGTTACTTTTGTTTACTTTCATACTGTATGTCCTGTCTTAGGGCCACTTTTATAAGAATCGATTTTTTTTAGTAAGTTTGAATAAAAATAGAACTGGTGCGAATATTCAAGTGTTTCATTCATTTGGAGAAATACTTGTGCACTCCTAATATAAGAAAGGGAAAGTGAAGTCCCCATTACACAGTTAGATATTACTAGCAGACGTTTAGCTGCATGTTTACTACGCCGTAACAAAGCTTTAACGAAATTAAAAGTAGTTGATGATTAAAATAATCAGTGACCACATCAGCTGAATCAGCAGCTATCAAGATTGTGCAAAAGCAAATTAATTGATGAAATCCTGAGCATGTCATGGAAGTGTTTAGTTTCCTGCCTCTGATTCCTAAGTAGCAATGATTGGAGACAAGATAACATCTGATATAAGCTGATGGTCCGTTGATGGTTAACCAACACAATGTTCATCACTTATAATTTGAAAATCACATTTTTTTTACAAGCTTTACATTTAAACCACTCAAACAAACTGCAGAGTTTATATTAAATTGTTTAAAGCTCAAATTACGTAAAAAAAAGAAAGAAGAACTTTAATGTTTGACTTTAAAAAAAGAGAATCATTTTGTAAGATGTCTGTTCAAAAATAGCCCAAGTGAACCAGTTGAAAGGAAAACACCTAATTTGTCAAACCAGGCTGTTCTCAGTTTTGACTTTCCTCTGCTCTGTCCCCTGCTGACCATGTCAGATGAACCCTCTCAAGATGAGATAGAAAATAACGTATTAGCATGGAGAAATAATTTGTAGATACATATTGCCTATTAATTAGTGATTGGATAAATATAAAAGCTACTTTTAGCAGCAGAATAAACCCCACAGTCATGCTGGTGCCATGTGGAATAGCAGACTGTGAAAGTGTGCCATGAGTCACCTCACATCATCTTTTCTGAGTAATTAAAGTAAAAGCATGAAGTATGTTCATATTCAGGACACAGAAGAGGTTCAAATAAGTTCCAGGTAACCACGTGGAGGAAAAAAAAACCCCATCATATTTAAACACGATTTTGCATCAATGTTTGTGGCTTCTCTGGGAAAACCATATCTACCAACTACATTTGGGACAGTGGTTTGTCTGGACATTGTCTCTATGATTCTCTGCACCCCCCCTGGCGCGTCTTTACCGGAATGAACTCCTGACGCGACAGAAATAGAGACCAGCTCCTCCAGCTGCACCGTGTGCTCATCAAACTGCGGCTCACACACAAGGCTCCAGCCGTCAAGGCCGGCGTGCAAACGTGTCGATGCAGCAGATTAAAGCATCCTGGCTTCTCTACTATGTCAGGACACCTTAACAGTAAATGGCTTTCCAGTCACCGGGCGTGCATACAAATCACCAAAGAAGGAAATCGGTTTTGCTTGTGTCTGTCTGTGTGTGTTTTATTTATTTTTTGTAATTTCCGTAATTCACAAACGAATGACATGACAAAATCTTGCTCCGCTTCTTGTTGCTCTATTGCGTCCCTACTTGCGCCGCTGCGCGTCGCTCCGCAGTCTGTGCGTCAGAGGACGCGCAGCGGATCTGGCTTGCCTGAGCTAGGAGGAGGGACTGGTTGGAGGGGGGGACAGAGTGGTTTTTTTTTTCTGTGTTACAGGAGGCAGCAGGACCACCCTGAGCCAGCACCGACCGCTCCTGCACAGCCGAGGTAGGGCCCTGTTTTATTTGGAGCCCCTTTGCTGGTTTAACGCAACATTTGCTGCCTCAGAAACACACAGGAGAAGTTTGCTGATGCTTCATTAGTGTGAATGTGTGTGTAAGAGAAAGAGAGAGAGAGAGAGATTAAGACACTTACAGAGAGACAGACTTGGAAAAAGTGGAAATTATTTTAGAAAACGGGGGAAATAAAATTATAATTCTGCAGTGTGCGATACTAACAAGGGTGTGTCCCTTTATTTATGTCCCCACTTCAGACACTGATGGTTGTATTGAGTTAAAAGCCTCTTGCTATTTTTAGGAAAGCTTCACAGCTGTCATAGGCCCACATTCAGCCTTTAAAATCTACTTCTGTTATAAACAAACCCTTTAGTTTCTCTTGCTTATCATTTTAAAGAATACATAAAAAGGGTTTTGTAATTTACTTTCCATGACATATCTAAAGTAGTGGAAAGTGTACCAAGCCAGTTTCCCTTCAGGTTCAGTGTAGTTTCCATGCTGTGAGGCAGTTTAGCTGCAGACACCGCTCTGCCTGTTCATGCTACTCTCCAGTTTAAAATGACATTGGTGTTGTGTAATGCTGCTTTTAACTCAGCCTCTCTCACACTCTCTCTGACTCTCTGAAGTCACACAATTTTTTCAGCAGCCGTTACACCGGAGACCAAATACAACCATGGTGAGTGGACGACATAAAAAAATATATATATAATATCTTGCATTTTGCAGCTGATGGGAATGAATATATGGTTAATGGGACATACATTTGAATGTCAGATTTGCCTTTCAATATTTTGATTAATTATTGGCTATTTTTCACTAATCACTACAACTCAGTCACATTAGATTGAGAGAGTCTGAGAGTAAAGATTTAAAACATGATCTCGGTTTACTTTAAGCTTAGACATTGACTGGTTCATTCTAATTGTTAAACAATTAGAATGAACTGTTAAATTATTAAACCTATTATTGATCTGGGTTGATGGCTAATAATTTTCTTTTTAGATCTGACAGGCTTTATATCCAAAGCAAAGAAAACAATTCTCACGCTACGATGCTGCCACTGCAATATTTCCACTGCTAGAGTTCCACCACATTCTGGGTTTATTATGCAAGCCAGAAAGCTTTGGCCTCATCTGTCCAGAGATTCGGATGTGTCTTGTTTTATGTCTCTTTCTCGTGGCTTGTAAAAAACTTTAAAGAGGACATCTTATAGTTTAGCCTTTTGCTTTTCTTCTTTTAAGGGCAGATTTGGACTGCTTGCTTCAATGTTGACTGATACCTC
>JAVLVB010000835.1:1450050-1467608 GCA_032876305.1 Orestias chungarensis | reverse complement strand
TACCTTCTAACCCCCCCCCCCCCCCGAAAAAAAACAAACACCCATAGACGCTTGTGAAGAACAAAATATGACTGAAGCTGTATTTCTGTATGGCCCCCTTTAGCAATTCTATATGAAACCATGGATGAGATCTTGTGTCTTATTTGACATTGTTGGTTTTTGTGTGCTGTTGAATGAAAGAGAGGAGGAGCCTGAAGCAGCTGCTGTTACCTGGCACCATGTAAGCCCCCCACATCATAAAGCCAGCAGTATAGTATCACTGCTACTTGCAGACAAGACAATTTCAAAGTTGATCATCTAAGGAAGTATTTAAGACTTTTCAGATGTGACAGTACTTTTAAATGTGAGTAGTTGTGGAAGCTGCACTGTCCAAAGAAGAAACACAGCCGACGAAGACAGCATCCTGTATAAATTCATTTTAACAGGATTCATGAATATTTTAATTGTTTAGATAAAAGCTTGTTGCCAGGGCCACATACTTGGGATCTTGTTGCTATGTTGTTGAAGTGGTTCAGCTGTCGGGCAGAGTGATGGTCACAGAACCAAAAACATCTGAGCATATGCAGTGAGCACTGGGGAGTTCATTCCCCACTGCTGACTGCGTGTTCTAATGCAGCAGTACTCCCAGCAACTGCCTCTGCAGTCAAAACCCACAACAGATCAGCCTAGTCGCTATTATTTTGTAGAGCCAGAGAGCTTGTTCATTCACAGCCTTCTGTGGACAAGGTGAAGTGACCAGGGTCAAGAGGGAGCATGAGTTAGATGTACAGTTTGGATGTCTGTCATTGTATTTGAGCTATTGTATTTCAGACCCTGGTAAAGACAGGTGGTCTGTGTGCAACCCGACCCCTGCCAAATGTAAACACATACTTTTGCGCTGCTATGCACATGAGTGGGCGCCTCATTCTGAACACAGTATTTCTTTCTCCTCTAAATTGTCAACTGCCGCAGTCAATCCCAGGTTAACACAATCCAGCTCTATCCGGAGAACGGAACAGTCAGTAAAATTTGTGTATTTTCTTGACGGGACTGTATGTCTGTAAAGCTTTGGACTACTTGATGCAGGCTAAATAGCACCCACAAAAGCACAAGGAGAAAATGCAACACCCTCTCTGGCTAGCATTCACACCTAAGGTGTGCTCAAGTGAAAGAAACTGTTAACATGACAGCTATTAGCCAAAGCCTTTACAAATGAAGAGTAGAACTAGTCCTAAGGAGTAAAAGGCCAGATCAAACAAAAATGTAACCTTCTGATCTACATCAGAAATGCTACAAATAGCAGACAACTAACCATACAGATTACCCTGAAACCAACAAACCACAATGAAACATGGTGGTAGGAGGATCATGATGTGGGGATATTTTTTATTTTTTAGTAGGAGGTCGCTGGTCCGATTTAATCAGAAAATGGGGAAATGTAAATGTAGAGCATTTTTTAATACATTTTCACGTAGATTATTTTTTCATTTGTAAAACATTTTCACTGTCATGTATCATAAGATTAGTTCCATTATAGCTTTTCGTATATAGTGTATTGTGCCTCTGGACTACAGTTGCAACTTAGCAGGTCAGTCTGGCACATTTACAACTGCATACTTGTATATAATTGTTCTTTCATTTGCACTGTTCGTATTGAATAAATGGATAAACAAAATAAGCAAATACTTTACATAATTAGCCATTATTTTATGTTGATCTGACACATACATACAATCCTGTTACAATGCATTCAATTTGACCAAACGTGACTAAATATGAAGAGGTTATTTAACCTACCCTTAAGACTTGTCAATAAAGGTATAATTTTTCCGTTTCTTGATAACTTATTCTAATACTACTGTACATCTCGCAACTGAGATCTAGCTCGGCTAAAAAACAAAAAGTATACGAAACAAATGGGGTAATTAAACTAGTTACTAACGACATTATTTCTCATAGGTATTTGAAAAGTATCCGACATCCTGAAAGTGATGTGACTCAATCAAAATGTCTCAGTCTCATTTTATTCTTTTAAAAGGTGTTCAGAGGTACGATATCTGGTGCTCCGGACTTTGATCCCAGCGTTGATGCTAAGACTCTTTACAATGCAATGAAAGGCATTGGTGAGTGTCTGATTCCTCTTTAAGTCATGATCAGAAAGATACGTGTTATCCTCACTCCTTTTCATTGGATCTGTTAGATGTTTAACCAAACACACACACACGAAAAAAAAACATTATTTTTGCTTCTCAGGTAGCGACAAAGAAACAATCTTGGACCTGATCACCTCTCGCAGTACTGCGCAGAGGCAAGAAGTAATTTCAGCATACAAGTGTAGCTATGGGCAGGTACACAAAAGATTCAGTCTGGGCTTTTATGTACTGGTTCAGAAAGCTTTTCTAAGTTTGCAACATCATGCTGTCTCATCAGGATCTGATTGAAGATCTGAAATATGAGCTCACTGGAAAATTTGAGCGCCTCATTGTGAGCCTGATGAGAACCCCTCCCTACCACGATGCTAAGGAAATCCACGATGCAGTCAAAGTATTTTTTATTTACCTTTTCTCTGGTAATTATTATTAACATGGTTCTTGCTCCACATTCACCCTAACAATCTGTTTCAGGGAGCCGGAACAAACGAGCGATGCCTGATAGAAATCCTGGCATCCAGAAACAACCAACAGATACAGGACATGGTTGCGGCCCACAAGGACGGTAAGACATAAAGGACATCGGATTTTACGACAAGTATTGGTTCTCCCTCTTGCAGCTCTTGATTTGTTTTGTCTGCCTACAGCCTACGGAAGCGACCTAGAAGAGGATATCATCGCGGATACAGCGGGTCACTTTAAGAAGATGCTGGTTGTTCTGCTTCAGGTTCGTTTGATGAAGAGAGAGACACAGACATTGTGTTTATGGCTGCACAGCACAGATGATCAGCACTGAGCTAATTTGATGTGATGTTTTCAGGGGACCCGAGACGAATCGGGGGTGGTGGATGCAGAACTGGTGGAGCAGGACGCACAAGTGAGAATGATAATTCAGATGATCCATAATTAGGTTATTTGCTGTTTTTCGGATGATACGAATACGATTAATTTAGCAAAAAAGCAAACCACAAAAATACACATCAATGTAAACTATGTGAGTTCTCTGAGACTCCACTGAAATGAAGCAGTAGGTTTGAAAGTTGTAACTTACAATTTTAGTTTGCTGGGCGTATTTTAGACTTTGATGGTGTCTGAAGAGAATGCAGTGCAGTGAAAAGGTGAATGATTTTGTACTTGTATAGCGCTTGTATAGACAGATAAGCGGGGGCTTGAACCGGCAACTTACCAGTTACAAGATAAACTCCCACCTCCTAGAGGAGTAAAAACGTTTTTTGCTTTTTATTTAAACATTACATGTTTCCTTTCTTAGTGTTTTATTTCTCCACACATAGATTTTTAAGATCATTTGACAAAGATAACCTGACTAATTAGAGAAAACAGTTTTGCCCAAGACACAAAAATGGCCTCCTTAAGGTTAAACCACTCCAAAAGCTTTATTTTTAATTTTTGTTGTTTGTTATTTTTCTTTTGAGCCATTCAGAAGGGAGATTTGTTATTAAGATTTAGATTTTAATCTTGCTGAATAATTCAAGTGTTTTTGAGCTCATGGCCACAAACTAGTAGCCAATAAATGTAAAAAAATACAAAAACTGTTAAATTTAAGTGATCCAACTTTTTTACAGTACTGCAAACAATCAAGCAAGTTAGATCTTAGACAGAAAAACCCACCAAATAATATAAATGTGGTTTTCTTAAAGAAACTAAATAGCATAAACTTTCCAAATGTTGTTTAATTCTTAGATGAAACACTTTTATGTATAAAAACGTACATATTGCATCCGTTGTAACTTGTGGTTTTGGTTAACTTTTTTTCTGATGTTATTTACGTCCTCTCGCCTCTACATAGGATCTGTATGCTGCAGGAGAGGAGAAGTGGGGGACTGACGAAGCAACATTCATCATGATCCTGGGAAATCGCAGTGTGACCCACCTTCGTATGGGTAAGCCCTGTTCATGGGAAGATTAGCATGTGACTGAGGCATCCAGTCACTACCCACTGTGACCCTTAGGAGGGGGTTGCTGTAGAGCCTTTAAGTATATATTCCTCTGCAACTTTCTTATAATGCAGTTTTAAATATTTGTATTGAATATCACAGAAGAACTAATTACTTTTCTTTAATCTTCCTAAAATCAACATGTTTCCCCCCACGTTTAATGTATCGTGTCTTGTGTTTTTGTTCAGTTTTTGATGAATACGAGAAGATTGCAGAGATGTCCATTGAGGATAGCATTAAGAACGAGCTGTCCGGAGACTTTGAAAGGCTCATGCTGGCTGTTGGTAAGAAACACAGTCCAGACCTACTTTAGCATGAGTAAATTGTTGAGTTGTTTAAATAACCTAGACCCTTGTTTCTTGTGTTTTCTCGCAGTCCAGTGCATAAGGAGCGTTCCCATGTTCTTCGCCAAACGCCTCTACAAGTCAATGAAGGTAGAAACACAGAGTTGTTTGGTTTGCCTAGTTTTTTATGGGTCAGTTTTTAATTACTGGAGCCAAATTAGGATGATTTTAAATGTTATTTTCCCTATTTTTTTTGTCACGTAAGTGTCTTATCTCTTTCTCCTGTAGGGTCTTGGTACAGCAGATAACACACTCATTCGCATCATGATTTGTCGCTCTGAAATCGACATGCTGGACATCCGGGAATGTTTCCGTCTTAGATATGAGAAGTCACTCTATAACATGATAAAGGTCAGAAAACAGCAACAAAAAAAAGTAACACGCATTCAATGCACTCTGTTTCAGAATGAAGTTTATTCCATGATGTTACCTCTTCTTTTTATGTGTGTGAATCAGGACGATACATCAGGTGATTACAAGAAGACTCTCCTTAACCTGTGTGGAGGGGATGATGAGTAAGTTACAACCTGGCTGCAGACAGCAGTAATAACCACTAGAGTGTGCTAGTACCAACTCGGTTATTAAAATCTTGCGGCAGCTACTATAAACTGTGTAGGAATGACTTTATTTGACAACACCCATAATCTTTTGAAAAAGGCCAGCCAAGCGTTGCTGAGTGTGCACTGTTGTCTCAAACTGATTGTTACAGCTTAGCTGGAGAGTTCTTCCCTGAAGCGGCTCAGATAGCCTACAAGATGTGGGAATTAAGTGCCATGACCAAAGTGCAGGTTTGATTCCTATCTGCTCATTAGATGTCCCATTGCATGTTTCCCCTCAGCATTACCTGGAATCTGAAATACCGGCTGGCTCTTCGATAATCTGCTTCTAACTGAGCCATGAGGTTGTGCCGTAGCCATGTGAGCACAGTGATTGCTTTGTTTGGCTTTGGATATGATGGAAATGCAGTGTCCCCGGCACACAAATACTTCTTGTTTGCAATCCGCAATTCCGCAGGTCAGGTCAACGTAGCATGGAGGATGAATGTTAAAAAGGTCCCGGCATTGTTGTAAACAAAAGGCCGTCTCACTAACGCTGCGTAACCGGCTGTTTCTCAATCTACCAACGTTTTCCGTTGTTGGTGTTGCTGTGAATTTTGACTTCACGAGGAAACCTCCCAAGATTATCATTTTCCTGATATTGTTTCAGAATGATACTGCTTTTTCAGCCATAATCGGCTAAATAATCTCTGAACAACAAACTGTCACGTGAAAATTTCCTATTTTGCATGTTTTGCTGACCTCTTTCATTTTTTTTGTTTTGTTGTTGCACTACGCTTGCAAATGTTTCCAATACAGCTTGTTGTGTGTATATCGGAAGTTACCCTACTTTGATAATCAACATCTATCTGTTGATTATCATCTTTCTAATGTTGTAATTTCCATGTACTCAGCTGAGGCCCTCAGTCCGCCCTGCGCCTGATTTCGACCCAGCTGCCGATGCACAAGCTTTGAGGAAAGCAATGAAGGGTTTCGGTATAAAACTTTAATAAAAATACATTTATTGTCAGTAGCTTGCATACACTGTAAAATGTTTGTTGTGGAAAAAGCCTCCTAACATAAAGCTAATGCGATGGCTATCCTAGACCCTTGACCCTCAACACTATAAAAGATTTATGGACTATTCCTACAAAAACACAGAATCTAACCAGTTTAAAGTATCATCAATGATGTGCAGAATAAGCCCAAATTCATCAGCCATAATGGTTTTAGGTCAATGTATAAGATGATCCCTGTGCACGATGATTTGGATACTGGAGGTTTATTGGATAATTTTGTGTAAAATAAATGTTATCTCCTTTTGCCTATAACAGGGACAGACGAGGACGCGATCATTGAGATTGTTGCGCGAAGAAGCAACGCCCAGAGGCAAGACATCAGACAAGCCTTCAAATCCCTGCTAGGAAGGGTGAGAGAAACAAATAAACCAAAAATTAAGGGATTTAAGTTAGGATGCATTTGCAAACGTAATTATTGTTCTAAGATATACAACTATCACTGCGCTTTGGAAACTAATTAGTCATAAAGTACTTCCTGTGGTAATGTTGTCTGAGACCTCTTTGTTCTTACTTACATCCAAGGACTTGATGAAGGACCTGAAGTCTGAGCTGTCAAAGAACCTGGAGAGGCTCATCATCGGGCTCATGCTGACCCCAGCAGAGTTTGATGCCAAAATGATGAAAAAGGCAATGGAGGTAAAATATGAATGAACCCAAAATGTGTTAATGATGTAATTTATTTACGTGCAGCACTCTGGTGACCTGAGTCAAACTATTTATGAGTGTATCTTCTTCACACAAGATACAGAAAAATACATAAATAACTGCTGAAGTTTATATAAAACGATTCGACTTTTCAACGATGTCCTGGATTGTTTGTTGTTAAAGAAAATGAAGTTTTTTTTGTCAATATGGCACTAACTCTCAAACTCATACATTTAAACAAAATCATGAGGAACTGTGTCGCTGACACTATTTTCAGCATCAATGTTGGTTTTTCTTATTATTATTCACCTAATAATAGACCAGTAGGCAGAGAATATGGGGTTTCAAATGAAGGAAAATAATAACATCACGTTTGAAAATCTATAGACTATAAGCCCTTCAGCAACTATTTCAGCACACTTTAAAATAATGGCATGCCAATTTGAGTATTTATTTTGTAATGTAAAAGAAAAAAAAATCCGGATTAGTTATCTACTACCTTTTGTTTACCTAAGTTATGAATAAAAAAAAAAACACACGCCGATTTCTCTTAACTTTTCAAATTGGGTCATCCAAGAGAAAATGCTGTTGAAAGACAAATTGTGTGTTTGTCGTCATTAAAACGTTACTCGGTTTACTAAACTTCCACATATCTGTAATTTTAAGGTTTTAGAAATTTGAACTCTATGGAGAATAATAATAAAAATACAGGTCAAAAGAATGATATTGCAGTTGTCGACATTGTAGTTTTTGCAGAATCTACAACAACCATCTGTTTTAAGACTTTTGTGCGATCATACTTACGCCAATAATCTATTCACACGTTAAAGAATTCATGCATCCACATCAAGCTTTATCTCTGACTGTAACCTGGAGAGCCTGACTTAACCAGCACAATACCATCCGTCAACATTTTGTAGGCCAACAGAGATGCGTGTGTAATGGAGGTTTAAAGCTGGTGTGAGAACGTCCAGGCCATTACTCACCGAGAATTTGATTACAAAATTGGTTTATTTCTGACTAATCTGCTAATGCATTCATTTCCTCCTGCCATATGCGGCTTAGCACAATCATCTGTGGCTCTGAACCGACTAAAGATAAGTGGAAAAAGCTGTTTGGCAGCCAATATGAGATTCTCACAGCCTTGGGTAAAAGCACCACAATTTCACTAAATTAGGGGGATTAATTATATTAAAAATAATGGCAACTTGTTTATTTGAAGACCATTTGAATCTGTGTTCTACCAATCTTACTAAAGCTGCATACAGACCTTTTTTTTTTTTTGGAAACATGTTAAAAATATTCCTATTGCTACAGAAGAAGTGAGGATACCTTGTTACACTTTACACAACATTGACACTTATTTGTGTGCCATGCTTTAGCTCTGCTTCAAATCCAACCAGCTAAACTCACAAAAACAGAGTTTTGTGCTGCTTCACTTTGTTTCAATTTCAACAGTTTAACGGTTGCGGCCGTGTTTCCTCTTCTTCTTGATAATTTCTAAGAATCCACAGATAACTGGACATCTGCTGTGATTTTGTGGCTTCTCAAGACTTTCCCAGTTGTGCCCAGTTAGACTGCTAAACAGCAGCACAACAGCCTGTACTTTTGATTAAGCTCTCCATGTACAGATTGCATAATTAGCACTAGAAAAAATTCCCTTTATTCCGTTTCCTGTTTACGTCAATGTCATTTTAGACAAATGTCTCCGCAATGGTTTACAATTAAAAAGCTACAATATCACCACAGGCATTATTGCTGTATTGCAATTGACAAAAATGTGCTGTCAGTAAGTTCGCACAGTGTAAATGCACCAAACAAGGCAAGGAAAAATCTACATTTTTGAGCTTTATATCATGGTTTTAAAGTGTTCGCCTTGGAGCTTCGGTCCTGCATAGGCCCGTCTTCCTAACACAGCTCCTCCAGACTGGCAATGGCAGCTGGTGGAACTCGATACTTGAACAATATTACATAACCTAAGTCCCTTGTACAACAAAACCCACCACTCCTAAGAAATCTTGGAAGTGGCACTGATGGCACAAACCCGTAGTGTTGTGATGATGTCCTGTGGTGGAAACGGTGAAAGGGGTAGGAGCTTCTTAAACAGACTGTCCAATTTTAAGGTATCAGGTATGGCTTTCATCTAAAGTCAAGTTTCTTTTAGGTTGTGTTTGATATATCAGATTGTTCAGAACAACGACAGGTAACATAGTTACATGATTGTGCTATAAAGTATTATTGTGTATGTGGAAAGTAAAATGCTCCTCCTCTAAAGTCGAATAAAAAGTATAAAGGAACTGGGGTTCAATCTATGTGTCCATTTTGATTTTAGTTGTATTTTAGGTTATATCTAGAATACCTGCCAAGAAGTGTTTTATAATGAGTAATTATAGCTGTATGACTCCTGTAAATATCATCCACCGACTGAAGATCGTCAGATTTGTTTTGGTTGCTTCACTGATCACAATCGCTATTATTCCATAAGAGCCAAAAGGGAGGATCGCAATCAGTGAAAATGGGGTCTATCTTTAGAAAACGATGAGCAAATAAATGAACTTGGATTTGTTTTCTATAGTTATCTACGGGATCCATCAAAAAACACAACTAAGATGAGTTTTTTTTACAAGTATTATGATTATAATAACACAAAACATTAAATTTAACAGGGAGCTGGGACAGACGAGCATGCTCTGATCGAGATCCTGGTCACCAGGAGCAACAGTGAAATACAGGACATGAACGCTGCCTACAGAGATGGTGAGTCTGGGATCTATAATCCCCCTTTTTTTTTTTTTTTTTTTTGCATATGGAAAACATTTACATAAATATGATACAAATTGTACTTCACAGGTTACAAGAAGTCTTTGGAAGATGCCATTCATGCAGACACATCAGGACACTTCTGTCGCATCCTTGTTTCTCTTGTGCAGGTAACCAGCACCATCGTCATGAGAACTGAGTTTGGGCATAATTTCCACACCCACACACTGGTTGAGTCGCGTTTGTCTTCTCAGCTCCGCCTGACTCTCACAGAAATGAAGATCTACCTTTATTTTTAGTTCCTTTTTTTTGTTTTGAGGATAATAACGTTTGTGGTTAACCACTGACATTCAGCAGATAAAAGGTGGGTATTGTAGAATTTACATGATTTTTGGGTTGCTTTTTTTTGCTATGGCCAGGGTGCAAGAGAAGAAGGGCCTGCAGATGTGGAAAGAGCTTGCGGCGATGCTCAGGTGATCCACTTTGTGACTCAAGCTTAATGTTTTTAAATATAGAGAATAGACACATCGGTTCAATGCTTTTTCTTTCCTGCTCTGCTTTTGTGACTAATCAGGAACTTGCAGATGCATGCAATGCAGAATCTGATGACATGGAGATGAAGTTCATGAGCATTTTGTGCACCAGGAGCATTGCTCACCTCAGGAGAGGTAAAAAATCCAATCTGAATCAATAGTGATGGGGTATAACAGCTCCCCCCCAGCTCACTGCACTCTTTGCACTCATCACAGTTTTCCAAGAGTTTGTGAGATGCACGAACAAGGACATTGAACAGATTATCAAGAAGGAAATGTCTGGCGATGTGAAAAATGCCTTTTATGCAATAGGTAACTCAACTTCATTTCAATATATTTTGCTTTTTAAAGTGGACATTGCTGATATTATCTGTTTTTGTGACTCCTCCATATCCTTTACTCCTCCTCTGTTGTGTTTTCAGTGCTCAGTGTGAAGAACCAGCCATCTTACTTTGCAGACCGTTTGTATAAAGCCATGAAGGTATTGGTTGTTCACGCAGAATTTGTTTAAAGTATTTCTATACTTTAAGAAATGGAAAATTAAACAAATAGACAAGGAAAAACAATTTAAGAAAAGTCACAATCAAATAGACCCACCCGCTGACCTGCTCCAGAGTTATGATTTGTCCACAATAATCTGTTTAATTACTATGTGTGCTGATGAGTTTTGTCAGAACACAGAGAGGGACTTAAACAGCGACGGTCAAGGTTGAAGAAAGCACAAAATTCAAATCATGATATACTTAAAAGCTTTGAGGCTCAGAGATTGTGATATAGGGATATTTCTAATTGCATATTGACCTATTTAACAGACATCAAGGATCATGGATCTGTTTAAATATATCAAAATACAAAGTACTCTGCCATAAAATGCCCCCCAAAAATGTCAGTTTTAACAAGACAGTCCAGCCAAACGCACCAGAAGCTCAACAGCATCTTAGCTCCTGACCGTAAAGGTTATTGTCATAGAAAATTCTCAAAAAATAGATTTGTACCAGTTTCATTGGTTCTGTTATTCTCACAGAAGCTAATTCCTCCAAATTATTAAACAAGTTTCTTTGTTTAGAGTAAAAAGAAAGAATTATGTAGACAATGCGTATATGACGGGTATTTTGATTTTTTTAAAACCAAGTGTGCAGTGTTCCCAATAAATTTGTGAGCACAAAAATAAAAGCTAGTGTTTTAAACATTACCATTATTTAAAAAACAACAATATATGTACAGAGTTTGTGCTTTTATGTGTAGTATATAGTATTAGTAATATGTAATACTGTCAAGGTACTGCAAAAAGCATCAAAGGGGGGCTCAAGTCTGCCGTGCTCTCAGCTCTTAACACTTTATCCAAATTTAAATGGTCTGCAAATTAGAATAAGCAAGCACGACTTTCGTCTCTAGGGACTCGGTACGGATGACAGGGCGCTGATCCGCATCATGGTGTCCCGTAGCGAGGTTGACCTGTTCAACATTCGCAAAGATTTTAAAGAAACGCACGACGTCTCCCTCCATGAATTCATCCAGGTAGAGACCATGATTGTAAGTCTAAGTCTTTGCATACTAATACTTTTGCTAAATTCATTTGGTTCTCATCGTGCTTGTGTGTCGGTCATGTTATGTTATTTTATTGTCCTCCCCCCTCTCGTTGCCTACAGTATTTTTCACTTTTTGTGTGCATGCATTTGCAAATCCTTCAATCGATGCTGCTGTGGTGAGGTGGTGGGGTATGGTAATCTATAGCTTCTTGGTGGACTGCAGGCATGTTGCTACCGCACAGCTGTTTAGGAATTTCCCTAACCCAACTTCCTCTACGTATCTGCTGTGTGATTGGCTGGCGGCTGCAGAGATAGGAAGTTCCTTAAAGCAGCTCTATAATAATTTACAGATGAAATCACCCTGACACCATTAAACACTAGCAAGAAGAATGTCCTGGATTTGTTTTGACAGAAACATTATAAAGCAATAATGTTTGACTGTGTAGAAAGATTACTTTAATTTGACTTTTTATTTACATTTAATAATTGTTTTAAATTTTTTCTTATCGCTTTGGACATTTTTGCAGCTTTTACATTCAGGGAAAAAAAGCGATTTTTCGCAGTTAGACAAAAAAACTGTTGTGCATTAAACTGAAAAACTTAAAAGGAATAGTTTTGACATTTAAAAAGACATTAACATTTTGTTTCTTGTTGATATCAAAACAGATCCTTTGCCTCAAGTGGGTTTAATATAAGTTAGACATAACTGGGATTTATATGAAAAAAAACAAAAAAAAAACATTAAATTGTACGGGTGAGGTGAAAAGGAAAAGCAGTCGGTGCTATCAGTAAAAATACAGCTGCAACACAAATGTGACGCAAAGTAAGAAGCTAAACTGAGTTTTTCTATTGCTTCTCACTGATTTAGGGAACAGATGTTTTGTTTTAAACAAAACTCTAGAAATATGTGAACAAATTTACTATGCTATCAACCACATGCTTATAAAGCAATCATCTATAATAAATGTAGGAATAGTGATTACACGAGTATAAGCCATAACGTAGCTGAATGGGTTTATTTAGTCACTCAGTTTCCTCAGCCATGTCCCCCATAATAATATTAATGAGGATTTTTTATTTGGTGATAGGAAAAGGAGTATCTGGAAAAAAGTTTATACTCGTACAGAAAGACAATCGAAACACAATACACACATAGCAGGATAATACAGACCTGGGTATTGCAACCATGATATGTTTCGTCCGTTTAACTGTTTTATCCTTCCAGTTGGTTTTGCTTGATTGTTGTTGGTTTTCTTTGGATTGCAAACCAGCATTTCCTACAGGAGGCTACTAGAACATGTAAGAGGAAGAGTCAGGACTTAAGACATGTTTGCTCTATTAAAAAATTTTTTTTTTTTTAAAGCGACAAAAATGACTTCGTTTATTTTTAACACTTCTTAAAGATACCCCTATTCAAAGGTGTTTCTTTAAGTTTTATTTTTTCCAGTTGTTGGTATAAATACTCCAATCAGACAATTGCATGTCAGATGTGGTTTACAAAGAACTACGGCTGTGAAAATAAATTGAGCTCCCCTCAATTTATTTTCACAGATATGATCTTATATCTTATCTAACTTGATCTCTAGATAAACTGAGCTACCTTATATGTTTTTAAATTTGTCCGAAGAAAAAGTCTCTTGGATGAATCACTAAATTTAAATGGTTCCATATAAACCAAACCCAGATGCCCTCTGCTACTGATTTCCCTCTTTTTCTACCTACATGTCGCAGCAATGACCAATAAAGATGTCGCCCTATTTCCTTTTACACTTTGCGGATGCTCTGTCTGTGCCGATGAACATTCTCATCACTCTTCTTGGCATGATGAGTGCTCGAAGCCGCTGTGACAGCATGGCAGTCCAGCCTGTCTTCTGCTTAATGCTGGTAGCATTATTTGACTATTTGGGGGCATTTACAAAAGGGTTCAAACTTTAAATGTGCGACAAAAAACATGAAATGATGACATGCGACACCAAGTGTTCATCGCAATAGACTTTTTACACAAAATTAAACCACAAGCATCACACACTTCATACCGGCCTATTTTCTTAGGATATAAGAAACTTGTAAAATGCTATCGTCAATGTGCCACCATATCATGGTTAATAGAATCTTTGTAAAGCAGACACACTAATGCTTAAGATGTTTGAGTTAGTGTTTGCTAACAGGTTGACTTTGAGAAAGAGCTTATAAGCTAATACTAAAGTAAAGTCAACTTGATGTTCTGTGTGGCTTTACTGATACAGATGTCAAGAACTGAGCAAACTCTCTAAAAGAGGAACCATTACTATAAAAAGGCCAACACCTACACATTACATTATCAGGAAGATAGCTCCAATAAAGTACTAAATCGTTGTGTCAAAGTGAGTCAAATGGAAAGGGTAATTCCACATTTGACTCCTTTGTTTTATCCGTACCATTTTTAACCCTTTTGTTTTGCAGTTCTGCTATTGAACAAGTCCAAGGTTTTTTTTTTCTGCTCCAGCTTGGTGATGGCCAGGCGTCACCAGATATGTGTCTGCATTTCCTGTAATTGAAACTCCTGCCGTGTCTTTGTTTCCCATTCATTTTTTTTTTTTTAGGGCGAAACCTCGGGTGACTACCGCAAAACCCTGCTGATCCTTTGCGGAGGGGAAGATTAAACCCATCACGTCCCACCAGCTTCAGTGACCACGGGACGAGTCTGTTCACGCAAGCCAAAATAGATCTGTTTAACGTCAACCTCTGTTCCTAACTGCTGCCACTCCTCAGCCAAAACAAAGTGTCCTGCAAAACGATGACGTTTTACCCTTTCATGCCAGTTACCCCTCCCCAGGGTGTTGTTTGTCTTTTTTTTTTTTACAGATGTAACATTAAGTTGTATACGTCCATGTGGAAATTATCTTCAAATTAAATGAAAGATTAGTATGTGTGCAAACTGTGCCTGTAGATTGTTGTTCATCCAATCAGAGGTACGATTTTAAATACACCCCCAATAAAACAAGACAAAAAGTTGTCTTTTGACTTTGCATTTATAAACTTCCTTGTTTCTTTGTTTGTATTTCACGTTTTGTGTATTAGTTTCTATTTTTAGCAGGGGAATCCAGGAGTTTAAATGTGCTCACATGGTAACAACACAAAACAGGTCTAATTCAAGGCCTCCTCTGCCAAACTGAATAAAATATACCAGTAAATCTCGGCCTTTTAATAGCAGAAGTAAAAAAAACAACATAACTAAATTAGATGTTTTGTGTGCTTAAACAGCAAACTCCCACACACCCCGATTTCAAATTCTAGTGTCTGCATGGCCTTGAAAGTTAACGCAGTGTTTTGTTTGCAGACGTGACATCCTTCTCTGCTCTTGTGAGTGTCTCAGTTGGTTGCTTATGTGTGAGCGCAGCTGTTGTCAAGCCATTTTCAGTTAAAAGAGGAAAGCAGAAAAAAAACAAAAACGATGTATGTGGTGAGGAAATCCCCTGCAGTATGCCAAAATCCAAGGCAACAAATAAAGAGTCTGCAGCAACTCAGCTCACTTTGGTTTTAATGGCACACCCAACCAGATTTTTTTATTTTTTATTATTTGATGATAAACACAAAAGATAATGAAAAATAGCACTATCAATAGATGCATTGTTGTTGAATTTCCCATTTGATTCCAGGGAAACTTTTTTTTCCCCAGTAGCATTGCATGTGTTGCATGAATTATACATGTGGTAGTGTAGTTTGATAAAGCCTCTATGTCCTAGGGGAAAGTTATTGGTGGTGCATTAGCTGTTGTTGTTTTTTCTGCAGCTTTGATAACTGATGGCATCAAGATATGATCGTGCAAAATACGACCGAGGTTTTGGTGCAAGCATTGATGCCATATCGTGCACGTATGAATTCTAATTAGCCAAAAACTAACAATCTAAAACGGCAAACTCTTTCCCCAGAAGAAAATGTGTCATATTTTTGTGGGCTGTTCTGCATTTTTCAGTTGTCTCCATATGCATCCATAAGAGCAGCAAACAGGGAGCTGCAAGCTATTAAAAAAAAAAGAGGAGAAAAAAAAAGGTTTTAAGTGTTCATACTTGTTTCCTTATGTGTTGTACTACTTAGTCAAAAGGGAGGCCGCACAGTTGGACACACAACAGGTTCTGTTCAGGCTGAGCCTGCAGTGTCAAGCCATTTTACTGGGTTACGGGAATTCCCCAAGTCTCACAGTGAAATTGCTTCCCCCTTATTCTCCAGTTTCCTTAAAAAGTGCCTCTCTGACAGAAGCCGAATGTGTGGGTGAGTTCTTATTTGTCCTTAAACATTTAAGATGGAGATGCAAAATGTTGTAGACTTGTTGCTGTTGTGTTTCGAAGTGTGTGAGTTGCTGCTTTCCCTGTGGCTGTGGCTGCTGCAGCCATTTTGTGCAGTCACTGAATTAGATGTGGCTGCCTTTGCATCATTTGTATTGTTAATGTAAATGTCGATATCACGACATTAACATTTGAGAATTCATGTATTATTTTTGATATAGATGTGTATATGAAGTAATTAGGAAAAGGTCCAGCTGTGTATGAGATGCTTAATAATAATGTGACATATAGTCTTGAACTAAATACAGTCAAAAATGTGGATGTTCTGTTTAGAAGTCCTATTAAGCCTGCTGGCGTAAAATATATAAAATAAATGCACATTTTGTGAATGTGGAGCTTTTATATGTGTGTTATAAAAAGGTTTAGAAGCAATAACCTGCTTATTATAAGCAATGAAAAGACAGCAGATGTTGATACCTTCTAAACAAGAACATTCTGTGTTAAAGTGAACAATATTAATAAAAGGCAGCTGGTATTTCTTTACTACTTGTAGAGGGCAGGCTGGACATCCCTGTGCAGGGAGTGGTGCTACTGAGTGTTCGTGTCAACATGGCGCCTCAAACTGTGGGTCTCTGTTACACCTGCCTTCCGCTAACTCCCCTGGGGTTCGATCCATTGGGTAAAATGTTTCCCGAATGGTTTTAGTGGTCAGAGAGAGGAGAAAACAAAGTGTGCTGATGGCTGTCCAGTAGGACAAAGCAATGAGCGACATTTCACCTATCCTCTGGCTTTTGTTTTTTTTGTTCCGTGTTGTGAAGGGTCCCGGAGTCATCGTCCTGTTTAATGTTTCACTACGTCATATCATCCTTTGAAGGAAATATCTTCCTCCAGAAAATGCCTACAAGGTGTTTGTTGGAAGGACAGAGGGGGAAAAAAACAACTTTAGTAGGAGCTTCACATGCTTTTTCACATGATTGTTTTTTCTTATGACGACAGAATAGCTCTGGGGAACAGCCGTGTACATTTACCCAGCAGACAGTTGCCAATCTGATGCATGCAAATATGTGGAATTTTGACTAGTTTAACATTATTGCTTATGGTAGATTTAGCGGGGGAAAACACATTTTAACCTTTCTATATGGTGTCTGCATATCTTGACAATTACACAGCAGTGCCCAAAAAACAATAATAGTAACATGGAATAAAAGTGATATCTTTTGAAAATAGAGAATTGAACATATGACTATCCACCAAAACTGATGGGCCATTAAAGCAAGAAGCAGCCAAGAGGCTCATGCTAACTCTGGAGGAGTAGCAGAGATCCATGGCTCAGGTGTAAGAAGCTTTGAACAACTATAGCACAGCAGAACAGCAGAACAACTATAGGTTGTACTGCCACAACGTTGGCCATTGTGGAAGGAAGTCATCTATCACTGAAAGCAAACCATAAAAAGTCCCATTTCTTGTATGTATGGGTGCTGATTTTTATTCACATCTACCACATCGCCTCTCATTTTCCTTCCATTACACAACCATGTGCTTCTTTGTATAGATTTATACCATTACATCATATGAAAGTACAACAAAGATTGCAGGTTTAATATTAACAAATGCGAAGAGAGAGATCTAAAGACTTCAGCATGACACAGGAAATCATTCATCATTAACGTTTTCAAACGAAACCAGCATCAACAGAGGCTATTACAAACCATTACAAAGGTGTGTTTGCTCTGCGGTGGTTTTTAACTGAGCACCTCCGTATTGCGGTTGCCTAAAGTGATAA
>JAVLVB010000835.1:1411287-1449950 GCA_032876305.1 Orestias chungarensis | reverse complement strand
GGGGGGGGGGGGATGGACCTTAATGTGGTTGGCTTGACTGTGTGAAGTAACTGCAGCGCTATACTTTAAATTTCCAGTTAACTGAAGGCCTGTGCATCATGTTGACGAGGAAATGTGATCAAAGATTATTGGCTTCTTAATTCCCACAAGATATCACTATTGCGTTTTAAGGATTTCAAATTATTTTCTACTATGTATTTACATTGGGAAATATATAAAGAATTATTAATACAGATTGGATCAAATAACAATTTCCGCTTTAAAACAAAAAATAATTTTCTTGTTTTTTTCCAGGACTCCCAAGATATTTTGCTTAATTTCCGTATGAACGGCTGTCAAAGTCCAACTTGAAATCTTTTGACCAGCCAATAGTCAGAATACAATTAAAAGTATTTCTAAACTTTACTATTTAGTTGAGTTTTGTGGCTTGATTTGTGTTTTTTTTCCTAAACCTATGCAGCTTTTATACAAAACTTAACTAATTGTGTATATAATTAAAAGGTTAATTTATTTAATTCACTTAGTTCACTAAGTGAAATACATTATACTGATTAATTATCACTGATCAATTCCAAGTTATGCCTTTTTTATTGACGTTATGATAATATTCTGTTTACAGCTAAATAAAAAAACACAATTTTACATCTTACAAAGAAAAAAACATATGTTAAACCAATAAGTGTGTGAAATTATCTTGATAAATGTTTAGCCTGGTAAAATAAGTGTTCATGAATGCATTTTTAGAACAGCTTTTACAGCATTCATCCTTTCTAAACTAAATGTCTGCTATTAATAAGGTTAAAGGTAGTTTCAGTTAAACAAAAGTCTAATGTTTAGAAAGACAAAAAACCCATACTGGTAGGATCTCATTGTACAAAAGGAATCAGTAGGGTAAAGGTATTAAAACATTCCACGGCATTATTTTTATTTTGTGCAACAATAAAACAATGTAGGGGAACAGGGAAGCTCAGGAAGTTCCTAACAGGACGAGTTAAGTTATGAAAAAAATCTGTAACATGGAAAAAAATAACACACCCTTTACCAACCTCATGTTTTATTTATGTTATATACTTACATTCTCTGAAAAAAACAAAACTTAAAAATTACACATTTATTTTGTACTGAAATCAGGATGATGTTGGAGAATACTGAAAACAAGAACGAATGCAGTCAGATATATATCATCCAAGTACTTTTTTCCATTAACGTAGATTGTAAAATCCTAAATAAAAACCAAAAATATCTCAAATGTTGGTTTCTTATAAAAAAAAAGCCTGTACAATAGGATTGAAGATGTACAAGTTCAACTTTTAAAGAAGAAAACCACTTCTGTCTAAAAAAAAATGAAAACGGCAAATAAAAGTTTACCACAGACATTGACAAAGACTCATAAACCTCAAAAAAAAATATTTTTTGGTTGGATAGATCTCAAAATTTTATTATTTAGAAAGTAAGATAAAGCAATTCCCAGAATTACAAGAAATAAAGGTCACATCAGCTGTGAGGCATAAATTTTACCGTTTATTAGTTTGTAGAAAATGTGAGACATGTAATATAGATGTTGAACAAAATGCTAAAGCAATAAAAATGGGTGAATAATCACTACAAGTGTATCTCTGTCAATATGGCAGTCAGAAGGAGTAACACCAGAAAATGTCACTTCTCCAAAAGCAGCATAAGAGACCACACATCATAGCTTGTGATTGTACTAAGGGACAATGAAGTATGTCTTTCGGATACATGTCCTGTGGTTTGATTAAACTGAAAATAAAGTACTTGACCATAGAGATCATTATTAGGTTTAAAAGAGAAACAGAAAGGCTTGGAGACCTTAGAAAAGTGTAAAGTATAGGGGTGGAGGTATAATGTTGTGTAAATGTTTGTTTGTTTTCCTGCAGAAGGCCTGATGCACTTCCCAAAATAGATGCCTTCATGAGGAAGAACTGTATGTGCAAATGTTGAGGCAACAAACATCCAAACATTAGCCAGTAAGTTTTAAGCTTGAAAAGTAACCTCCAATGCCCCCCATTTCCATACGGATCCATTGAGCAGATCTGAAATAGGGTGTGAGACATATATGTCTTAGTGAGACCTGTTTTATGGGAAAGAATGAGCCAAAATGACAGCAAACTACTGTTCGCTAGAGAGATTTCCCAAAATTACAAAATTACAGTTTAAAGGGCAATTCTACCACATAATTCAAAAATGTATGTAAAATATATTTTACAAAAATAATGTATTTATAATTCTGGTGTTTACCAAATGGCAATAACTTTATTAACGTTAACTTTCCTAAATCAGGCAATAGTCAGTGTGATTTTATGTAACATATAAAAAAAAAAAAACATCATTGTGTTATAAGGTATTATTTTGTTATAATATCTAACTAATTAATATGTATACTTATAACTAATATATATTTAGTTATCTAGCAAAGGTTCTGTTGCAATTTTCCTGCCTTGAATACATCCAAGATGTTTTCACATCTACCAAATTCTGGCTATGCATTCTTTTAATTGGAAGCTGGTATGCCTAACTAAGATTTTTTACAATTGTGTGTGGAAAAATTAAAACTCATTGGAAAAACGTAATCAAGACTTGGCAGAAACATTCAAAGTGTTGAACCTTACACAAATTATACTTTATGACACTTTTTATATTTATGATGATTTCACAATCGTTGCAAGTTTTGGCTGTAGATTAAACACTTTTTTGGAAGAGGGGGGGGGGGTCCTGATGTTTGGGTTACAGATGTTTTTTTTGTTTTGTTTTGTTTTAACCAAGATGTATCTTAATAAAATAAAATGTACTTTAATAGTAATAAAGTTGCCTTGAACAGATAGATCATGAAAACGAAATACCAATGCTAATATCTCAAAGTGTAAATTGTATTTAAACTGGACAGGTCAGATTTGTTATCCTAAATTATCCCAGTACAACCAAAATTCCTGCTTAGTCCAAATATCATGTAAAAATCAGTAGATAGATTTGATCATTTTACCTTAAAGTCTATATTTACTTTTGGACTAGGATGTACAGTGGTGTACATTAATTCCCTGTAAGTCATCGGGGCCTTTTTAGTTGATGTTCCGTCATAAACGCAAAGCCGCTTGGTATGTTATTCCACTACACAAAAAGCACCAAAAAAATGTATTATTTAATATTCAACCATTTTTGAAATATGTTTTTACTAGCATTGTACAATAATTGTATTAATCCCTTTCCCCTTTGCAGAATAGATCAGCCTACCATTTTATGGGGATTATCAATACTCACGTCTTCTTAAAGGCTCCTCAAATTTAAATTAGATATGTCCTGCTTGTTCATCTGTTTTGTATTGATGTTGTTTGTTCAGTTGTGTACTTCAGATTAAACTTTTTACCAGCTACAGACTTAAACGTTATTAATAAACTCTAATATTTAAAATAATTAAACTCTGATACATTTCCCAAAATGGTTAAGGTGCAATGAAGCTGCTATTTTGATCTAGGTCTTCTTACTTCAGAGGAAACTTATGATGCAACAACAGAAACCCCCATCAGCCCGTCTGGATTTATCAATGAACAATTATGCAAGTCAGCAAACACAAAATAAAACAAACAGTTGGGTTTGTCCCTTTTCTAAAATAAGGGGTTGATTAAAAAAATAAGTATGGGAATATTGTATGAAATGCAATTATTTCCTTTCTGATTTTTTATTTTATTTTTATAATTTGTTTTATTTTGGGGGCACCAGTTTCTATCACTTTCTGCTATGTCAGCCGTTTATTTTTAATTTTTTTTATTGTCTTTTTTAATGAGCTGGAGATTCTTTTTGTGCGTATTTATCAACACATTCCTATTGATTAAATATTACCTGATTAAACACGGAACCGGAGGCTTTTTTTCTTCTTCTTCTCCTCCTTCACATTCTTCTTCTTCTGCTGTTCTCCTCGCGCCCGGACTCCAAGCTGCCCTCTGATTGGTCCGCTCGGCTGTCAATCACGGCTGTTTACATCAAATGTCGCGAGGTGGAATTTCCCAGGTTACCTAGACTCGGTAGACTACTTCCGCAGTAGATGTCTGTCTAGCCACAGAGACGAGAGGCAACAGCACAAGGTACCGACACACACACATAAAAAAAACCTGTTTGTTCGGTTTTTTTTGGAGGTTCGTCGTGTTGCTCCTGTTTCCGATTTACTTTCCGCGCCAACGAGAGCCGGTTTACTGTAGAAATGTCGGACTTTAAAGGGCTTCCTGTCCTCGCTTTTGTAGCCAACGGCTAACGAAGATGTCGTTAGCAATTTGCATGACAACAGCGAAAACTAACATTAGCCTTCTTCAACCAATCAAGGTAGCTATCACCAGACGGATTGGGGTGTTAGTTCAGACTTGAGTGTTAAATATGTGTTTAAATATAGAGTTATAGTTGTGTGTATCCCCCCCTCCCTCCCTCCCCTCTGCTTTTGTCTTTCTTCCTTGCTTGGGAGCTTTTGTAGTTGTCTCTTTCTCTTCCAGCACACTCCTCTCAAATGTGGCCCCCCTGTTAGTGAAGCCTTAAAAAGGGGAGAGGTCGCTGCTTTGTGTCTGTCCTTTTCTACACCAGATGGGGTTTTTCACTCTTACTGCTAGAGACTAAAAGTTGAAAACGTGGGCTTCGGTGGTCTTCTGGGTGGGCGTCTTGAACCATTGCTGTGACTTTTGAGGAGCTGTTACGTGTGGATGTTCTTAATTTTTCATTTAATTTGATTTATTTCGCTTCAACACGATCAACAAGCTTCAGCTGCTGTTTTAGGGGGAATTTAGTCCTGAACCGCTTTAGGTCTGGCTGGGTTGTTGTTTTTTAAACATTGGAGGATTTAGTGTAGATTGGTGTAATCAAAACTCTTTGTGTGTGTGTGCGGCAATTTCTTTTTTTTAACTTTTGTGTTTTATTTTTTGCCCTCTTTCCACAGCTCACCGGAGTATGTGTAAGAAGTGAACGACGGCAATGGAAGGGAAAGGTCCGTATCGCATCTACGATCCCGGCGGGAGCGAGGTCAAGGCCAGGGATGAGGTTGTGGGGGGCAGCAGCTACCGGCAGCTGCTGGAGGAGAACAGCATGCTGAGGGAACGGATGAAGGGACTTAAGAGCTTAGGTAGGCCCGTATCAGAGCTTGTTTTCTGATGTCCGGGAAATGAGTATGACGCGTCTCCGCTGAGTTCCAGGGATCATCAATCTGTTTATTTTGCTTATGTGACAGAAAACAAAAATAAATAGTTTGAAGCAGTGGTTCGGGCACCTTCATTTTCCATGCAGAATAGCCACAGACAAAAATGAAACTGTTGTGAAAGCAGAGATAGCACTTCCTTGGTTATCTTTGGACGTGATTACATACCATCGGGGTGAATGAACTGAGCGCTCCTTCTGTGACTCACCTAGGATGTGCCTTTATTTCTCACTGAACTGAGCAGCTGTCACGTTCTGTTTACTGACTGCTCCTTGTGATGCCACGGCTTGTTAGAAATATTCGGCTGAAGCCTCTGCGGACTGTAAAGTGATTGCTGTAATCTTGCAGGCGATTTGCTGGAGGAATCCCAGTCGGAAGCGTCACGGCTCCGGCAGCGAGTGGAGGAGCTCGTCAGGGACAACGAAGCTTTAAAGTCGGCCAGCTTTGCCGCCAGTCTGTGTGCGGGAGCACCGGTTCACTCTGAGGCGCAAAGTAAGTCATACAGTTTTCCTTCAGATGAGGAATTTAACTGGGTGTGATCATCAATTAAAAGTAATATGCTTTTTGTTCATTTCAGACAAACCTTTTTTACACCCCACTGCAGAGAAGGAGGAGCAATCAAGCTGTTTAGGACGAACACTTCAGCCTGAGAAGCCCCATGTACGTAAAAAGGATCATGTAATGTGACGTGTGTATGACGTTTTTTGAAATGGTAACGGATATTGAACTTTTTGGTCTTTGCAGGGGGCCTTATTGGAATCCGAGAGGGTAAATATCGAGGGCAGGACCTCTGATGCCTTGGCTGTACGTACCAGATAATACCAGAAGTTTGTTCCAACTGGTTTTCAGTTCAAAGAAGTATGAATTATTTTCTGTGGCTTCTGAGGCTAAATTCAGGATTTCCTTTGTAAAGCAATTTCCTCAAAATTAGGAATACATCACTGCTGCATTGACTCACCTACGAACACAATAGCGGCAGCTCCATCTGAGTCAGTGAAGGGAAATTCCGGGATTATTACGGACTAGAATTACTCAGAGTCCTTCACAATTTATATCCTGGGAAATGGGGTGACGGGACATCTTTAATGATATTTTAGACACGCGATATATACAAATATTTTTATGGACCGGAAATGTGAGATAAAAGATTTC
Organism: Orestias chungarensis; assembly: GCA_032876305.1. NCBI lineage: Eukaryota > Metazoa > Chordata > Actinopteri > Cyprinodontiformes > Cyprinodontidae > Orestias > Orestias chungarensis. The sequence goes on along the minus strand of JAVLVB010000835.1, from coordinate 1,443,610 downwards.
TCATGGTACTAAATATAAATCCCAACAGGACAGACTGGTTTGACTTCTTGGCGAATTTAGCTTCTACTTTTTATAGAAATACTGTTGAGTGTTTACCTTCCATAGAAGGCTCTGTGTGCTTGAATATATATGTAAATGATGGCCTCGCCTACTCATCTGTGCGAAGATGACTGACTTTCCACCTGTGTGGATTTGTCCAGGCGGAGTTGGTGGCAGGAGCGATTCCCCAGCTTCCTCAGGAGAACAACGAGCTGGCAAGCCAGCTGAAGCGTCTGGAGAGCTCTTTCAGCATATTTGCAGAGGAGTCTAACCCAAACCAGCTGCTGGCTCACCTCGGCCGCATGGCGGTGGAGTTTCACCATCTGTCCTCTAAGGTCCAGAAGAACGAACAGAGGACCTCTCTCCTACAGGTATGAAATATGAAGCGTTGATTGGCTTAATTAGGAATGTTTTTATAAACCATTCTATGTTTAATGGCACTTTTAAGTTTGGAGTTATCAGGAGTTATGAGTGGTTTGGAAGGAAATGTACGCTCCTCCAACAGATTACTGCACTGATGGTTTTAGTTTAATATTGATTGTTTCATTCATAAAAAAAGTTTCAGCTAAACATTGTCTGCACACTACTCTGTGTTTTTTAATGCTATTTGTTTATGTTATACATATATATATATAAAGTAAACTAGTTTGTGCAGTCGTGTTTAACGTGAGTCATTTACAAACTTAACATACTAAAGGTGTTGTTGAAACTCATGTAGTTGATACGTTCAATTAATCTTGTTTTAAACATAACTTTTCAAAGCACCAGAGAATAACTAGCCTAAAAAAAATCTATTTTCCAGAGGAATTGTGATTTATAAATTGGAAAATCCACAAAGGCATAGTTTTAAATGTATAAATTTGCATTAGAGCGCTGCTTTTTATTTATTTCTTAAATGGCAGGTTCGTTTGGCAAAAAAAAAAAAAAAAAAAGTGCTTTTGCACAGACTGGTGGTTGATTATTGCAGTAAATGTGGGTCTTTTGGTGTCTCTGGTTTTCTAGACGCTGTGTGAGCAGCTCAGACAGGAAAACAATGAGCTTCGAAAAAAAATGGAAGAAGATCATCATATCAGGAATCGCGACTTGGAGCAGCTGAGGTAACGCTTCTGTCTCCTGCAGCTTCACTGGACTTTTTTGTTTCCTGGGTTAAGCAGAAACCCGTTTTTTGTTTGGATGCTGGAACGAATACCCATGAGGAGGTCTCCTGTACGTTACATCACTTGCAGTTAGCTTGTGAATCAAAATACTCTGCCTGTTTTGATTTTGTGACTCTCCACATTCTGTTATCTACGCTTGGCGGCTGCAGTCGACAACGCTTTCACTTCTGATGTGGGATCTTAAAGTGCTTTCTGTTTGTCTCCGCCGGGTCTTGTAGGTTCTTCCCAAAGAACAAGACTGTGTAGGGAAAAAGAAAAAAAAAAAAACACTCTGTTCAGCAATACTACCATTTTCACTTTCTTACTTACTTAGACTGGAGAATCAGAAACTTAAGGAGCTGGTCACAGGAGGAACAGCGGCGGTGTCGAATGCTTTACCGTCAGAAGCCGAGAATACAGAGGCCAAAGACGAGCCGGTCAAGGAGGAATCTCCCGCTGTTCGACCTAAAATAGAGGCCACCACACCTCAGAATGTACGTTTATATTGGGAAATGTTGATTTATTTATTTTTTTTATACCTGGCATATTTAACTTTGGAAATGGGCTCAATAAACCATTTCAGTGAGCTTTTAAGTAAGGTTCCTCATAAGTGTGCTAATGAAATCATGATGATTTTTTACTTTTTTGTGGAATTCTGAAAAACTTTGTGTGTTTGACCCCAGAACGGAAAATCAGCAGAGAAAACCCCAGCTGAAGCATGTGACAAAGAGGTGTACGAAAAGAAGATCAAACTTTTGGAGAAGCAGAGAAAGGATGTGAGTCTGCGCTTAGTTTTTTTTAATTTTTTAATTTTTTTAAAGTAGCTGCCCATCCTCTTTTGCCATAGTGGAAAGTCTCGGTGCACATTGTTTCCTACATATTCATTGTTTGTTTGTTTCGCTTTCTGGCGCTGCTCGCAGGTTCTGGAGGTGAACAAGCAGTGGGACATTCAGTGGAACGCCATGAAGTCACAGTTTGAGCAGAAGGTACGGTAATGACTTTGTTGCCGCCATGAGCGGTGTGGGAAGACGTCTCTGATTGACTTTTTAGAGCGCTTGAATGCCAAAACCTGTGAAAAATATATTTAAATTCATATTAAAAAACAAAAAAAAATCTAGTAAGTATTTTTTTTTTGTTATAATAAATACATTACAGCTTCTATGAAAGTTTGGAGAAAAATAGAAATTGTAAAAATGTAATAAAATGGTAAAATTAGGTTGTAATTAAAAACAATTTCTATTTGGACCTATAATACGCTTTTCCCACAGTACATTGGATTAGAGATAGCTTCACTTGTCATTTTTTGCCCCTCATATACCCTGAGAGGTCTTGCTTTTCAAACTGAGGATTTAAGTGCGTACCAATACTAGAAGAAGCCCAATTTCGTATTTTGCCCTAAAAAAAACAGCTAAACCATTGTTTAGGTCTTCTCTTGAAGTCGTCTTTTTTTTTTTTTCAGATAGACAACCTTTTAAGTTATCAGCAGGGAATTTACGACTCTGATGTTCGTGTGCAAATGGTTTGCAGTGAAGTGAAGCAATTACATGCATGTCCTTTTTTTGTGCTTGTCCACTGGAAAAGGTGCAATCTTGCAATAGCTTGCTATTTGAGCATACTTTACCACAAGGCCTGTCACACTTCAGCAAGAATTCCCCTCACCTCTCCGGTACCCGCTGACTTCCTGCTGTGGTGCAGTTAGAGGGCAGCAGCGACACATGGATGTACACACTCTCGCAGAGGCGCTCACACACCTGCATTCGTGCACACCCGCAGCCGTGAACATGCCGACATTCACACTCCGTAGAGACGGGGACACCATGCAGGCTTAGGTTTAAACCACAGAACCCCAGATATATCCATTTGCGTCACTAGGGTTTGTTCAAATTTTATACAGACACAGAATGGCTTGTTCGCAAATGTCCTATTTGTGGCTTGGTCTGTAATTTGGATAACGTGCATTTCCTAAATGCTATATGTCAACAGAGACACCAGCAGATGTTTATCGTTACCAGAGTTTTTATCTTCATTTTTTTTTTTCATTTTTATGTTGTGTATGCAATATTTTCTACCCTTCGACATGCGAGCGGTGTTCTTGAGCTACATGATTTTAAACTCTTCCTCAGATCACAGACCTCAGGCAGCGTCTGGCTGAGTCCCAGAAAACCGTGCTTGAGCTGGAGGCCGAACGAGAGCAGCGGCAACGCGACTATGACAAGAAACTGCTGCTGGCCAAGTCCAAGATCGAAAACGTACAGGTGAGGGAGGAGGGACATAAAACCAGAGTGATTCAAAGCTACATCTAAATCATCAGGGTGAAAAAAAGGGGTAGAAAAAAGTCAGTGTTTGTTTTGTTTCAGGGGGAGAAAGAGTGTTTAAACTCTGAAACAACGGAGCTGAAGCAGAAGGTTCGCTACCTGCAGGATCAGCTGCTGCCCCTCAGTAAGCAGAGGGAGTACCAGGAGAAGGAGATCCAACGCTTGAACAGGGTGAGTGAAAGAGAAGCCAATGCAGGTCAAATTTACATCCTCTTGTTTTTTTTGTTTATAAGACTTGGAACTTCTTTTTCCAGGCGTTGGAGGAAGCCTTAAACTTGCATTCCCCCTCGTCGTCTCAGCAGCCACCAGGGCAGGGGAACTTTGCAGATGCAGCCAACAACCTGAAAAAGCAGGAGCTTCTCACGCAAATTGCCGTATTAAAAGAACAGGCAAGACATGCAAAATGTGAACAGGAATTATTTAAGGCTGCGTCCCATTCCACTCGTTGACTCTTAGCCCAAAAAAAAAAAACATTCAGAAGCACCAATCTTTCAAAACTTTTAAATGTACTTTTTAGAAATGAAGGATTAGTAGCTTTGATCTGAAAATCAGATTTTGCGTGTCAAACATGTCTTATGGGAAAATTAGGAGTTCAATGTGTAGTTTGACGTGTCCGCACATATGTTGTTAGGTGTCATACATAATTATTGGTCATTGGTATCAAAAAGGAAAGATACTTTTGCTGAGTTTTGAATATTTTATGACAACAACAACACATTTAATTTGTAGTTCAAACCAAGTTTTTAGGTTAAGAGCAAAATATAGAGATCTCTGTTTCCTTTGAGGTATTGCACTAATGTAAAAAAATAACTTATATTGAGTAATATTTTGACATGCTAGTAATGTACTTGCAGTCAGACTAATCAATAGGTTTCAAATAGCAGTAAACCTTCAAAACTACGTTATAGTATATATTTGTGTAAATTGGCAAGAATTACTGTAAATGGAAATTCAATGTAATCATTACTTTCTTTATCAATGATATAAATAGATGGATTTGAACTCTACTAATAACCCTCAATCCAAATTCTCAAAACGAGCGTTACAAATATTTTTTAGGTGCATCCTTGGGAAAAGGAAGTAGGAGTTGCCCTTATAAAAACCCTCTGAAATGCAAAGATACTCTCGGTTACCTTATTTTATTTATTTTACTGGCATTAAAACCAGTCAGTCTTTTTTTTTATTTTATTTTTTTAGGTGTTTCAATTGATCAAATAAAATCTAATCTTAAAAGTATAATATTGACCATCTAAACATCCATTTCCACTATAAATTCCGTTTTTTTTCTAAAGATGCCACAAATAAAATAAGCAGCATAATCTGTGGCGATTAAAATATTATGTCACGACTTTAAAAAGAAAAAGGAACCATAATCTAGTCTGTCCCTCCAGTGAAACATAATTGCACAAAGTAAATGAAATATAAACATATGTAAGTATTGGGGGAGTCAGACTAATCTTTAGAGTATACAATTGGCAATTAGCAAGGTTCAAGATGAATATATTTAATCTTGGAGCAACTTTAAAACATGTCAAAAAATATATTTAAAATAGAATACAGTAGAGTACATTTCATATTATTTGTCTGTTCTTCATCAACAAGCTCAAAAAGAAGTTGGTTTTTATACTAGAGATTGGGAAAGTCATAATGATGGATCAGTTTAGAGTAGGGTTTAAAATGTAAATTAATTTGGTGGCAGAGGGATTCGGCTCAAATGTTCTTCCATTAATGATTTATTGTTTGACTTCAGGTGAAAATCTTCGAGGAGGACTTTAGGAAAGAAAGGAGTGACAGGGAGCGAATGAATGAGGAGAAAGAGGATTTGAGACGGCAAGTCGAGAGGCTCCAGGGTCAGATTACAAATTTGACCAATCAGGTAAGATTAATTTTGTTTCTTTTAATGTATGTACACCTTTGAAAGATCTTAAACTTAATGTTGCATTACAAAGTTATTTAAGATCGATTTTTGGATATTTTCTTTTGTATTCATATATTTGCATTTTGTATGTGTGGTTCAGCTTCATCAGGCTCAGAACGAGTGTCAGAGAGAACGCACAGAGAGATGTAAGCTGGAAAGACTGCAGATGCAGCATCACAAACAGGTACTGGCTGCTGAGCTTTCTAGTATTGCAGCTTCGTTTACAATGGTTGAAATGATTATTACAATGGTGCCATTATTGTAGGTAAGGTAAATTGTTACGAGTTAGGTACATTTCCTGAAGGCTAGCGCAGGCTCTTGTTAAAGTTTTTGGGTCTTTCTGAACTAAATCTGTAAGAAATCCTTGTAGACTGCTGCCCCCTTGTGGCAAAAACCTTGTCGAGTTCTTCATTAAGTCAATGAAAACTATTAAGGGGCCACGCTTCAGCCAGCTGGCCAGTGCAGCAAGGTTGAGGGTCTGCCGTGGGCCATGCCGTCGACATGGACCGCTGCAGCTGTGCTCTGGCTGGGGATCACATGTGTACTTGTGACACCTCGTAGGGGCAGCAGCAGGAAAGACGTACCTCAGACCCCACGTCAGGCTCAGTGAACGGCCCGCTGAGCCCTCCCTACTGTGGTCCCTTTGTGCAGGTGGGAACGCAGGGCCTGGAGGGCTGGCCCGTTCACTTCCCGCCTCGGATGCCCAACGCAGCGGCAGCAGCAGCAGCAGCAGCCACCGCAGCACCACCCCCAGCTCGAGACTTCCAACCTGTTACCCCGGTAAGGCAGCTCTCAGCCTCTCTTTCTCATGTCTTAAATATCTTTAAGGATAATGGTAAGACCTAACAGCCTGGTGCTGCTGCTTATAATACAAAATGTTTTTGGTCTTGTGCAGGGTTTTCCTTGGCAGATGTCATTCCCTCAGCCACGAGGGGCCAGAGCAGTAGGAGAGAGTTCAAGACCTCCACCAGAGAACGCAGGTAAGAAGCATCTTCTTAAAGCAAAACTGAGATAACAACATAAAAAGAACATATATATATATATGTATATATATCTTTATTTGACTTGATCAACTAACTTTAAGTTGTGCTTAATTGTTAAATGAAGGGAAATATATTTAATATTTACGAAAAATAAAAATCTAAAAATGGCGGCATGCATTTTTATTTGGCCTTTGTTTAACTCTGTGTGTGTGTGTGTGTGTATATTGACATTATATGAGGAGAGAACATTAGCTAGAAGCAGAATGGTGACGAGCAAAACTGAATGACTGAAACCTGAGCACCAGGAAAACATGGCGGTGGCAGCAACAGAGGACAGCAAAGAGCTTTTTTCCCCTCAGGAAAGCTAGTCAGTGTAGATTGGAAAATGGTTGAAACTAAATTCAAAGCAATCCTGGAAGAAAACCTGTAACAGGCAGCAAAATACAGGACTTAGCCAGATGCTCAACTTCCTAAAGGGATAGAGGAAGAGTTTTAGGTTAACTCTCCACGATGTCTCCAGACATAAAATCTAATTGACACTCTGTGACAAGAGGAAAAAAAAAAAGACTGAGCTTGAGCTGTTCTGTTATATCAGATTGGCAAGTATTCAAGCTTGCAGATGTGCAAAGCTGGTAGAAATCCTTAAGCCGAAAATGATCCGTTGTAGTTTGGTTGCACTGTGATACAAGCACAACACTTTTCAATGGGATCCACATGTAGGAAAAATGTATTAAACCCTAAAAAAACAAAATTGTTTTTGTGAGTCAGCAGTAAACCCCCCCCCCCCCCCCCCTCCTATAGATCAATCAGCAGCAGCGACGGCGACAGGGTTTGCCAAAAGGGAGAGACAGAACATAGACCCCGGAAAGCACTAAAAGCATCGCCGTACCCATCCGCCGGAGTCCGGGTAGTAGCATGGAAACCGTGTTTGAGTTGACGAGGCGTGATCGAGATCTAATTTTCCTACTGAACTGTAGATATCCAATTGTAATGTTGTTTATATTTGCGTTTTATAAGGCTATTTGTGAAACACTTTGCTATATATATATATATATATATATATATATATATATATATATATATATATATATATATATATATATATATATAATTTTTTTTTTATCTGGTTTTTGAAGTCCTTCTTTGTTAAATGAGTTTCAATAATTCCCATGGCTTTTTCTGTTTTGTTTTCCTTTCACAAAGATACACCTATGTAAGTATGTGACACCTTAACACTTTAAGATTTACTGTAGAGTTACTGGAAGCCAGCCCCCCTCCCAAAAAAAACAAAACAAACAACCAAGACAACTCATTCCAGTGCTGAAATGATTCTATAGGTACAATAACTCATAGAAGTAAAATGATTTGTGAACTTTAATCGATTATTCTTCTTTTTTTCGGAGGATTTCTACAGTGCCATCGATGTTCTAGAAATGTCTAATGCGTGTAATTGTTCAGAAAGTGGTTGTTGAAATACAAAAATTTGGGGGGAAAGATGAATTTTGATACCAAAAAAAAAAAAAAGAGAAAAAAATATCATGATTGTGATTACTAATAATTTATTTATAACCTGCTGTTTTGATAGTTGCTTTGACTAAGTGTAAATCATTGTCTTTAGTATTGCTGTTCTTTCTATGTTAGCGTAATCCCCGATATATTGTAGCTATTAACATTGTATGTTTGTATCAGACACAATACAAAATGCACATTTACTTACACATCTTTAATTATTATTTTGTTTCCATGTTGATGGACCTAATCCCATAAAACAACACTTCGACTTGGGTTTTACCATGATTCTGATATTCCACGGCATCCTGTATCTTTTTCTTCTTTTTTTAAATGTAGCCCCAACACACAGTTACAAACGAGAGCGTCAAAATCTTTAGGCTGCCGTAGTGATCAGGACTTGTGTTCACACGAGAGCGTGCATGTTACAGCCTCTGCGACGCTCTCGCCCCCGATCGACGATCGGCAGCTCACTCGCCCCAAGGGGACCCGGTCATGCGGCGATGCTACCTTTTACAGTTTCAGACGGTCGGACCGACCTCGGGAGGTGGTTTCACCTCAACGCCAGTTTATTTTCCTTTAGTATAAAAGTGTTTAGAGTAGTTAGATGAAGGGCTTCTAAACGTGCGGGACTGGACTAGCTCAGCAGAGTTGCACTTTTCAAAAGGTTTGCTGTAATTTCTGGCAGGTGTATTATTTTTCTTTTTGGTTTACGTTCTTTTTCCTTTTTGCTGTTGGCAAAAAGCACATGTGAGACTTTTTTGTATTTGACTGGCTTAATAAATCTATTCTAAATGTCTTACCTTTCCCTCCATTCACAGTTTGTCTTTGTGTTGCTGCTGCATGTAGTTTTGATAGTTCCTATTATGCCGTTAAGAAAAAAAAGTCTGCACATCACTGAAGCTTTCTTAATGATTTATTGAAACCAAAACAAAAAGAAACGGATGTTTTATTGTAATGGCAAACTGTTCCTGGGATGAGAAGATGCCATGGTGCTGTGGGATTTCGGGGAAGCTTGAATGCACTAAAGAGCTTCCCTTCACCCCGCAGACTCCGAGGAAGCACCACAGACTTCCTGTTTTCAAGCCTCCTCTTCATTCAACGTGCCATCTTCATGTGCCAGGAGCTGTCCCATTACCACCCTGCTTGCTACATCGTATCCAAACACAAAACCTAACTACTGAACGGCTTTTCTAAGGAAATCACAGCGTGTAGAGCTGAAGAAGGTAGTTGCGGATGTCGGATCGGACCGTGGACACGTTGACGCGCGGATGCCACCTTATCACTGCCTTTCCGTCGGGTCCCACCAGGAACTTCTCGAAGTTCCACTTGATGTCGCCGGTTCTGAGCGGCTCCCAGAACAACCTGCCGTTGGCGGTGCCGAAGTCGTCTCCGACCGGGGGGCAGGAGCTCTGGGTGCGGGACGTTAAGTGGATGAGACAACAAAAGGAAAAACCGCGCACATCGAGGTCTTCGGTGGCGGAGCTCATATTAAGATGTTGGGGCTCGTTGGTAGGTCGCGTTGGGTGGAGACGGCGTTTTAATTGCGCTAGCATTTTTGCCACATTATAAAAATAGGTTTATTGTATTTTTGGGAAGGTATTACAAACATGTAATAGAAGACTCCCGTGTATTGACGAGTCTTTGGAAAATTAAGGATGGATCCATTGAGTGGGGTCAGTAAAATGACCCAAGCTTGGGTTTTTGTTTTATGACCCAAGCCTGATTTAAATGTCTCCCTACCTTTATTGGGACACCGTCTGTGTTCCATGGTCTTCACTAGGGTGTCTCTTTACTAATGTTCTCCAACAAACCTCTGAAGCTTTTGAGTAACACCTGGATTTCTACCCAGGTTGAATTTGATGACTTCATAAGGAAAGTGTTTGCATTTGGGATTTATTTTGTGAGTGTCAAAGTAAAGGAGGCTGAATATGAACGAATGGATGAGGCACTTAAAGAACATAGAGGTTGAAATGCAGGATTCGAAGCTTGGAAATGGAAACGCCAAAGCTGGGACTTACTTTGAGGAACGTGAAAAGCTTTTGCTCGTTCCTGCCGTTCACCTCACCCTTCTCTAGCAGCAGGAAGTTGGGAACGAATCCGTTGCCTGGTCTGATGTACCTGCCGTCCAGAAAAGAAGCGTCTTATCAGCGCTCTGCAGCCTGGCAGCTGCCCAAACAACGTCTCTCTCATAGCTAGTTAAAATGCCAGGATGCCATAGCAAAGACGTAACAAAGGCTAGTGGAACTGGAGAGCGACGTTCGACGTGTGCAAAATAAAAATAAAACATTGTACTGTTGGAAGAAAAAAAAGCTTGATTGGCAGATGATTTACCAGCAAACGCTATGATCACTTATAGAAATCTTCTTACCAGATTCCAGTTGTATCAAGTTCCTTATGATCTGCAGTTTGGGCAAGCCAAACCTTCACCTGATAGCCTTTTACTTCTAACCTTGCGTTCAGTATCAGCTTTAGCTACTCACAATGTTTCTCTTTGTGACTGGCTTGAGTTTGACCTGCACAGAAAAAAAAAAAAAGGACTTACTTTAAACCCAACAGGATTTCATTTCTCTGCCCCGGTTCCTGTTTCCCAAACTGGTTGCATGGGAAGCCGAGGATAGTGAAACCCAAGGGTTTGAGCTCTTCGTGCAGTGCATTCAGTTCTGAAAGGAAAAACACCGGAGGAAAAAAAAAAACCAAACATAAGATTTCAAGATGGCGAACGGAGCAACACTTAAATCTCACAGCCGACCGGCGTGCGACTTCTTACCCACGTACTGGAAGGTCAAGCCTCAGTACGTGGCGACGTTGACAAACAGGACGGTCTTGCCGGCGAAGTCGGCGAAGCTCACCGTCCGGCTTCCATTCAGAGTCCTGCCGTTGTATTTGTAGATGGTGCCATCGGCTGACGGGTAACACACCTGGTGGTGCGAAAGACGGAAGGGCAGAGAGTGTTTTCAGCGGCGCAGCTAGAAATCCCCTCGAACTTGCGTGTGCGACATCCGATTCACCGGCGTATCGATTTGTTTTTATTGTGTATATTAATGCAGATTTGAAAGGAAAGCAGTGAATTCAGAACACTGCGACAGTATGTGCCTAAATTCCCTAACGTATTTTTAACAGATGCTGCTCACTCAAATAGTTTTCATACACCTTTTTCATTTATCAGTTTTCTCTGTTATCTCAGACAAAATGCATCCATACTTTTCAAGCTTTTCCTATTAATTAAATGTGGTTTGGACTTGTACTTGGTTCTTTTAACACAACAATACGAACTGAGCGAAAGTATTTGACTTGTAACCGTGTAAAGGCCCAAAAAGAACAATTCAACTACTATATTTCCCTTCTGTCATGATTTCAGTGGAATTATTTGTATATTTTGGATAATAAACTGTGTTTTAACAAACACAAAAAGGACAAAAAACTTTATCATCATGGTAGAATCCTTCTAAATAAGCTTTAACTGTTCCTGCACCAATGTTTTCTCCTTTACGGTTTGAATTGTTACAGACTGAACGTTACTGTAATTGTTGATGTAGGCTGCCAGGCACATTTTCTAACGATAACGTAAAAAGTGAAGTGGAATGTCTTCCCCATTTTTATGCATCTGTTGTTATGTGGGCTTAAGTCCCCCCCCACAACAGGTCCAGAGTCAACAGGAACTTTGCTCTGTCAGCAGAACAGGCACAACCTGTACCCAAAACATCCTGAATAATCTTAATTTTTGATGATGTTTGTGTTTGTTTTAGGACAGGGGAAACAAAAAGTTTTGTGCAAAATGTGGATTAAAATATACAAATGTAGAACAGATTAAAACTTAGTAAAAAACTAAAACTAATATTCCAACAAATACAAATCTATCAATTGTAGGCCATGACATACAAGGCATGAAATATCTGAGACAGATGCTGGAGATATGATGTTTTCCTTCTGTAAGCTGAATAAACAGAAGGTTTTTGCTACTCTAATGCTGCTGCGTGATGAACGGCAATAAAGCCACGCAGACGCACGTCTGAAACCACAGAAAATGTCCCACTCACGGGGTTGCTCGACCTGGCGATCAACAATCAGGCTTACCTGCGTGAGGCTGTTCCCGGAGGAGAAGCGAGGCCGCAGCAGAGCAAGCAGCAGCAGCGGCAAGAACACCCACATGATGCCGCGAGGCTCTCACAGTCACCGCGGCCGCAGCGTGGATTCCTAGCAGCTGCGTCCTGCGGGTGAAGTAAGCTGCTGTGGCAGGAGGCGGAGGGTGGAAGGGCGCCATCTGCTGGCGGAATCCAGGAGGAGCCAATGGTGAGTGGTGAGTAAGTAAATAACTAAAAAAATACATGAATGAATTAATGAATGAATATTTGTAGTATTCAAAATTTGAAAACTTTGTTAAAAAAGAATAAAAAATAACAGCAATCTGTCACATGCCTCCCTGGCCTCTTTGCATGCCTGTCAGTGCAGCTCGATGGCTTTATCTGACAACGCCGTCATGGGAGAGATGTCTCACCGCCCTCTTTAAATGACTGGAGAAGCAGGCAGAGATGACCCTGAACCAGGAATGTTCTGGGTTACAGCTGTGCATCCCTACTGTAACACCGCTGACTTGAAATCCAGCACACAACTGGGCACAAATAATCAGAGAAGCTGCCAACAGGCTCATAGTAACTATGAAAAAAGGCTGCAGAGATCTGCTGGATGCAGGTATGGTTTTTTCTTCTACCCTTAGAGTAATGTATAACTGAGTGAAGTCCTTGTGAATTACATTCACGTTTTTGGCCATGGATTGACATTCATATGATATTTCATCCTCTGAACTAAACAAATACTTTAAGTCCCCACTTACAACATAAAGCAATACCAGCATGTCTGAGTATATTATGTTATATCTGTACACATTAGTAGTTTTGCATTACAAAAAAACTAACTTGAGTATTTTTCTTACAACGTTTATAAAAAATGTTATAACTGTTTCCTAATATTTCTTTGTTATTTTTGCACTATTTCTCTGCGATGTTATTTGTTTAGTTTTGGAGCTGCTGAAAACATTTCGTTTAAAAAAAATAAAGAGTTCTGATTATGACACATGAACATGTTGTTACACTTTAATAATCATTACAATTAAAACAAAAGTAAAAAGGGGACTTTAATTAAATCAAGTTAATGAAACAACAAGGTGTTGACGTGTCGATGTAGTTCTCATACTTGGCCGCTTGGGGGAGACGCTGAGCCGTCGGTCCTAATGCGAGACAACCAACCGCGACAAATAGAACGCAGTGGAGCCGCGAGCGCAGCTCAGCCGGCTAAAGATGGCGTCGCTTCTGCAGCCAGACAGAGTGGTCTACCTGGTTCGTGGAGAGAAAAGGATTAGAGCCCCGCTGTCCCAGCTTTATTTCTGTCGCTACTGTAGCGAGTTACGGTCGCTGGAGTGTGTGTCTCATGAGGTACGTTTCGTTGTTTATTCCTCCTCCGGGTTAGCTGCTTTGTTGTTAGCCGAGCTGCTCGTCGCTATGACGGATGGACGGGACTTTGAGACTGATTCCACATACACGAGACTGATTCCACATACACGAGTGGCTGACCGCTCTGTCATTCAATTGGTTTTTCTGTTTTCCCGTCATTTCATTGGCTGGTCAGATTAACGTCTGCTAGCGTTAGCTTGTAGCCTAAAAGTGGCTAGGTAGTCTGTGCTACAATTCAGGCTTGATTTCAGACAATTTAGACGACAGAACATATGTTTTCTTCACTTAAAGGAAATAAACGCACTTAAAATAACGCTGGTCTGCCCTGGTTGAGAGTTATGTTTTCTAGTGTAAGGAAACGAGCTTCGTAATGAGGCCAATAGTTGGGAACACCACACCCAGAGGAGTGCATCTACTCTTCTAATGCATCTGAAAGGGTTTTTATGTGAACGTGTCTCACACCTCAATACAGACAAATGTGTTTAACGCTGGGCACATGCTTATGCAAATAGCTTTAAAATAAATACAACCCCCTGTTGACAATTTAAGGAAAATCTAACCTTTAAACCTAATTATTGATAGTCTTATCAATCCATTTACAATAAATGTAATATGCATTGACCATTTATGCTTTGGGTAGATGATCAGTTTCTAATAATCTTTTATTTACCCAGGCTGTGAAACTAACCTGTCACAGAGGCTTTTTTTTATTATTGCCCTCCAATTTAAACAAAGAATAACTATATATTTCCACTAAACACAATCAGGAGAAAAACACGTTTCCAAGTGTGGTGATTTGTCTTTCATTGAACCATAAAGTTTATTATTCTGATTTGAAAAGGGCCAGGTATCTCTCAAAATACAATACCACAATGAAACCCCAGTGTCAATTTTGAATAAAGAAATTGTTTTAGTTACTATCATCTGAAAATATCATGTTATCAATGATGCCATTTTTTTATATTACAAAAATCAATCAACCCTTTTTGTTTATACAACAGCGGTTCGCTGTTAAGTCACTGGGATTTAACAACAGACTCTCTACTATAGTTGGATCATTCGTTAGGGAACAAATATATTCTACTATTATAAACATTAATATGTGAAGCTTTTTAAAGTTCAGTTTTGGTGGAAAACAAAGACTTAGGATGTGTTAAAGCTTGTAATGAACAATGGAGGTATGGAGGAGACTTTGCTAAATCGGTTTAAAAAAATAAGTTAATTGGAGCTTATAACAAAACGAACTTGCTGGATTCAAGCTTTAAACTGAGAACAGGTTGTTGTCAATTAGTATTTAAGCTGAAAATAAGGATCCCGTTTGACTATATATTAATTAGAAGGGACTAATATGTGGCAATATTGGGTAGGACATTATATATATTTATTTCTTCTGTCTCGCTCTCATAGTCTGCATATTTATAACATATTTTACCAGTTAGTTGGATCCACTTGTGTTCGTTACCAGCACGTTATAATTTGAAGCCAATAACACCCATTGGTAATGTTTTTGTTGCTGAATTTCCACACAGTCAAACTGGCTCCCCTGTCCTTTCTCTCACCCTGTTTAATAGGTGGACTCCCATTATTGTCCAAGTTGTCTGGAGAACATGCCGTCCGCTGAAGCCAAGCTGAAAAAGAACAGGTGACTGATGATCCAACACTCATGATAGCTATTTTTTGTACACCCTGCCACCAGGTTTGGGAATCAATGTTGTACCCATGGTTGATCCTTATCTCTTTGCACCGATGCAGGTGTGCTAATTGCTTTGACTGCCCGTGTTGCATGCACACGCTGTCGACTCGGGCTACCAACATCCCGGCTCCTCTGGCCGACGATCCTACAAAGACAACCATGAAGAAAGCCTACTATCTGGCCTGTGGTTTCTGTCGCTGGACCTCGCGGGATGTTGGAATGGCCGACAAATCAGTTGGTAGGCGCTCGTAAAACTCGAATATCGGTTGCAACCTTGCGTTTGGTTACGAACGCCTTCAGTCTGACGTGTTGGAGCATGTTGTCTGTTGCAGCCAGTGGTGGATGGCAGGAGCCAGAAAACCCCCATGCTCAGCGGGTGAGTTCTTCCCGCTGGTCACTTGAACGCTCTTGAGTTACTCACATGTTCATGATCACACACAACAGTTTTCCAAAAGAGTTTCATCCACACATTTACAGCCTAAGGCAAAAGCAAACTCAGCTACAGCTGCTTACATTTCAAATTTAGCACAAACAACAAATTAGAAGCAGTCCAATTATTTACAGCAAGAAAATCTGCTGGTAAAGTCAGAGTGGTATATTCAAAGCCATATTGTAGATTCTGTGTAGTCAATCCCATTCTCTTATATTTCTTTATATTTTATTATATTATTCTTATTTTGTAGCTATTTAAAATTGCTATCAGGGTGTAAACTGGACCGTGGGATTAGAATTTCGTCCCACCTCATGTACCACATGTGATGTGATGACAAATAAAATTCCTTGATTCCCTGATTGAGAATCGGCAGCCTTACAAAGTCATAGTAAGACTTTAACACACCTTTTGAAAAGTACGGTCAAATAAAGCTGCGCTTTAACGACAAGCGGGCGGCTCTCAAGCTCACATCACTACTACGACGTTAAAAGCGTGCATTATGTCTCAAAATTCACAGCAAGGGTAATGACCTGTATGCCGATGACTTTTCCGCTTGTCACAGATCTCCAAGTTGATCGAGTATTACCAGCAGCTCGCCCACCGAGAGAAGCAGGAGAGAGACAGGAAGAAGCTGGCCAGGAGACGACAGTGCATGCCCCTGGCATTCTCGGTACTCCGCTCCCCCCTGAGAGAGCTGCTTTCACGTGCTCTCTTTCCACAAATGTCGCACCTTTTTTCTTTAACCTTTCAAAAATGTCAGACGGCGGCGGTGTCGTTTGTTCTGTGCCCGCTGAGATCAACAGTTGTTTGCAAGTGAAAGACCTGGTCCACTGCTTCTAAGTCTCCAGGTGTAGGTTTAGGTAAAGCCGGTGTCACTGACCGCCTGCATAGCTTTTGTTTGATTATAGTTGTGGTTCGTTAGGAGCTCAGATTGAAGGACTGACTCTGTGTTCATACATTTATGCTGCCATTTGTGTCTGAGTATCAATATAGCCTACAGCTTCTGTCTCTGAGGCTGAGACGGCAAAGAAAATGTTTGTGTTCGTCCAAGTTGAGCTTTATTTGTGTGCGTACTCTGCTCTCCGCCTCTAAAATCAACTACATTAACACTTGTTTAAAAATGTCCTGCAGTTCTACTTGGCCATCTCAAATGATTGTTTCTGTTGCACGTCGCTAAATGCCATTTAATGTTTTGCTTGATTGCTTTGGCTTCACCTTGATCTTTATTCTCTTTTTTTTTCCCTCCTTTGCTTATGCATTCTGATATTTTGGTTTGTACCTCCCAGCAACACACTATTCATGTGGTGGTGAGTTATATTTTTCACAATTCGGCTAGTCTTGTCTATTACAGTTGCACTTTTGTCTCTTTCCTTGTTAAGTCTGTCACCAAGAGACCTCACGTATCACATGAATGTCTCCTTGGGTAAATCGGGATTAGATTCACACAAGGGGAGCTTTATTTTGGCATCTGGAAATCTGTTTATTACGGAAGATATAGAATAAGCATTTAAGGCTAATTAAGTCAAGAAATCCCCCCTCGTCTTTCTCCAGCTGATCTGCTCTGTGTTCTCTGTCTTCCACAACGAGATACACAAAACTGTCTGGTTTATTCACTGTTGTTAATATTCAAAAATGCTCTTCTGCGTATTGGTAAGGAGCTAACATTGATTTATCTCTGAAGAATTTGTAGAAAAATAGCTGTAGATTAAATTAATCAATCACTGTGACATCCCCTTAGTTCTCATTAGGCGGTTTGTCTACATGTCTGCACCCAGGAAAAATACGGCCTTGGAACCAGATTACAGAGACAGAGGCCTGGCGCCCCCATATCCAACCTGGCAGGACTATCGTAAGTTTTTCTCATCAAATATGAAGAATCTGGCTACCTTTCATATTTGTTTTACTTTTGAGTGCATAAATAACTTCTGAGCTATCTGTGAACCCAAATCTTGATTACTTATACGAATGTACAGCGTCTGTTCAACATTTGAGTGGTTTTAAATCTGTCGATGCATGGATATGAAAATCTGGGCCGATATATATATTTACATTGCTGTTATGCCTAATAACCAATCCACCGATATTGTATAACTATTACATACTTTTTTTTCAGAAGAAGCGACCTCAACGCCTAGATTTTTTCTCTGCTTCAATTTAACATCTCCACAATACCGTCGATGTCACAAGACTAAATAAATACCACACAACCAACCCGCTCTCCTTCTGAATTACACAAACAAACGACACCACAACAACAAAAAAATCAGTTAATCGGCTTGGTTTTACTTGTTGGAACAATATTACTATGTTAAAGAAGGATTAAAATCAGCTGATACCTTATACCTGTTTTCTATCGGTGCAACAGCAATTTAAAATCGTGTAGTTTGATGTTCAACGTCTTGATTCATTGAATGTGCTTCCTTTAAACTTCCCTCGTAGCTCCAGGTAGCTGTAAATGTCATCCTACAAGAGAAATCAGCTAATTAGGCTGTTTTTGTGTTTCTTCACCAGCCTTAAAGAAGGCGAGGACCAGAAGGAGATCACCATCGAACCCGCCCAGGCGCTCGATGAAGTGGAGCCGCTGCCTGAGGATTGTTACACCCGGCCCATCAGCTTACCTGAGGGTACGCCTTGTCTTTAGCAGCAGCGCTGGGTTTCCTTCTGATGATCAGCTGACAAAGGCCGCATGCAATTGCGTCATTACAGTGACCACGCTGCGCCAGAGGCTGCTGCAGCCGGACTTCCAGCCCGCGGGAGCGTCCCAGCTTCACCCCAGACACAAACACCTCCTTATGAAGCGCTCGCTGCGCTGTAGGGTCAGTACAGCTCCAGTGTTTGATGGATCT
Source organism: Orestias chungarensis (assembly GCA_032876305.1). NCBI lineage: Eukaryota > Metazoa > Chordata > Actinopteri > Cyprinodontiformes > Cyprinodontidae > Orestias > Orestias chungarensis. The sequence goes on along the minus strand of JAVLVB010000835.1, from coordinate 1,425,288 downwards.
CTAACGCTCTTATTCACATTTCCAACGGTTGGGGTTGATCTGATTTGTATGATGCTGCTTTTCGTAATTACTTTCCTCAGAAATGCGAGCACAACCTGAGCAAACCAGAGTTTAATCCAACTTCAATCAAGTTCAAAATCCAGCTGGTGGCTGTGTGAGTAGTCCTCAGCGTGTGCGCCAAGTTTACTTCAGCCTCTGTCGCGATTGTATGAGGCCAGATTAGTCTCAAAAGAAAGAACTCACGCAGTGCTTTTCACAAATGCACATGCTTTGGTTCACAAATGCGCATACTCTGTTTCACAAATAAAGTTTTTATGCAAACTTGTAATATAAATTCAGAAATGCACACATTCTGGTTCACAAATATAACTTTTACTTCCACTTGTAATCTAAATCCACAGGTCACACGAATCGCTGAGTGTGAATTAGAAACCCGTTTCTCATTTGTGAAACTCGCTGCATTCGTGAGAGAATCCGTTGCGGTGAATTTTGAGACTCATCTGATGGCGCAGGTCAACAAACGTCACCATTGGCTGATAAATCTGTCAATCAAATTCACACAGGCCAATCGAATAGCTTAACAGCGATTCGTGTGACCTGCGGATTTAGATTACAAGTGGAAGTTAAAGTTATATTTATGAACCAGAATGTGTGCATTTGTGAAACAAGTCCTGTGTCAATAACATGCATTTTTGGAAAACAATGCTTGAGTTAATTCTTTTTGAGACTAATCTGGCCTCATACGATTGGGTTAATCTGGGGGAAATGGATTGTGCTGCTGTAATTATGAGTTCAAGAAATAATTTACACCTAACCCATTATTCCCAAAAAATGTGGTCTAGCACTTAATTTTCACCTTTTAAATACTTTGGATTAAACATGCTTAACCAGGCAGAAATAATTTTATTGTTAGAGTTTAGAGAATTTAATGAGTAATTATTCCTTTGAGCTGCTCAGTGAACTGAGAACTTCTTCACCGTTTCGATTATTTGGCTGTGGTTGAATTTGTTGCTCCTCTGACTTCTTCCATCAGGAGCTACATCCCTGAAGTAAGAATAATGTCCATTCCAAATCTCCGAAACATGAAGGTCAGTGTCGGCCCTGGTTTTTTCTGCTTAAGTTTCATCCTTCCAAATGAAAAAAAGGAAAATTATCGAGTAATTTTTTAGGGTCTAAAAACAATTCATTTTAAAGATAAAGGTGTAGATCTATTTTTTAGCACGTATTCTTATCTGTATTGGAAATGTGAAAGGAATCCCTTCTTGAAACTTACTCTAAGAAATTGAGGAGAGACGCTGCGTTACAAATAGTTGGCACCAAAGATAGGCCGTGATAATTAACCAGAGTTAACTTTTATTTTCTCCACCCTGTTAACATAGGAGAGTCAGGTGCTGCTAACTCTGACCAACCCAGTGGAGAACGTCACTCATGTGTCGCTGGCTGCGTGTGAAGAGGAAGATCCCGATGACATTAACAGCACTGCCAAGGTACGTTTACGTCATCTGCTGTCGTCACTTAGCAAGTTCCTGTAAAGGGACTGAAACGGCCGTTCTCGTCTATGTTTTAACATAGAAACATGGATCCAGGTATTAGTTTTAAAACGGCCATCACAGCTAAACTAAAATATGAAGAATTTTTTAAAGAACTACATGAAATGTTTCTATAATATGAATTTAATTTAAACTACTGATAAAAACGAAATTAATCTCAACAATCAGTATTCTACTCAAACTTGTCTATAGTCAAAATAAAGATGCAATAAAAGATAAAATCCATAAAATCAAATTAATTATAAGGAAAGTTCATAGTTATGTTGCCATGGCTGTTTCTGGGCCCTTATTTTTACCTTTAATGTTCAGCAGTCTTATTTCTTAAGGTCATTTTTATTTGTATTCTGAATCGTTATTTCCATTTTAATTTTCATCCTGCTGGGAATATCTTCTTTGGCTGCTTGAGTCCGTTACTTTGAGCCCGGGTCAGTTTGGGTAACAAGGAGGAGCTGGCTGAAATGAGGCATCTTCATGACCCATTTTTGTATATAATAAAAGAATTATGAATGTTTTTGCTAGAGATGCTTATTTTTCTCGATATAAGTAAGATTTTATAAAAGGATTCTAGACTTATAAAATCTGTAAACGCAATACAAGAACAAAAATGCCAAACTAAGCACTATAATTTTGTTGTATTTAGGAAGAATTATATATAAAAATTCACTTTACATATTAAATAATAATAAAATGTACTTCTTTATTGTTGTATTGAAATATGTTCAACAACAATATATATAGTTAACAGAAATATGAAATAGGCAGGTTTTAAATGTTCTTTTGAATTGGTGTCTTTTTCTTTTCTATCATTTAACATTACGTAATATACCTTTTAAAGAATACGTCCAAAGAACTATCTGAGTAGAGAAACATTTAAAAACTGTCTCCCTACCAGGTTCTTGTACCCAGTAAGGAACTGGTCCTGGCAGGGAAGGACGCTGCCGCCGAGTACGACGAACTGGCTGAACCTCAGGACTTCCAGGACGATCCGGAGTGAGTAAACGACGGCGACCACGCTCGCACAATAACGCATTAGTGCTGGAGAACTCTGATCCCATCCGTGTCCTCTCTCCAGCATTGTTGCCTTCAGGAAGTCCAACAAGATTGGTTTCTTCATCAAGGTTATCCCTCAGAAGGAAGAGGACACGGATGTCACCGTCTCGTTTAGGATGCGCCACGATTTCCGTAACCTCGCGGCTCCCATCCGGCCGAGCGAGGAGGGGGGCGACGCTGCTCCTGAGGCTATTTGGCTCACGCATCATGTAGAGCTGAGGCTGGGGCCACTCGCTCCCTGAGTGTAAATCAAAGCAAATTGGCTTTCTCAACCAGTCTGTTTAAAGTAGAGGTTCATTTTAATGGAAACTGACTCCTCTCCTGGCCTCAGATGCTTCTGTTTTAGCTTACATTACTTTAGTGGTTGCACAATAACCTTTCAACTGTAGTTCGATTCATCATAACATGATAGGAAACTGTTGTTGCCTGCCGACTGGTGAGTCGGTTTCAGTGATTGCTGTGCTGCTCCGTGTCGGTATTATTTACTACATCATCCTCTCTCTGTCTAAACACTATAGAGTCTATCAGCACAAAGCGACGTTAGTGTGGGAGGTTAGGATGTATTAATGTTATGCACACATTGTTTTTCCTGAGTCGCTCCGTCTGTATGCCGCGCCGCTGCAAACCATACGGACTGAGCGGAGTCAGAAGTGAGAAGAACAATCCAAATGAGTGTCGACGTCTGCTGCTTTTGTTTATCCGTCTTTGTCAGCATCGTTTTTCTGCAGCCCATAGTTTTCTATGTGCTTGCATGCTTTATCTAAACGAAACAAGGCAGAAAGCTCGACAACGTCTTCACGTTCTGCACCGTCTTAAAATACCTGCCTGTGCTTCACTGTTGTAGAGCAACCTATTTAAAACACTCCTCACTGATCGGACATTCACGTTCGAAGTTCCCAGACTTCTTTGTGCATTCAGAGGCTCATTGAAATTTCATAAAAAATAAAAGGTTAATAATCTGAGATCACCCAGTGTTTACACGCCCAGGAAGACTTTCTGTGTGTTGTTTTTAGACGACTGATTAAATCTATCCTCTGACCTTTTAAATATAACCGCCTCTGTAAATCCGTAGGATGGTTTGTAACTTTTTTGGTACAAAAGTACAAAAAAGCTCATCATTTACTTAAACACTTGTTTTCTCTCTCTGTCTTGGTTGATTGACAAGCCTTTAGGTGTATGTTGTGAAAAACTGTCCAAAGTGTTTCGCTTGGAAAAATATATCTGTACATCATAATTAATCTGCTCCACTGACTAATAAATAAATAACCTGCTGTATGATGATGGTTCACTTTTACATCATTTAATTGTTTTTTTGCTTGTTTAACTTCATTAATTACCTTCACATGGCGCACACAACTAAATAATTAGACCTGATCTATGAAGGAAGTTGTGTGATTAATTAATACTTACGCTTGTTGGTCTGACTGGTTGTGCTCCTTTACATGCCGTTCCTAAATGTAAGAGTTTTATTACTTGCTAAATATTCCTGATAGTTCTCCAGTGTTTATACATTATAGTTCTTACACAAAAGTATAAAATGTCAATTAAACATAAAATAAAAAATCATGTCTCTAAACTGCAAGTGGAAGCTGGGAAACCAGGGAAGCTTAAAAAAGGCACAAAGAGAATCTGGAAATCTCGAAAACAACTAGGATTGTGTCCCAGATCTTCCTTATGTTAGAACCCTGATTGTAAAGTTCCAGTGAAATGTTAAGATTTGTTATAGTGGGATTGACCACAGGATGGCGCCATAGGCAAACGCATTTGTTCACTGCAGATGTTAAGGCAATGAAGCTCAGAGAGGATTGAAGCTTCTAAATCGAGCCTTGAGTTTTTATTTTTGGGTTTGAGTCCATGGAAAACACAACAAGGAATCCGCTTACGGATAAACTCTGAAGGCTCCATGCTTTTCCCTTTAGGGCTTAAGTGTGCAGAATAAAATCTCAGCATCAGAAGCAGACAGTAGGGATTTATTTTTTTATTATTTTGCAGCAGCGGATATCATTTCAGGCTCCACATTTATCAGTCCAGTTCAGGGGGGGGGTTGTGATCTGCACACATGGTGGGAATGTATCTGAGAAGGCAGATCAGATCTGTGAGATGCAGGTGTGCTGCTTCTTCCCCACAGAGGTCCTCTGCTTTGTAAACTCACCCACCAGGTCCGGGTAATAAAGCCTCCACTTTCTCTTATCTTTAGCACATATAAGCATCCCAGAAAAGGAGGTCATCTCAGGAGCCTTAAATCGACCTCAGAAGATGAGGTAATAAAGATCACATTGGGCAAGTCCACGACAAAACAACCCTGGGCTCATGATGGCAGTAGCTCAGTGCACAGCAGTGGTGCACTAACGCGACTTTCTAAGCTGAGAATACCGTCCATTATATAAGATGCATTGCTTAATAGATCCACGTGTCATGGTCTGCTATGATTTATTTCCCTCAACAGAAAGAGGTAATGAAAAATGACGTTCGCATGTGGCACTTTGTGGTTTGTGCAGTAACCATATAACTGTGTATCACAGGCAGGCCTCACAAAATCTGCAAGACAAATTCCTGGCTTCCTCTAGTCGGATTAAATATTTCCCTGTATCGCGGCGGCAACAATTTCCCACACACTGCAGCCTGCTCACTAAAACACACCATCGACTACAATTTGACGATTATTCTGAAGAATCAAAAACTGGAGTGTGGTTTCAAAAACCTATTTCAAAAGGGCTTTCATACTCCTAAATAAGTGTAACCACTTTCCTTCAAATATCTCTTGATTAGTAAATAGAGTCCAAAAAGCATATATGAAGGCCAAGCAACTCGACAGGTCAGAGGTTGAGTCTGAAGCGCTGTTGGGTTCTAAAGACAACATTGCAAGCTTTAAACTTCTCACAGAATACTGGTCAATATTTCATCTGCGGATAAAAGTGCTTTGGAAGTACAGCAAACCAACTAAATACTTGGATGTCCACCAAGACTGATAAAAAAGGAAAGTTTAAATCAGAGAAGAAGCCAAGGTTACTCTGGATGAGCTGCGGAGATGTACACCTGATGTTGAGACGGCCACGGTTTAATCACGTAGTCTCGCTCGAGCCAGGTTGAGAACGCTGTGATCTTTCTGACCTCCATGAAAATTTCTATATGTGCTGTAAAGTTTAACACTGAACTCGTATTACTCATAGTAAGACATGGTAGAGTTACCATCATGCTTTGGGGATTGTTGTAGGTTCAAAGATGACAGTAAATCTCACCTAAACTGATGGAAAAATAGATGGAGCTAAATACAAGGAAGAAGAAGACTTAAAACAACCAGCCAGAGCTGCGGGGGAGTGATTTATTTTGAAGGCGATTAATGTGTGCCCAGGCAAAGTTTAGACCAAGAGCCAATGGAAAATCTGCTTTGAAACCTTTCTGAAACATCCTCTCCATTGAGAAAGCTGCTTTGAAATATAGTAATTTTGTACCTAGATGTGCCAACTGGTAGAAGCATGCTTTAAAAAACTTGAAGCTATGATTGGTATATACGGAGTTAAATTAAAATGCTCTCAGAATTTTGCTTTCAGAATCCTTTGACTTCAACATCACATAAAAATCAATAAAATACCCTAAAGTCTGAGGTTGGAAGGTGACCAAAATTGAACATTTTAAAGGTTGGGAATCCTTTTGCTATTCATTTCGCACCATGTTGCTTTCAGTTTTCGCCCGGAAGAAAACTCTCCCTCTGGATTACTGGTCTGACTGCACCCAGGATCTTTCCACGATTACATCATCGCCGCAACAGCAAGCAACACTCACCCACAAAGGAAAAAAAGCAACATGAGAGAAAAACATCACCTCAGCAGGGACAGGAAATCCCCTCCTTTTAATAGAAGAAAACAAAAATATCATGATTTCTATTAGACACAGACAGTACGCAAGGTATAGGATCAAGGATAAAGGTTTGTTTTCCCCATCAGGTTCGTCAGATGGATTGTTACTGCTAACCTAATCCTCGGAGGGATCTCCATTTTATCCTGTCGGCCTTTCGACGATGGTTCGCACACATGCTGTTCCTGGCCATGTCATCAAGGAATAAAGAAATCAAGCGTCTCTTCTTATTTCGTGGTCCCACCTTTCCAGGGTTGAGACGTGGACCTGGAGGTGCTCGGAGTGATTAATCACCTCCTTCATTTTCTGCTCACCAGACCATCATCTGGTTAATTAGTGGTAATTGATGGTGTCTGCCCAGATGAATAACTGCAGGCGTGTCGGCTTCCAGAGCTGCGAGGGCCAAAAAAACAAACAAAAAAAACCCTTTTCTTCCAGACTCTCTCTCTCGGTTTCCTCTCACTGCATTGTGATGACTGCTGGTTGGTTGGTTGGAATGTTGGTTTTGGATGCTTGGTTTGCGAGAGATCGGCTCTGAGAAAATAGCTGACCCCTGAATGCTCACTCTGAAACCCTGCATGGCTTAACCGACGGAGACGCCGCTCCGGTCCGCGCTTTCATTTGTAATTCGCTCGTGTGTGCACGGCTTTGTGTAAGGGGCACAAAAGTGCGGTAGGAGCCCATGTGCTGCCGAGCGAGGCCTCGTGGGACTCTGGTGGGAAAGACACAGGAGGTGGAAAATCTCCTGTTTGCGTGTTAAATTTTTACTCGATGGAAATATAAAGAGCCAGTGAAGTCAGACTGCTGGGAATACATAACGCAGTGAGGGAAGTATTAATTTAACAGAAGCCTGACAGTTTGTAAGCCTGCATTTGTCAAATCTCACAAAAACTGCAAGTCTGAAATAGAGTCATAATAAAGGGGAACAAAGGAAAAGCTGGGCCACAGTCTATGTTAATCACTAGTTACTAATACAGTGCAATAATAGTGTTAATACATTTGCAAGTGCTACTCACAATGTATTCCATTCATATCATGTATTTTTTCCCCCCAGACTTATGTTGCAACCATAATCAACAATGCATCTTACTCGAATCGTAATTTATAGATTGCAGGAATGAAAAAAATATAAAATAATGTGGCGTTCATATTTAGCTCGGATCAATACTTCACTACCATTACGTGCATAAATCTTTCTAGTTTTGTTTCTCTACCAGCCTCTAGAGACTAAATCTACCGACTAAATGTGTTTTTTTTTTCTCGAAACTCAGTCACATTTAACATCAGGTCTGAATTGTATCCATATCTTAACATTGACTTGGGCGCTCTAGCACGTCAATATGCTTTTACCAAAACCATTCTGATTTAGTTCTGGTTGTATTTTTCAGAGTCACTGATCTTTTTTCCTTTTTTTTTTTTTTTTTACAAAATATGCTATTGTGCAACACAAATTGAATGTGTTTAGAAATAACATGACAGATTAGAGTTTGAATCTATGGCCTGTGCCTTGCTTTTAACTCAATAAAAGGCAAGCACAAGATAATCCCCAGCAGTAAGTACAGTTTCATTAATTAAATGAAGTGCATGCCTTGGAGAGAGCCAGCCACACGCCAGCGATAAGTCACTGTAAAGTGAATAGATGATTCCAATTAGGACAACATTTGTAGTGGAAGTCTTACTATTGTATCAGTCTGGCTGCTTGTTTCTGCAGCCTTTAAGCCCCATTAGGTCCTGATGAAAATGTGTGAGCGGTGGAGTGTGGGCAGATAGATGTTTGAGACTGAGGTGGGGGATTTTCACTGCAGGGCGTGCAGACTGTCGCTACTGTAAATCCCCATTCGGCGGATGCGGGAACGCACATACAAGCTCCCAGTGCGAAGCTCCACAGTAATTCAAACACGAGAGGAAGGCTTGGTCAATATTTCTAATCAATAAGGGGCATCTCTAGATTTACAGTTCAGGAATATAGATTGGGAATGTGGAAATATGAATTTTGATTTTTGCCTGAGGCATTAATGTCCCAGCAGATGAAATTACTCTTGTTGAGAATGAGTTTTTTATTAGGTACACTGGGGGTAGTGACGTTTTGTGTTTTGCTTTCATATTTAACAGATGATCAGTAATTATGTTGGAAATCCAGGTTGGTGATTGTCTTTTTTTGTTTGTTTTTTTGGCCCAACTTATTACAGTCCAGAAAATAATTTGACTCAGTGTAATATTTTGAATAATTGATAATGATTATTAAGCTGCATACTGCAAAACATGTTCATAACCAAAGCACACCTTTTCACAGTTTTCCGCCGTAGGTCTATACCCTTACTGTGTTTTTGTGACAGTCGGTGTGACTTGGATTTGATAGATCAACTAAAACCTGCAATATATTTACTTATATATCTACAGAATTATATCAGCGATATGATTTCATTATCCAAAACTAGAACGAGGAGGAAATATTTTACTTTGTCGTCACTTTAGTTGGTCTGTCAAACTAAATGATCAAATAATTTAAAGCTTGTTGTTTTGAAATGACTGAAAAAAAGATTGATGACTGAGAGCTCTCGTTTTCTGGACCAGACTGACTTGATAGTTTCAAGATATTATGAAAGTCTCGCCAGTGATTGTCATTTGCGGATGTTTCAGTTGTCGGGATCTGCTTCAAGTCGATGGAAGTTTGTTTGCCTCTAGTCTAAATCTTTGTTTGTCTCTTTTAATTTCCTGTTGATCCGATTTCCTGCCGGCGTGGGATGGATAATCTTGTCAGTCTGCTGACTTTATGTGGGAGAAGCTAACTTGATTCAGCTACTAAGGATTTGATCTGTGTCCCCACCCCCCACCAGCAGCAACACCATGCTGTTCTCTGCTGGACTCCAAGCATCATCCAGGGTTTCTCACATCTGCTGTCTGTGATTTGAAGATGAGTCGCGAGGTTTGAAGCAGTACAGAATCACCACAGTATCACAAAGAGCTGGTTCGGTTTAGTGTGGCGGGCAGTTTAGGGGACAGCGTGACCCGGAAGCGTTTGGATATGGCAGCAGGATGACGGAGAGAAAGAACAGGGTGAGACTGAGAGGTCATTGGGGAAAGAAAAATATGTCTTCAAAGGACGGGGAATATGTTAGTCTGGGCCCGGCCTGAAACATCTGTCCCTGCTTTCCTGTGTAACAAGGACACCTCTTCCCATTACTACACATGTCTTTGACTCCAAATCATTGCAGGGCAGCAAAGAAATTCAGTGCAGTTTTTTTTCTTCTGTTTATTGTTTTACATTGACATTTTTGAGATCATAAAACCATTTTCAACCATGCCAAAGTATCAACCAGAGGATACCAAAAGTGCAGTTTTCAATTTTTTAATCATGAAATTATGGAATAACCACACTTCTCTTTTTTATTTCACCAACCACACCCAGGCCAAGAAATCACTTAGAATAGTAGAATCTGCCTGACAACATGAAAGCGGCTTGACTATCTCAAACAACGCATCAGGCTCGTACTAAAGAGATTCGGAACGGATAAGAATAAAAAGGGGTTATGAAGATGTTTTTAAATACTTTGACAGTGAATTAGGAAAACATGGGACAGCGGTGAACTCTCTCAGGAGTGTCTGACCTGCTAAATTCACTCCAACTGCGAAAGGAAATGTCGTCCAGGAACTCACACACATACAACACCGCAGGTCAACTTTATTTGGGAGTACATGATTTAACATTAGGAAAGAGACGAGTTAAAATGGCTTCCATCCATGATAGAGTTCCTCAAATGAGGAAAAAACAATACTTATGGAAGACAAATGTAGATCGTTTTAAACCGTAGATCCAGATAAGTCTGGAGATAAAGACATTTTTTTTAAATGAAAATAACAAAGGCATTATTGTATTGCCTTATTGTTGCCGTGATCTGGAGATCCTGTTCTGCTTTCTGAGCTGGATGATTTTTCTGGATTGAACAAACCAGACATTTTGCAGTTTAGCAGGAAATCATAAATGGGAACATTTAGCCATTATTTTGCAAACCTTAACTTTAGTGAATATGGTCCAAGCAGCTGGAGGGTAATTAGAATGGGCCCAAAGAAAAACGAAGGTTGGTTTAATTCAAACTCTAACAGAGCCATGATGTTAAACACTGTGTGGCTAAAGAAAACAGCTCTGGGAAAAGATAAGTGAGGCAAAACTTCACTTTGACCATTCACATGACCATTTGTTTTCTATCTGAAGCCTTTAAGTGTGTCAAAAAAAACATCAACTAGAGAAAAGCTGTTAAAGGGGGAAACCACTGGATTTGTGGTGGAGGACGATCCTGTAGCTGTTGGTAACGTTTCACGAATGTCCTTGCCCCAAAACAACCTGACCTCGCTCACTAAAACAACATATTCCCTCTGGATCAGAATCACTGCGTCAGAGGGTTGGACAGGCTTTCCTGAGGCTGAACATTAAAAAGCAAGATCATCGCTGAGGTGTAGCGTCGTGCAGATTGAAGTAACCCTGTGATTTCTGTGCTGTCATAGAGACCCGTGTTTTTATATTCAGAGGGGGGAGCACAACAGCATTGGGATGTCGCAGCCTCGGGGCTGCGGTGACTTCATGCTCCCCTGATGTGGTCTTGCCTCATATTCTTGGCTGACGGCGGTGAACTTCCAACGCTGCCTTTCGCTGAGGTCTCTTTGTCGTCCTCGGTTCGCTGACCTAGTAAATGTTTTCTTGCTGATGGTTATCGAAACACAATGAAGAGCTCCACCAAACGCTCTTTGTCCTTCTCCAAAAGAGGCCCCTTAATGTTTTTGTCTTTCTGTAACACAAGTTCCTCCTGAGTAAAACAAAAAAAAAAAAAACGTCTTGGCACTTTTGCCAGCAACCTGCCTTAGGCTGGGTCAAGGAGGTAAAGCCTGCTGCGTCCTCTAAGCCCCCTGAAACAGCCCTCCAGAGGCAGACAGCTTCAGGCCCAAACCAAGAATTTAACCAGAAGGTCAAACCCGCTCTTAATTAGGATCATCAAATCCAAGACACCTCTGGGAATGCACGGTTGAATTTATTACTCAGGCTTTTTGCTCAGGCTTGGTTTACCGAAGGGCAGTAGCAGAAGGCAGCAGGGTTTTCTCTCTTCCTCTTTTTTGAGTCAGCATAAACAGAACACTGGTAGCACCAGCTATTTACTTTCTCGATTTCTGATTCAGCACAGTAACTGGATAGGCCCAGATGGCTGCCGCTGGTGAGATTGACAGGCGCGTATTTCAGGCTGTTTATATTTGGTTGGGTCTCCGGGGGCGGTTTCATAACCTACATAGCTGTCATATCAGTACCTGATGAGTATACACATAGCTTTGGCGCTGCCGAAAACACTAATAAAAATGAGTCGAAGAATGCAAGTTTGTTTGTTAAAAATGTTCGTCTTTGCACGGAAACTTGTAACAATAAAAATAGACGCCGTAGTTTGTGTTTGAATGCCACCTATCTGCAGGGGCAGATGCTTTGGATGCACTGTTAAACATTGGCTCCATTTCCCTGATATGAAGCCAAAAAGTAAAGACAGATTTATTGTGTAGCGTCTTAAATTGCGAATGTTTTGGATGTCATTGCCCCAATTTTAAATTTGTTGCTGTTGTAATGCATCCAAATGGTCAGTGATTTGATCTGGCAATGGAAAGCTCATATTTTACAGTTGTATATTGGATAAAATCCATTGTTCGACTTTTTAGCGGTCAGTCAGATGGATCAGTTGCTATTCGTCCATATAAAACGGCCAAAGATTTGCACCACAGAGTAGACACTCTAGCATGCAGGTCTTGCTCATTCCTCAATCTTCTGTTTGTTTACTCACTGACGTTATTATGCAAGTCATTTATCTAATGTCTTGCGAGGGCTCTGGTTTGCACACCCCAAATAAATGTATGAATGTGCCACTGTAGGACAATTTGACAGTTTAATCACTTTGTCTTTTAGGGATTTAAAGCACTAGAGTTAAGACAGACGGTGAGAGGAGATGATTCTACAGTGACATTAGAGTTTGAGCACCTGTTAATGCTGCAGAAAACAAAATCAGAAGCTCTTAACGAGTCCAAGGTGAGCTATTTAAAAGAGAGAAGCAGTTTCCAAGCCAAGTAATGGCATCGCTTTTCTCACATGGTTCATAAATATGAGCCTATGGTAGCTGTCTGCGTTTATAGTTCCACTCATAAATGAAGCAAAAGTAATTATCACGTCACATGTTTTATTTCTTAATACTTTTTTTAAGTCTGTTTCTTTAAAGCAGTGAATGAGGCTTAATCTTTTCCCTCCTTTAACTCTCAGTTGGACCATTTGAGCGTTGTTGTTGATTTGCATAAAAAATACAAAGTGGGATTCTGTTATAAGGATGTAAGCAACGATTAGTTTACATCCAGGAAATTACTATAATCCAGGACATATCTTATTTCTTGAAAAAAAAAAAAGATTTTAATAGTGTCTTTACCCACTTTTCCTGTGTAATTCAATGGGTGAGCAGTGGGTGTCCATCAACATGTCTTTACTTCATCACATATTTGCAGAAAACATAGTGATGCAAATATTTAAAGATTATTTGGAGTTGGCAACCGACTTTGTGTGCAACTTTACAGACTGCAATAGGAAGAGCGATCCAGAACCCATATAGGATCCGCTACGCGCCAGGAGAGAACCTAGAAAAGCACATTGTAACACTTTTTTCTTTACAAATTGTTGTCAGTCTGAAACTATCGTCCACCGAAGACTGAAACTATCTAACAGCAATCTAATGTGAAAATAGAAATACTGCATTTTCAGCAGAAAAAGGTCGGTGTCAGATTTTGTACACAGTAATTTTCTTTATTACCACCACATCTAAAGGTGACCATGGTTTAAAGTTCTTGCATAAATCCCTTGACATATTTGAGAGCTGTTTTAAAATGGCAGATGTTTGCTGTTGTCTGACCAGTTTGTTAGGGTTAAAAAAAAATCTCTGTTTCATCAAATGTAAGATATTTACCACTAGCAGTTAAGATATTGACCGGTCATAAATTCCCGACAGAAATAGAAACTGACCTATTTCTTTAAAAGTTTGAAGAGGAATGTAATGTAATTCGATTTAAATGGTAATTTCTGGTCTCTATTTAGTTTTTTTTCACCCTAAAGGTTTGACATGTCAGAGTTTTATAAAACTGGAGGCAATAAAAAAATATTTTTATTTATTGGTCATTTATATTAGTATCCGGTTTTACTCCACACAGAGAACAATTGAACAACATTTCCCTTACAAATATAATACAAAATGATCATCACTTGATCACAAAGTTGTTTTGAGCCGCTTGTTCTACCAGTCAGAGTTGATTAAAGCAACTTGTTTTACTTATTCTACTATCTACACAGAAAGTAAATCCCAAATCTCCATCAAATGGCGAAACAGAGTAACTGCCCTGTTTTTTATTTGCAGCTTTCAGGCTTTGCTAGCCAGGACATGTCACGGGAAGAGGTGCTGCCGTCAAACACACACACACACACACACACACACACACACACACACACACACACACACACACACACACACACACACACACACAC
>JAVLVB010000835.1:1314160-1405830 GCA_032876305.1 Orestias chungarensis | reverse complement strand
GGGGTAGTCAAAAAAGGTAATAAAATTATATTTTCACAACTTTCAAACTTTGGTGATCATTTGCGTTCACGTTAATATATTTTTCTATCCCCTGTGATGTAGATCTAATGAGCACAAACAACCACAAAGATGAGTTGTTTAATCCTTTTGAATTCAGCCTCTGTTAAAGTACATTGGAAGAAATGATTAAATTCTCAATAAGACAAGAGGTGGACGATGATGGACCAGGAGCCAGTGCTGTTGGCTATCTCTGAAATCTTCCAGGTACGCCTCAATTCAGAAATTGGACCTGGAATGACATCAAACAAAATTAAATAGTGTTTCATCTCCATTTTCAAAGCCCAGAGCTATTTGCTAATCAGTGGTCGCTATTGGCTTTTAATCACAGTCTATCACTCTGCATTTTGTACAATCAAGCACCACAGTGTAATTTTAAAAATGCAATACTCAGCTTACACCTACTAACTTATACATAAAGGAGCATTTATTCAAATCATTATTTAAAAACAAAAAACAAAAACAAACGCTAAGGTAATTAATTCCTTAATAGTCTAGTCCCTGCACCCAGAATCCTATTTAGGCTTATTTTTCTTCAGATTGTGTGGTTAAAAATCTGCTCTAATACCGGCCTGTGGCAACAAAACTGTTATACAACACCTTAACCAACCTTTCACACCGGAGTTGTTCTGATCTGACTGTTGTAACCTGGTCTTATGATTGTGTTTTATTCCTGCTTGTTTTAATTCTTCTCACTTCTTGCCCTGTTCTTTCCAACTTCAGAATATTCTCAGTACAAAAAGCCAATACATGCAATCAACTTTTTAAAACTTATTGTTCATCACAATAGTAGAAGAAATAATTCAGTGTTGCTGGAGCTGCTCAGAACTTCACACATTTTTGTCCGTCTTATATCTTTTATGTGTTTTTTTTTTTTTTTTTACTGATGCCTGCAACTTTTTGGACTTTGCATATGCGGTTTACATTTTTTTATTTAATGTGGGAAGCAAGAATAACCAATGGAGCAATGGCTGCATCTGTAAGCAATCACTTTTTGTGTTATCTTTTCAATATAATTATAATTTTTACCCACAAAGCAGGCTGTCACTGCTGCTCAGCAGGATTGCATGCTGATGTTGCACATGCCATGAATGCCGTAGTGCCACAGCGACCCTGCTCGATCCTCTGACGCCTGTCTAATCCACCTCTGCAGTCAACAATTCTTTTTATTTTGCAAAATCCATCCCACTCGGTGCATATTTGAGAGCTTAAGTATACCAAGAAGAGACAGACTACCATCAGCCGGTTATGGCATGTGCTGATACACACTCTGTCCACATTAAAGTAACAAACTTCCAAATTATTTGCGTCACACCACAAACTCTTTTCCTCTGTCTGTAGACTAAATAGATCCTCACAAGAGGGCTTGCTGTGAAGTGCCACATTAAAAAAAAAAACTATGAATTGCACAAATTCACTCCAATGAGCTGCATATGTGATTTGTCAATTAGAGTATCTGTAGAGTCCCACTTGTGTGGTTACTTGAGCTCAAATGGAAAGCAACTCATGTGAAAGCAGCACTGAGTCTGCAGCTCCGTTCAACAGCTCAGGCCTTGGCTCAATAATCAAAGGTTATTTTTATTTCTCATCTAAACTGCCCCAGCCCGCAGAGGATGTTTGCGCTGTTGAGAAAGCGGGAAAGTG
Source organism: Orestias chungarensis (assembly GCA_032876305.1). Taxonomy (NCBI): domain Eukaryota; kingdom Metazoa; phylum Chordata; class Actinopteri; order Cyprinodontiformes; family Cyprinodontidae; genus Orestias; species Orestias chungarensis. The sequence goes on along the minus strand of JAVLVB010000835.1, from coordinate 1,404,129 downwards.
GAAAAACACGAGAAAACTAAGAGGAAAAACCATTACAGCAACAGCATCGTGCAGGAAGCTTGTTGAAGCATGTTTTTGTCTATTTACAACACACTCATGGCTGTGTACTGGAATGCCTGCCTGTGAGAGGAAGAGCAATAATCTCAGAGTGGGGCCTCCGCGAGAGAGATGTTATAGGTGCTCAGCAGTTTGCGCAAGCTTTACATCTGAGTTTTGCAAGTGGGTTGAAAAAAAAAGCAAACAAAATAAAAAAAACAACCCTGTGTGGGAGTTGTTACAACAAAATCCCCCTGGTGTCTATTTTCTACTTGTCCAACACTGCATGAAGAGCCCTGATGTAATCCAGGTGGGTGGCTAGGAATAGTGGATGGAGGTTTTCTCATAAATGGATTTTCCATTACACGTTGCATCAGTTGAAAAGTGTGCCCCCCCCACCCACAATAATCAAGACCATTTTCCTGTCAAACCCATATGCTCTGCATGGGGAATTTAATCTTAGCTACAGCTACAAACAAACTTAATGATTTAAAGTAATCATCATTTTTACATATTTCCTATTTTGTCCAAGTGTGAAGCTCATGGTGGTTTCCATGATCAAATAAAACAAATGTGAACACGAGGCTCCTAAGAATGTAGCCAATAACTTTCAGACTTTGTGTTACATTTATTAATGCATATAACAATGTTCAACAATGAAAAAAGCAATGACATTAAAGACAACATCTTAAATGCGAGCTCTGGAAGAAACGACTTGGATGGCCAAAACTTTACAAGTGAGATCAAATGATGTTAGATAGGCCTGGAGACCTAACATACCAGAACACTGTGGAGCGATAAAAGTGCTGTGTCATCCATAGCACAGTAACAAAGCTGTAAAAACATTGTTCTAAGAACACAGTCTGTCTCATAACTCAGTATCTATTACTACGTCTGCAGTTTTTTACCCCACAACAGCATGCCTTTTCGTCCTTTAAACTAAAGCTGGACATGTGTTGGATAGAAAGGAAATTAACAACCAACTACGATCAGACAGCGGCGGTAGTCCTTTAGCTCAGACACGAGGGAAAGAAAATCTTGTAGCTGGAACATGATGGGTAAACATGCAGGAGGATCATTTCAAGAGGTATAGATTTAAGAAAGTCTGTTGACATCAACAAATACTTCATAAAGACAAAGAACAGAAAAAAAACTGCGCCTTTATCTGACAAACTATTCTCACAAACAACAGGTGCTGTCATTTAGTAGCCTGGCCGTTTTTCTCTGTTTAAGCTACCTGTCAGAGACGTGGCATGAATTGAATCTTTCTGTCATTGGGATGAGAAATACAGTTTGAATTACTAGTGTAGAAAATATTTGAATATACAAATATTTGAAAATAATAAAAATTAAAAAATAATCTAATTTCGATGTTTTGATAATAACTTGGCAGTGTCTTTCTGCATCACTTTGTATTCTTATGTAAAAGTGCATGAGGGAGAAATGGGATGAGAGTGTTTGTGGTAATAATTGGGGAAAAAAAGAGGATCGGTGAGTAGCAGTATCTTCTCCAGGTTGTGGTTACCACCGAAAGCAAAGACAGTCGTATTATTCACAGGGTAATGATTTGTGTGCATGTAAAAGCAGGCATGGTGTCACACACTGACAGCCTGTATAGTAAAACCCCAGCCATCTGAGGCACCTGGAAAGAATATGGGGTCTTGTGAATAGTGACTTTCCAACCTTAAAACTTGATGTTCATCTGCTTTGTCATACACCTGTGGTATTAAAAAGAATGTATTTCAATCTGTCTGCTTTTCAGTTTCCCCGTGAGAGCCAGAGTGATGCATCATTTATAGTCACGCCTCATGGAAAAGAACCAAGAGCAAGCTCCTTTACTCAGGTTCTGACATAAAGAAATACATATCTGCCACCAAGAAAGTGTCCCTTTGGGGATGTGATTCTCAACACACACCAGAATTGCTAGAAGACCGCAGTTCCTACCTCCCCTCAGATGCAGGCACTTTATAACATCCACCAGAGGAGACAGGCATTTTTTTCCTTTTCTTTTTTTTTTAACCTGGAAATGTATTAGAATCAAAAGAAGACGGTATAAATAGTGCTTAAAATATGCAGACAGCTTATTCAGACACTAATAAAAAAGCTAGAAACGGCATTGCTTCCACTTCTACTTGTAAAAACTACATTTTCAGTGGGAAGATGCTATGAATAATCCCACAAAAGATGCACTGCAAATATTACAAACCATGTTTACCACTTCAAAGCTTTAAAACACATCTAAAATTTGCTTGCCAGTCGGCGAGAGCAACTACAAGACACACCAAGCAGTATGTGGCGACAACATTCACCTGGTCTCTACATGAGTAGACCACAGTTTAAAACTATGTTCATGGCTTAGTGGAAGAACTCTTTGCAAGATTTATACTGAATATTAATCAGATTCTTGTGAAAATAACATGCATTTTAAATTCCTTTGTGCAAAGCCAACAAAACTGAGGCGAGTCAAAGTAAAACTACAAATCATCAAAGTAAATCACAAAGAAAGTCATAAAGGACATTCTAATTGCTGCTTTTTTGGTTTCAGAAAGTAGAAAACCAACCACCTGAAATGAAGATGTAATTTATAAAAGTTAAAGGACTTGTAAATTGTAGCCATCATACCATTACAAACAATTGAATCCTAAAATGGTCAGGTGGTTAGTAGGTATGGAACAAGAGTACACAACAATTAGACATCAAAGCGAAAGTAGTTCAGCTCTTCTGAACAAACTCTACATTTAAAAACTTTTTACCGCATTACGCATGTACTGTACAAAATAAAAATAAGTGACAGAGTGATGTGTACACCCAGGTAAACCATGATTTTTCATATGGCAACCTATAATGGTTGTTGAGTAACCACCATACACTGAAGCTCTGGCTTCAAGAGGCACCACGCCCAGGTTTCATCGCCACGTTTCAAGCGCTGACCAAAGTCCAGATGACACTCAATTCTGCAGAGACTAATCCCTGCTGACATGAGCTGAATGTAAGATAACCTCTCAAAACATTAATGCATATAAAGCTGATAAGCCACCTCGTAAATGTGATTAGCTAAGCAGACATTCAGGGATGAAATAATTGACTGGGAGCCAACTTTACAGTCAGAGTGGCTGCATTTTAAGTAATCCCCAAAATGTGTTGAGGTCATGAAGTCTTCGCAAATAAAAATTATAGCAAACAGCTTAAACTAATTTACGCTAGTTGGAGTTCCCTCTCCTGATATACTAAAGATAACATATGTTAAATTAAAGCTGCTAAGAAACCTTCTTTGAAAAAAAGGCTATATTTATATTTAACATAAAAGCTGGAGGTCTGCCAACGTTTAGTAAGAGTAATGATCACTGATGCATATCAAGCCTCATAAATGAGTCATATGTCCCTCAATTTTAAAGGTGATCAGATTGCTTGTAACTTTTATAAGGGAAATTCTTGCCTGGGACTTTCTCAGGAACAGACTTACAAAGAGAGAGCCCACTTTTACTGACAATCCCATATATATATACTTAACAGTTAATGTTAACGTTAATGCTTAAAATGCAAATAATTTCAAGTATCTCATCTTACAGAGTCAGACATTTTAAATCAGATTTCATTTTTCCAAGTGAGGATCTGTTGAAAACGGCTGCTGGTTTTCAGGCCCTTAGTGATTTGAGCAGCATGCTGCTGCTGACGCTATCTGTGCTATCTGACAGGTGGCTGCTGGACTGCTCGCATGTTTCCTCGTCAGAAAATGCTGTAATCTCCTGCAGGCTCCTGGGACCGGCCAATGAAGATAAATAACCAGATCCAACTGCTGCTTCGCCCTGACCCATTCGTCGGCCTCCACTGACCCTTCTAGCTATTTCTCATTAAATGGAAAAGTTATATACCTCCCAGTATCTTCACTCCTCTCTGAGTAATGGGATCTACCACAGACCGGTAAAGGACTATTAAACCTGCGGATTGACATTGATGAGCAAACCACACAGGCGAATATGCTGGAACAGCAGGAACACCTATTACATTGTGACTCACAAGTCTGGCAATGACTAAGACCTTGCAGACCTTGCTGCGCATAAAATGGCTTCTCTGTAAAAATATCATGCCTTGGCGAAGTATTAATACCTGTAAAAATTTTTTTTCATATTTGGGTTTCACGCTATAGACCATAACAAAGCTTTGCATATTCAAACCGGAAGTGGGATTTTTACATTTTTTTTAATATATAAGTGAAATACAATTTTTTAATTTTCTGTTTGAAAAAAAAAAAAAGTCCCAATTCTGTTATGTTTATTGTTCCTGTATGAGTGGGCTCTCTCTACCAAACAGGATCTTTGTTATAGAGCGCTGGCCAACTTGCACAGCTGATTTCCATCATCCCCATTAGCATGCAGGGGATTTTCGAAGCTGCAGAACTTTCACTTCCCCTCAAGAAGATTAAACTTGCTGGTAATCTCTGGCTTTCTTGTCGCTTCTTTAGTGGTTCTAGTAGAGGTTCGACTCGTCCTGTGCTCCCAGCTCCAACCGTAACCTTTGATCCGCTCGTAAAACTGATTACCCTATCTGGTTTCCCAAGTTTAGCTTTACACTGTTGATGGGAAGATTCATGGAACTAAGTAGAGAACAATCATGTCAGAAAACCAGTTAAGAGACTGCTAAAGACTTGAGAAGTTAACCTTTCCAGTTGCACAACATTAAACATACAGTAAGAGCTAGACTGGAATGGCTTATATTAACACTGGCCCATTTAAAGTTTAGACCTTGGTCCATTTAATTAGTTTCCCACATCTAGCCTAGCTATTATTTTACAAAGGCTGGGTAGAAATATTATTCTATAGATGTGCAAAGTTGGTAGAAAGACACTCCAAACAAAAGAACAGTCTTGTTCTTCACTTTTACGCTTACGCAATACTTTGTATTAGATCTAACACAAATTACTCTGTGATGTGAATAGGGATAGAAATGAATGTGTGCATATCATGGGTATATTAATTGGTTACTGCAAGCCTTCTTTTATATTATGAATGAAGTAATTTTGGACTGCACTGCTTAACCAATCCTTCAAAATCACATTAAGGACACATGTTTACAATGAATGTTTTTGCAGCTGTGTCAGTTTTACATTAAATCAGCACACCTTTTTGCATAAGTCATTCCCAGGTGACAAATTGAAGCCTTCTCTGCTTGTTTATTTTCCCTGAGAAATGTAGAACAAGGCAAAAAGAAAAAAGAAAGTAAAAAAAGCTGAACCAAAATAGCCTCCAGTGTCCCGAAAATAAATACGAGCCTGCAGAATGGAAAAAAGATACAGCATAGTGTCTTAATTCAGGGAGTAAAGGAGTGAGAAGCCCTCACAGAGCCCAGATGGCAGAAGGTATGAAGGCATGAATTTAATTACTTACAGACAAGCAAGCAGACGAGGGGATGCAAGGTACTGTAGCTGCACAAACACACAGTGGAGGATGTTTGAAGGGGTGGAAAATTATTACATGTCTCTTCTGCCTGTTGGAACACAAAGATGTTTTGGCGAAGGCACAGGTCTAAAAAGCTGACCAGTAATCTCCTCTAAAAGAGTTAATTATACAAAAACAGGTCAAGAATTTATGCGGTGGGCTCCAAGACTATTTTTTGGTCAGATTTCCACGAGCACAAAACACTGCAGTAACTTCAAGATAGCTACTTATTTCTCTCTAAATAATTGTAACCTGGCAGTCGACGGAATCATTCGTTACAAATCCACCAACTTATTAACCTGTAAAGAATTTATATGTCATATTGAACACAGTATCCTATTTACTAAATTAGTTTTTAGCATTGAAAATAAGAATTATTAACACCAAATGTTTGGTCTGACCTAATTAAGCCCTAGTTTGTCAGAAAAAGCTACATTGTGAGGACCAACCATTACTTATGGACTCCAAATTATAAAATTGTTAAAAGTAATGTGGTTAAGCACATGACTAAATTCTGAATTGAGTTTAGGTTTGGTTTATGTTAACGGTCATTGTTAGCCAGTAGAAAATAATAAATGACAGAGTCCTTGTGAAGATAGAAAGACATACCTCGTGTGTGTGCATCTGTGTGGTTCGGCCAAACATTTGCACTGCAAAACTATAAACTGTGAACTCACATTCACATTTAAAAGTAACTCGATTCACCAAGGGACGTACGTTATAAAGATAGATTTAATAAAGATTGATGTTGTAAAGCCTTTATTTCTGTTAATTACCAGAAATATAATACTAAGCAAAATAAACGCTTTTGCTCTCCACTTTCATCCCATGCATGCTTAGTATGAGGGATTGCTGTAAAGCAGAGGTGGGACCAAGTCTCTATTTTGGAAGTCACAAATAAGTCTCAAGTCTTTGCCTTCAAGTCCTGAGTCAAGTCCAAAGTCAAAACAAGCAAATTCTGAGTCAAGTCCCAAGTCCTGCCCTCCAAGTCTCAAGTCAAGTTTCAAGTCCTAACATTTGAGTTTCAAGTCCTTTCAAGTAAGGACTACAGATTATATTTATACAGATAATGTTGGCTTTATTTATCAAAACTTTTTGTAAGAACATCTGTGAAACAATAGGAGACAAAAAACAAATGTAAAATGAAATCAATCACTTAAAAGTGCTGACGTTGTATTTCTATTGCATTTTGTGTTACTATAACTACCTCTGCGGCAGCTTCTGTCCTGTTTGGGGAGGTACAAGAAATACATAAACTTACTTTACTTAACTTACTTTGCAAAAGATCAAATTAGCCAAAGGTCTGTCAGTCATTTGTGCATGATGGGGACGTACTATGATGCCACCATGGCTGAAAACTCGCCCCACTGGATATATATATATATATATATATATATATATATATATATATATAGGTATATTACGTGTATAATAACATATAAGTTATATAAATATTCTATTGAATATAAACAGAATATATTATTAGACCAGCAGCAAAAGTAGCATCAACATATGTTTCAATGTGTAATGGTTTTTGGTTTCTTATTATTACTTCCTGCTTCCTATTGTTCCCATGATGCTTAGCGGCCTTTTTGGTAACTCTGTGAAACCATGATTGAGATGGAAGTTTGTTATATTTAATTGCCTCATGCTTTTACTAAGATATCCTGAGTGGCAAACCTAGGGCATTGCCGCGTGAGCGGCTAATAGAAGAGTTGGAAACTTTGTCTAACTGGGAAACGCGAATCAACATAACGTCACATTTGTCCTGGTGAACAACAATAAGGAGAGCTGGCCTCCGAGGCAGCTAACAAACCATTGCTACTCCGACGAAAAAACAACTATACAATAATAAAACTTTGCTTTTAGTCCAGGGCGGGCACAGCTGACTCCATGTTTGACAGTTTGTCTTCTTCGTTAGCCCTGCAATTTGATTGGTTGTCAGTTCAAAACCACGTGGATCTAATCTGATTGGATGTTGTGCTTCCGACACATAGCAACCACAAATGAAAGAGTCGAGTTTAAAGTCAACAAATTCATGACTCGAGTCTGACTGGAGTCCAAGTCATGTGACTCGAGTCCACACCTGCGCTGTAAAGTCAACTAGATGATGCAGGCTATCGTCTACTGTCATTACATGCTGGTCCAGGACAAGTGACTGCTGCTAGTTAATGACTCGATGAACTCCCCTAAGTGTCTTAACATAGAAAAACTTTTTAAGTTCATCCTAACTAGGATGAACTGGAATGTATGTATGGACTGAAACAAATTATTAGCATTTACATGTGAAGTATGTTTCGTGAACGACCAACATCTGGCCTGATTTATATCAAAAATAGTTTAAGCCAACAAACAGGTGACTTTTATTCACTTTTTCTTTTCTTTTCCAAGTTTTTTCTTCCTTCAAATGCTCTTTTCCACACAAACTCCCACACAGACACTGGGGCCTCCTATTTCCTGTTGTTTTCATTACACAAGGCTTTCACGGCGAAGGAAGGCAGACATTCTGAGTTTACTAATGCAATTTGCACAAGGACAACAGTGACTAAATATTTTTGGACCTCGCATTGAGCGGCACAGCTTAAGTACTTGCTGCTGCTTGTGTGGCAGCGAGCCACATCAACATTTCATATTTGTTGTTCTCTCTGGCTTAATTTTGATTACAATTTGCAGAGCACTGATCCACACAAAGAGCGAGCATTCTTTGGTTCTTGCTATCCTACTTTGCAGGAATGAATGTAAAGCAAAGCAAAGCAAAGTAAAAAAAAAGGCATTGAGATGGAAACTGGCTGAACTAAACAGAATCATTTGATCCTCAAGCTTGGGTCCAAGCTTATTCAATTGATGAAGTGCTGCTATGAACTATTCACATTTGTTGTTTCTTTTAACCCGATTGACTAAAAATATGCAGCTTAGACAGGGAAAAGCAAATGAAGGCAAGAACAACAGAGGGAGGTTAATGAGTGAAATACTTTCAGCTGCTCCTACCGATTCTTTAAAACATAACATGGCAGTACAGGGGAGAGGGAGTATATATATTTCACATCACATTCCAGGGATTATATGTAATGCCTCATGCAGATTACAACCTGGAAAATTAATCAGAGACCTTTACCTCATACTGATCACTGCAGCTCTCTCTCAGACCTTTGGCCTGCAATGCAGATCTGGATCACAAAACTACTTTGCTTTATAGAAGACTAAACAGGGCATACGTAAATAATTTGGTGGTACAATTGAGATGAGGAATATAAATGTCGCCTCCTTCTTCCACTAATAAACTCTTCTCTTTTTTTGCAACATCCGAGGTTTGTTTGTTTTGGCCGGCGCCGCCATGTGAACACTGATGAGTGTGATTTTAAACAGGATAACAGCAGAAATTTATTACATTAAGACCCCACAAATCAAAAGGAGGCCAGCTCGCGGCAAGAGGAAACACTGATTGTGTCCAGAGCAAAACCCATCGGGATTCATTTGCAATTTTTCCTGATTCCCCCATGTCTGAGCCGCATTGTTGCCAGAAGCACAATAAAGAGGTGAAGGATGTTGCCATACCGCTGAAACTTTTTTTTTTATGCGTAGAAAGCTCTGTTGGCTCCTTTAGCTTTAGACAGACAGACACTCACCCAGCTGATGGTGGTTTGTGTTCGTGTAGTTGGACCAAACATCCAGTTTGTAAATGATCCCTCACTTATAGACATAATCAAAACAAATGTTTTCCAGCATCCGACTTAGGTGTGCAGTCTGTGGATATATTTTAGATCAAGTTATTTCAATGTCCGTCATACCCTCCCATTTTAAACGTTTACCACATCAAATTTAGAAAGAAAATCTTTTGAAAATGTTTCTAAGTCTAAGAGCTAAAACTCTGTAAGGTTGGATAAGTCTGGGAATATCACATACAAGCCATTCTCCACTATTCCATTGTTGATCTGACTGCATGTCCCTGGTTGGTTATATTGTTAGAGGCTACCCCACTAGAAAATAACATGCTTGTTTTTTTTTTTCTTTCCAGGATTGCCCTCCATCCAACCATCTGTTTTCCATCTAAAGAAAATAATGCAATTGTCATGTTTTATTATGATGGTGGATTCAAGATTTTATTCGCTGTTATTTTTCCCCTTTTGTATATGCTAACTCTGTTCCCTTTTAAAATTGAAAGTTTGCAAATTGGACTTCTTCCGACTATCTATTACACAAAGATGCAAGACTTTGCCCCATCACTTTGTCTTACATATATTGTACTTGAAAGTAACATTTTTTTCTTTTTAGCCTGGTTTGGTTTGTCGAAATGTGGCCTGTTCACTTGGACAGATTATAGCAACTTCCAGGAAAGGTAAAAACCACAGTCTCAAACATCTTATAAACTGTTATAGTAGCAAAGTATTTATTTCACTCAACATAATTACATTGACAAATCTCCAACAGTGCCATTAAATTACATGTGTGTTGCTGCTGTCACACAATAAATCACTGTCATTTGTACATATTAAGGTGAAAAAATAGCAATGAAGTTTTCATTCTGTTCTATAAATCTGCATGTAACCAACATAAAGCAAACATATATTTAGAAAAAACTCCAATATGGGCAACTCCAGTCCTTGAGGGGCCGTATTCCACAAGTTTTAGATTTATTCCGTGGTCACACCTAAATCTGAAGCGCCTTCCCAGTATAAGTCAATTTCTCTGGAGTCCTGCTAATGACCTGATTATTTGACTCAGGTGTGTTGAAGCGGAGAAACATCTAAAACTTGCAGGACACCGGCCCTTGAGGACTGGAATTGCCCACCCCTGCTATAGAGGCTCCCATTTGGTAAAAAAGGGAGTTACCTTAAAACTTTACAGACCCTCAGTCCCGTTGCTCCAGCCAATCACCAGGGGAATGGTAATACTTTTGTGGCATGTTGGTAGATTACTTTAGGGGTTTCCTGTACAAATCATACTACTACATTTTTTTTTATTTCGTGGTTGGAATGTGGTAAGATGAATCTTCAGGGTTGTAAATACCTTTGTATAAAGAGGAATTAATGTCAAACATGCAGTTTAGATGCTCAAAAACTGCCTGTAGAAGCAGTTTGGACCATAAAAATGTAGCTTTTTTTTCAGTGGGACTTTTTCGGACATAGACTAGCATGTTTGGTTTCTATATTGGATTTGGAAAGTTTTAGTACAAATAATTGTTTTAGCAGGCGCCACTCTGGCATCCAATCATTATAATCCTTTAGGCACTGCTACACGCTGATAGCAGAATTAGACTTTTGGAGTTTCAATCGTGGGCTTGCAGCGGCATACATCATCAAACCACATGCAGACACACCCCAGTTGTGCCAGGCATTCCCTCGCCTCTGCTTGAAACCGCAACACGCTCTGAGGTAGTTCATGACGGATACAGATGTCTAATTCGCTGAAAATAAACAACAGCGGTCCAGAAATGTGTGCTTCTCAACAGAGTTAACCCTGTAACACATCGTATTGCCAAAGACTTATAATCAACGCAATTTGGTTTGGATTTGTCCCCTCAATAGGCAAGGGAGACACTTCATGGTAATTGATGGAGATCACTTATCAAAAATGCTTGTAGGCATGATGAATTATTGCTACTTCTCTTGTGTCTGTTTCAATGTTTATACTATTCCTTTGAAAAAAAGGCCCGTGACTGGATCCCATTAAATCCAGAAGCCTGGAGTGGGAGCAAAGTCAGGCCTGTAGATGATTTGAATCAGTTCTGGGCCTAGGCTGTAGCGAATGCCCACCAAAAACCTTTTTGTAGCTGGATCCAGCTTAGGGGGGAACACAAATCAGATCAGTTAGAACAATTCAGACTTTGCTGTTTCAAGGAATGCCCCCCTTCTGAAGGAATGTATGCTAACATTTCCTTTCCGCTCACTGCTCCCACACACACAGCTGCCCCTCAGACGATCACGCCAGGGGAGCAAAAGGCAAAGACTGCGGAGGGGAAAAACAGAAAAGAAATACAGAAGCTAATGGCGGCTCTCCCAGCTGCATGGAGTCTAATGCATACAAACCTGATGAAATAAAATGGGTGAGAGAGTTGGTGTTCCAGTGATCCAGAGTGGAAGTACAACAACAAATGACAACATGAATAAATGTTGTGTGATAGAAAATGATAAAAGATTGCAGAGGAGAAGAGTTGTAGCAGAAATAAACATGTGGAAGTAGCAATGGAGTACTTCAAGTAATCTTTAAGAGATTAATGTCTGAGCTGATTCGGCGGACCATCCATCAGGAGAGGAGGTGCATGACAAGAAATCAGAGCCAGCCCAAACATCGGAATCGGAAAGGGTGTCCACAATCCCAAATGATTCAGGAAGTAGATGTTTTCCTTTTGGTAAACTTGGGTGACCCGGTCTTTGAAATGGAGCATAAAACCGCAGATAGAATAACTCGGTACGTATAAGTTATGTTGTCTTGTATGGCTGAAGAAGATTAAGATGTCCCTCGTAATGCCTGGCAGCTGTTCATGTAAATTTGACTTAGCTGTGAAATCATCACTGTGAGTCCACCAGTCCAGTCTAGTGTCTGCTGACAGTCCTCACCGCCCTTTTTTGGTAGGATTTTGAAGATTACTGAACTGCATCCAAGCTACAAACCTATAAATCTATAATCATTTTGAGCGTCAGATATATTACACAGAACCAGATTTTACTGACAATTATCTTGGAAGGATCTTCTGAGTTACAGATCTGGCTTTTCCAAAGGTTGGATTACATCCTTAAAACCATTATCTGTGCAAAAAAGGTCAAACTTTGTACAGTGTAATCTACAGAGATATATTTAAAAATACTTCAAATAGTCATTATTTTACAGTAAACTTCATTAGGTGAAACTTCAATGTGGATAATAAGGCTGAGAGCTAACTCAATACTTTCCAACTCACACAAATTAGATTTTTTTTTCATCTCTAATTATTTAAAAAAAAGGTGTTTATTTATTATTTACACATGGAGAGCATATCACAAAATTATGGAATCAGAAAGGTAAATACAATGAAGTTTTCATGGTCCTATATACTACCACTACACTACTGTACGTTGCTACACTATGGCACACACCTATAAACTATAGAACACTATATTACATCATACAGTTCTATTTTTGATTGCCCAACCTTTGCAGGAACATTTGATGCATCACCACAACAAATACTACAAAAAAGCTACTGCATACTACTAACATATCTTTTGATATACTGTACTGATAAGGTATAGCAAAGTTTAGTTCAGTTAAGCCAGTCTGTTTATCAGTTTATCAATTTGCAATATTGTACCACAGCACAGCACAACACAGGACGTGCTGTGTTGAAAATTAAACTGCTAAACACAATGAATACAACAATAACATAAATTACATTTATTCTACTTTTGTACTACATTACATTTTAGTAGATGGAGCCAAAATATATGGTATTATACTCAACTACACTGTACTATGTCAAACTGCAATATATAATACTATGTTATCGTACTATGTATTACAGAATCTAAATTGTAAATATAATAAATAATAAATAAATTGCATAGATTTAAACCTTATTCAGCACCATAATACTATATTAAATTATAGCCTATACTGCACTTTACAATGATTTATAACAGACCCGATAGACTATATTCACCAAAAATGAATAAATATATAATAAAATAAATAAATGCACCAACAAATATATTAAATGAAAAAAATAAAATACATATAAATACATATTAAATTATTTTAAGCTTTCAAATTCTAAAATTAAACAATTAAATATGTATTTAAAAAAAAAAGAAGCAAACTTCTGACATGGATTTGTACATGCCTCTGACCCACAACAGGAAAGCCACTCAGGAAACCAATAATCAGTAAAAGTGAATTTATTTTCAATGGCGAGACAATTAATTTGTTCAGGTGTGACGACTGGTCTGGACTCAGGAATCAAAGGGAATGAACTCATCATTGTGGAGACAATGGGAGCTCTGGAGAGGGATGGACAGGTGAGCAGTAGTTCCAGGTTAGTAATGATGATCTTGTTACTTTCCTTACTTCAGAATAGGTAGATCAACCGCCAGGCAGATATGACCGGATCTGGAGGGTTCTGGTTGTGGAGTTGCTGTGGTGTTCTTAGAGTAGGGAGATTGTAGATGGATGAGGCTGTGGCCAAGGTGCTGTCAGCTCAGCAGCTCCAGCATGCAGCAGCCTCCAGAACGTCCCTGGTGGAATGAAGAACAACCACAACCAAACCTCCATTTCCTGACATTGCCCCCCCTTCAGGGAATGCCACCCGGGGTCCAAGATAAAGATAAAGGAGCGGGTCACCCAACTTCTCTCCTCAGGAATGTAACCTTCCCAATCGACAAGGTATTGGAAACTTCTACACCGTCGATGGGAGGCCATGATCCTTTGGACGTCTAAAGCCAGGTGCCCATCAACGAGCCCGGTGGGTGGAGGGGAGAAATGGTTAATTATGGTGAGCATGGTGGTCATACCTTTCGATTGTGGGAAGCCAGTTATGAAATCAAAAGCAATGTGGGACCAGGGTCTCTTGGGGACTTGAAGCGGTTGGAGCAGGCCGGATGGAGGTTTATTCCTTGTCTTATTGTGAGCGCTAATGGAACAGGCTTGAAAGTATTCACGGACGTTGAGATAAATTGAGGGCCACCAGAAATGAGGGAGGATGAGAGCAGTGGTCCGACTGGAGAACCTGGGTGTGTGATGCCAGTAGATTACTTGGGATCGGATGGAAGGAAGAACGTAGAGTGTTTTCTGAAGCTGAGGTTGAGGATCCGGCTTATCTTGTAGGGCCTTTTGGAGGATGTCTTCGATCTCCCAGGTTCCCGAGCCCACAATGAAGCTGGAGGGTAGGATGGTGGCCGGTTCAACTCAAGTGTCATCTGGGGAATACAAATGGTAGAGAGTGCATCGGGTTTCAAGTTTTCGGAGCCAGGTGTGTAAAAGATTGACAGATTGAACTGTAAGAATAACAGGGACTAGCGAGACTATCTAGGGTTGAGCCGTTTATCTGATGTTAGGTTGGACAGATTTTTGTGGTCAGTTCATACCAGTACTGGGTGTTCAGCACCCTCCAAGCAATGGTGCCACTTCTCCAAGGCTAGCTTAATGGCCAGTAGTTCTCGGTCTCCAACATCATAGTTTCTCTCCATCTGGGGCAGACAACGGGAGAAGATAGCACAGGGATGGAGTTTGTTATCAGAACATTGAGATAAAACAGCTTCGGATGTTAAGTGAAGGTACCTTTCATTTAACTTAATTGGCTTCAAAGTATTTTTGTCTGTTGTCTTTTACAGGAAATAATCCTCTGTAATTGGATTTCTTTGAAAAGATGAAAGAACTAAATCAATGTTTCATGGGTTTAACAGAAACGTGGTCTTTTTTTATTCATAACTTTCCAGACCTCTCTACCCCAATGTTCATGGCAGGAACAAGGTCAAGAAAGAAAAGGAAACGGAGAGAACAGAGAAGGGCCCACTGGCCCCTCACCACCCCTCTGTTGAATATGAAAATATATTATACCATAATGTCTTCAGTATGCAAGCTTGAAGGAAACCATATGAAAAAGTTCCAGACAAAGAATCTTCTGTGTTCCAGCTGACCCCCCTCCCACCCCTATCTTTCGTCTGCTTCAAGTGAGGGAGAGGGAGCATGGCATCCAGAGAAGAGAGCGAGAGAGAGGAGAGAGGTAAAAGGGGGAGGTGTGCACAGTCATAGGCACTGAAAAGAGCAGCACACACCCCTCGCTGCCTCAAACTGCCAGACCTACCGGAGTACAGGTGAGCAGCATGACCAGAGAGCTTACGAATTTTTTCTATTGCCGTGAAAACTGTGACTGCTGCAGACTAAAGTCACCTGCTGCCTATTTTTTTTAACCTATCTGTACAGGGTAAGATCCTATATTTGTTTGGGGAGAAACAAGAAATGGGGGGGGGGGGGTGATTGGAGGGAATGCAAGGGACTAGGAATGAACAGGAGGGAAACTTTGAAAGTCTTTGTCTGAGTAGATGACAAACATCTGTGGTTGCTGCCTTGCACTGTGTGCAGGCCGGAGGTTTGCAAAGACGCTTGAATGGCTACATTAGCACTGATGTACAAATCTATTGTGTGGAGCTTGCTGTGCAACAAAGTTATAGACTTAAGCTGCACTGTGTAACTGGTGGGTGTATCCAATTAAAGACCTGGCTGGAGACTGCAGTTACTTGTTCATATCTGTAATTGTTTCCTGTTAACACTGCAGGGTTATTCGGTGCTTTACAGCGGAGTAACAGGGTGTCTGGTTCTGCCATATGCTGTACATATCCACGACTTTATAACACCTCCGTGTATTTTTTGTTCAAAGTATTTTTCTTAACAATATAAAACTGCTTTGACAAAAATCCTAATGTAATAGAAAAACACTTTCAAATACATTACTGTAGTACTTGTAAATTTATGTATTAAATGCTCAAATATTTGATCCCCTTAATGACTAACAGGTTTAAGACTTTGACTCAAATTGTCTTAGAAAGCTCCACCTTTCTGGCACAGATTTATGCACACCTCCTTCAAAGTGTTTATCTTTCGTCCTTTGAACTTCTCCATCTGTGATTCTAGGAGCAGGTTGGCCTGGCACATGAAGGCGAGACAGCTCTACAAGGTCTTTCAGTGTTTGATTTATCACACCACTCTCGGTAATCCCAAGAACTGAGTAGACAATTACAAAGAGGCATCTCAGAGTCGCTTTGCAATGTTATTCCTATGTCAGTCATCGAGCTACACAAGCTGAGACCCGTTTGCCATCACAGCCTCCTGAAACTGTGGAATTATGAGCCAGGAATGCCCACTTCAGAGTCCTGCCCAAAATCATTTCACAGTGCTTTCTAGGGCCTTTGAATGGCTCTTTTGTCTCATCAAGAGGGAGAAGGAGCAAAGGGCCCTGCTAAAACCCTTCAGCATTTACAGCTGAGTGATTTGTGCATGCCAAAGTGTAAAAGATCCAAGCAAAGGGCAAGAAATAACAGACACACGGGAGCTCTGCCCCCAAGGCGTACAATAATAAAGACATAAAGCAGGAGCTGCGATGAGCTGCTGCAGTATAGCCCCTGTAATTTATACTGTTGCACTTTTAGGGTCTTACAGTTGGCTTGGAATCAAAGCTCACCGGACATCCAGACATTTCACATACCTTAACGCATGTGCACCCCTAGCTTTTGATGATGTACAGATGTCATTCCTGAGGGGGGAAGAAGCATGCAGCGGATGAGTTATTGGGTGGCAGACAACAAGCTGTCTATTGACGGGAATGTGTAATAAATGTACATTATGAGGGCAGTAGGGAAGAAATGAATGATTACATTTTCTGCAGCTGCCAGGCCAATTTCCTTTGTGTGTCATCACTAGACGCAGAGAGTTGCGGGTCTGGAGTCGTCATGTAGATCTATCATGTTTTGATGACAAACAGGAGCTATGTGATCACAGCTACACACTTAACTGTAACTTATGAAGTTGGCCGAAAGATTGGTGCTACTTTTGTTATAATTTAACATTAAATCCTAATAAATTTATGTTACGTTTTTTTTTTTTGTTGTAGCATGAAAAATATGAAAAGGTTAAAGGGGAAAGGTTTTGCAAGCCACTGCATGTTTTCGACTTCATAGTGCCTGTAATTGGGAGAAAAGTGCTGATGAGTTGGATTTGAAATATCAAAATACAATAATGTTTGGTGTTTGCAGATGGTAGCTAGAGGCGGTTGGACAATGACAGACAGCCTGGAGTAAATTCATTTCCCAAATCTGCAGAGGAATGAGCAGAGACCATTAAAAGCTTGAAGCAGATGTAGATTTCAGTGGTCCATATGTCAGTGTTTTGTTTCCTTAAATGGAGTCAAGTGTGCATCTCTGCTGCTGTCAGTTTGGAGCGTCCTACATCTGTTTTTCGTACGCCAGTTAATAAACATTTTCAGCCTGGATCAAAGATAGCAATCTGTACACATTCGAGTCACTCTGGTGATACAGGGATCAGACAAGAGCTCAACATGTGCTCACCTTTCTTCTCTTTGATTACAGTAAACATGAATTCTGGCTCCACAAGAGACAACTTTTACTGGGGAAAACATTATAAACTTGTCACCAAAGGATCATGTGGAAAAGGAAAAAAAAGCAAAGAAATGAGATGCAGACTGATCCAAAAGCAGCTCGCACATCAGGGAGATTCAAAGAGCTATTGTCAAACCGTCTAAACAATACGAGCCTTCATCTCAGCTCACTTGTCAGGATCACACTAGTTAGAAACACTGTGGAGGATTTCGGTTTCCTCGCAGTAGGGAAGGGCAGATGTGTTGGGTTTGGGATGGCTCTGAGCATCCCTTGACTCAGCTGTTGTTCCACTGGGTGTCAACTCATAAAGGATGAAACAAAGTCAAGGTGCTCAAACACCTTTGGAGAACTGATGAAAGGCAGGATAGTTTTCTGTGTCTGGAAGAAAAAAGCTATAATTACTGTATGTGCGTAGCCGTCTGCACTGGGCTCCAACTTCTCTACAGATGATATAGTGGTGAGTCACTATCAAAAACAAATGGAACCACCATCAGGTCCAGGGAGAGGCAAGTCAGATCAAGAAAATGGAAGTGTGAACTCTGGTTTATCATTACAAGCGGCTTTGATTAATTTGAAGGGAGAAGCACAATATAGCTGACTTAATAAAATCATTTGTGGGATAATGTTTGTGCAGTCAGTTGATCCTGGTCGGAAAATGTAAAAACTGGTACTTTGTAACATTTCACATCTTAAACCCTGAGGTGGTGATGATGCTTTTATAAATTCACACACATGGCATGGATGAATGCATATTTTTTGTCTTCGGAGGTACTAATCCGATTTTATAAATGCAGTACTTCCTCTTTTGCTCTTTATCCTAAAGAATACAGCTGAATTTTACAAAATCTTTATCCTTAAGGACAGAGAATAATAGTTTTCTCACCTCCATAATTTATAACAGTGATAATTATTTCAGGGTTTTGTGCAAAGTCATTTTTCTGCCATACATTATGCTTTGCATGTCAGCTAAAAAGTACAGTTTTGTAACGTCTAAATTCTTAAACTCTTACTTTGGTTTCCCTTTAAAGATGGCTTTCTTGTTGCCCTCTTCCATTAATGCAGGATTTGTGAAGTCCACGAAGAATAAAAGGTTAATATTTTCCCCAATTTGCAATGTGGTTTTCTCGATCTCCTCCAGAGCTACAATTGGCTTCTTTTCTGCTTCTCTGATTTATCCTTTCTTCTTCTTTTTTTTTTTTTTTACTTTTTTTAACTTATTATAATCCTTCTAAAATTAAATATTTTTTAGGGGTATCACACTGAAAGAGGCTTAAGTTTATTGCATTGTACACGTTTATTTTTAAACAGTATTTATTGATACAAGCTCTAGACCTAGCTGGTGTATAATAAAAGCAGAATAAAATAAAAAGATGGAAGAGGCGGGGGTGAATTTGCAATATTTTTGTGTGTTTCTTTTCATTCTTTTTGCATTAAACAGTTGTCTTTAATGGGTATGTTTCTCGTTTTTGCAGAGCAGAAAACGAACCGTTGTTTGAAAAAGCACAGAGACCTACCCTCTATGGAATCCTGATTTCATTAAGGCTGAAGCAGTCTGGATTTATTTTCTACATGAGTCAAAACTAAAGCCTTCCACCAAAGTTTACATTTTGAGGGCTGATGAGAAACAAGCGCAAAGCAGCTCTTATTAAATACTTCACAAGACTGAACACAAAAGAGACTCTGGAATGACCTTTTCCAAGTGAAATGTTATTTTTGCAAGCACTTTACCAGGAGGAAGTGCCATATACATAGTTTCCCCTCATGTCACCGTAAACTTATGATCTTCAAGATAAAGAGTACATCCCTTTCTTGGAAGGAAAAGTAATCTGTGGGCTGCAGACTGAGACGCAAACAAAAAGCATGTTCTGCAGACCAAAATAGAGAAGAGAGAAGGAAAGAGAAAAATCTGGAAAGGGGGAAAAACTAGACAGTTTCATTGCCCTCTGCTTCAAATTTTTCGTTGCTATTTTTCCAACGGGAATTCCTCCAGAGGCCGTTTGGAGCTGACCCTCCGGGAGGTCCAATTAAAATGAGATAAACACTTCATGAAGGAACAAAGTAAGAGTAAACTCTTTAAGCCAAATTTCAGATGACTGCTCGGGCTGCAACAGGAGTCATGCCTGGAACAAGAACCTGATGTGCTGAAGTTGAAGTGCCTTTTTATGTTCACAGTTTTTAGGTTCTTAGACATTCTTGTTGAACAAAATACTGATTTCGGATAGTGATGGAGACAGGGCATACATCTTTAAAGAGAGGGGTGAGCTGGAGTCCAGGAGGATTGAGAAAGCCTATGGAATCAACGCAAGAAATGCAGCCATCTGTGACGGACTACAATGCATCCTGGGAGGAGAAGGGATTCGGACAAAACCACATCAGTCGGAAAACGAGTAAGTGCTTGTTATTTATCGTATTTTATGGACTTATTTTGAATGCCGGAGCAAAAATGAAACTTTTGATCCAAAAATAAATATAGCTGTGGTCTTCTCAGTGATTTGTTTAGTGCCTTAATGTAAAGTGCAGGCTAACATGAGAATAAAAATCTTGCTTTTAGAAAGAGTGGCGATGAAAACGTTCGGACGGAAAACAATCAGGCTTGTCAGTGCAACCTGACACAGAGAAGTGCTGAATGAAAACATCTGTCCCTGGCAAAGCAAAACTGGAAAGACAATCATAGATGACATGTCTTAATATCTGAAGAGTTGTGGGAAAAGCTACTTAGAACTGTATCTTCAAGTCCGTCTCCTTTTACCTTTCCCACATAAACAAACAAATAGGCTAAAAATATGTAAGAATTTGGCACACTTTGACAACATATATCAGAGGAAAACATAACTTAATAAGAAACGTTTCTCCCTCTGGGCAGAGACGTGGTTTTTAGACACAGTATTCAGACTGACTTATTGGTCATTGTGCATTGTAATAGAAAAGTCACAGCCAAAAGCTGTCTTATCTAGATCTACAGCCTCTGTGCTACCAACACCCTTCTAATCACTCATTACCCAGTAATTAGTTTCCTCGGGTCACTGAAAACACAAAGACGTCGAAGAACTCACTTCTTGACTGTTTGAAGACTTAATACTTCAGAAATTAAAAGAAAAAATTAGAACATGGGAGGCAGCATTTGGTCTCTCCCCCCAGGGATTGGTATTTGATTCATCCAACAGTAAGTGTAAAGGGGATTTTAGACCAATACAAAGCATTGCATAACTGAGTTTTTATTAAATGTTTTCTAAATGTTTGGCAGTTATGTATTTGAAAAAGGTTACGTGTTACTGTAATTCTCTGTGTTACTTTAAAATTCGACTAGTTGGTAAAGAGTCCATGTGCGTTTTATTTATTGTCAGTATGAATCCAACTATTCTGCAAAGGCCTCAGTGGTTTGTTACAGAACATTAGGGAACAAACACCATCATAAAAGACCAGACAAGAATACAGTTTACATATCTCAGATGGGGAGAAGCTTAAAGTAGGTTAGGAAATAAAACAATATCTTTAGTTTTGGACTTCTCATGGAGACGTTTTCGGTCCATTAGCTAAGATTGGAAAAAGTAAGGTAATGGTAAAAGTAAGGCTAAAAGTGACTGAAGGTCCAAGGTACATGTGGAGGAGTTACAGATATCCATAGATAGATAATCTGTCAAGAGCGATGAGTAGAAATTCATGATTAGGAAATCCTAAAAAAGAAATAAAAAAAATGTAATGGTCAGAGCAAACACATGGATAGAAAAGGTGCAAATTTTAGACCAAAATTGAACTTTCTGGCAAATTTTCAACCTACGATGGATTGGGGGAAAGTCCCAGTAACACACAATGTATGGCCACCTCAGGCTAAGTGCAACTAGAATAGGGGTTTAGTGCTTTGACCCGCTCTAGAGGTCACAGCATACATGCCGAAAATGGTCCTGAACCAATTTTATAGGTGGTTTGCAGCAATATGATGTGAGGATGCAGGGAGGCCTTAATATGAGGATAAACTGAGTCAAAACAGGACAACTGTAGAACAAAACAGTTAAAGATGTATGTAACATAATTGAGATTGGGATGGAGATTTAACCTCTTGCATTAAATTGACTACATGAAAAGCCAGAGCTACAATTCATAGTTTAAAACAACACATCATTTATTACAATAGGCCAGTCATAGTTAATACCTGTATATAATTTAGGATGGCAAATTTTTGGCAATTTTTTGTCACATATGTGCTTCATTTGTACTTTAAAGTGAAGAATAAACAATATATGTTGACCCGTAGATGTGAAGAGCTGGTAGAAACAGCAACAGATGGACATTTGTGATTGTAGCAAAGTATTGATTTATCCATTCGCATCCTACGTTTATCTGAGTTATGTCTTAAATTTTGGTTTGTGTCAGAATGTTTTGAAAACATGTATCATTTACTTTCAATTTCACAATATCAAAGTATGTTTTTTCGATCTATTTCACAAGATCCCATTAAAATACATTGCGGTTTTTGGTCCAAAAATTTAAATAATTTTAAAGGGTACAAAGCTTTTGTATGGGTGTGTATAAAAAAAAAAAAGAGTATAGGTCTCAGTCAGTCTGGTGGGACACATGGGCCCCTGCGTTAATCCCCGTCTTTCCATACCATTTCACACATCACCCACAGGTTCCTGGGCTGTCGTCCCACTCCCCTCCGGCCATCAGCCCGGAGAAAGATAACATCCGACAGGGTAATCTGGCCTTTGATATACACATGTAGGGTTGGACCATTTGACTCGAATTTTGCTGCTGCAAGGGGAAGTATCCTTGTCTGCTCCACCCCAATCAAGGGTTTGGGGGAAATGGGGAAGAGATAGAAAATGTTTTAAGCTATGTGAGGAAGAAACGAAGGGTAGGCTTTATGATGCATAGTTCTTTATTTTCAAAACATTAACTTCGAGAAACCTTTGGAGGTTGGAGCCAGGCGTTGCAGGAGTTTAAAAAATGCAAACACTTGGTCTAAGGGGGATGCACAGTGAACACACATGTCATATCCCGACTGATGTGGAGGGCAGCAGGGGTCAGGTGCTGGAGCTCTGGAGGCTCACTGGTCTAATCCATGTAAACATAAGTTGAGGTATCTCTCGGTTGCACTTCAAAGATTGCAACAAAGGGTCAGGGGCTCCCCAGCCATCACAGGACATCGCAGAGATAAGCGTCTCAATACTTACCGTTGACAGGACACTTCTCCAAAGCTGTCAAAACAAGATGAATCTCTCTGCAAAAACCGCTGCTGAAACATAAACAGTCTCCCAACAGAAGCGGCGGACCTTGCTCTCACAGGCGTCACAGTTTTATTATTTAGTGAAAAGCATATGAGAATAGTGTTACACATTTGGAAAAAAGGGAACCAAAGTAGAGCTTGAGTGACAAACGGTGTAGCCTCCAGCTACAAACCCTCCCTCCTTTGCTTCTCTACCCTCTCTCCCTCTGCCTCCCTGTCTGTCTGTGTCCTGCTGGACTGCAGAGAAAAAGAAATCCGATCTTCTGTCTTACTCCAGAAAAAGGGGGTGTAGGGGGGGTGTCAACCCATCAGACGCCGTTAAAGTTGAAAACTCTTGTGGAAGTACAACTAGACAGTGGAGATCGGAGATTTGACATAAAAAAGGTAAGAGGGGTAAGGCGCTGATGTGGGTCTGATGTGGAACAGAAACTCTCAGGGAACTTGTGCCGTGGTTTGAATTCAAACAGAGGAGCAGATGGGTCTGATTTGTGAGGAAAGGTAACTTGTCAGTGGTTATGTGTTGAGTCTGTTACTCGATCTATAAACTTTACAGCCATTTGATGTTTGTTTTTACCTTATAGACATTGAATAAGTTGTAATAAATTTCTTGGATATTTAGTTAATTATTTAACCTATTGAAGTAAAGTCCCTTTTATGTTTTATTTAATCTAATATTTGTTTATAGATTCAATTGGTGAAAGAGGACTTTAACTATAAGTACAAATAGCAGATTCAGTCTAAATCAATTATTCTTTGGTCTCTAATGGGCTTTGCACCTGTACACTACTTGGTAACCAGTGTGGTTCCCAGAGATGTCCGTCAAGACTTACTGCTCTAATTTTATATATATGATAGCAGAAAAGCAAACTGGGTGTAACCCAAAGGGAGTTAAATCAGGCACTAAGAGCAGACAGAAAGTTAAAAGTCATAAAATCAATCACAGAATATTGCTTTTTTTTGGAGGGGGGGGCACAAAGTTGTAAAATGTTATGTCCTATGCCAGTAAAAGCCACATGTAGAATCTAATTATCAGTGCAGTTGATTTATACTTATTATTACTGTGGGTGGTTCTAGATTATGTCAAATATTGTGGTTGTCAGGACCTATCAGCTGATGATGTAAAAGCTGTGCCAGCTTTCTGAGAAAACCCCTGAAAGAAAAAACAACTTTAAATATCCTCCATCAGTCAGATTATTATGACATAGTTAAATGATCCACCAGATGTATCTCCATGACGACCAATTTATTGCTGTGCTCACAGAAGAGTCTCTTTTTTCCAAGAGCATATTCTGCTATAAAAGGAAAAAAAGAGGAGAAGCTTGGATCAAGTTTTTATTACCTCTTTCATGTAGTTACCATGTTTATAACGGGATCACTTGATTGTATAGCGTTTTATAGAGAGCAGTCTCAGAAAATCATTTTTAGTAGCTGTAGATTGTAAAAGCGGTCTATTAAGGGTTTGAGCTCCAGAACTGCAGAAATTAGCAACAGAGAGAAACCAAAGGCATGCTGGAAGCGCAGGCGGGGAGTTTTCTCAGCCGTGGAGGAATGCTCAGGGAGGGACGACTGCAGATGGCAAAGGAAATGGTTCCACTGCCTAGAAAACGGAGCTTTTAAGCTCAAACAACAAAGTTTGTGTTTCAGCATAGGCAGTTTGGATCAAAACTGTTTAACTTGCAGGAAAAAGGTTGTCAGACTCTGCTTTTGCTGCAGCAGCAAAATGCTGTCCTAGATACTTTTACTAACTTTAATACTCAACAAGAAGTGCCTCTTAATTAACATTTTTGCTTCATATGTGCTTCAGCCTTCATCTATTAGCTCATCGTCTAGAGCTGCAGACTGCTGAGTCAAATGTCCACAAAGCCCTGCTTTTCTCGCTACATCGGTTAAAATCTAAAGCAAAGCAAACAACAATCTAAACCATGTGGTGTGGAAAGAGTTATGTGGATTTTAAAGAGAGTATTAAAACCCAGACTTATAAAAAAATCCCCCAAGTCCACTTTTTCTGTTTGATTATAAAGACTTTAGCATAGTTGTGTTGTGATGTTTGCAGAGTGTCTATGTATAACAGTGTGTATCAGCCTTTTTTATAACAATTACTGGCTTGTACAAGTTTCCAAGTACAGACTTTTTGTTGTATTTCTGAATAATGTTTCTAACATTTTTTTATATTTATAATATAATTACACTTCACTATTATCATAATTTGGCTTAACTAATGAAAAAGATCCCAAGATCATACTCTTGCTGAGTTGTGACGGCAGCTGTAGGACCTGTCCACTTATGCTTGTATTGGGAGCTCTGAATAAAGTCTGAACTCCCTTTTTTCTATTGTGAAGTAGTTTAAAATGAAAAGGCCACCCATATACTCCCAATGATCTCTTATCTACAATACGAGACCCATGTCTTTGTAATGTTTCAATGTAAAGTGTAATGCAGATTTATCAGTACACAAACTATTTTTGGTAGTGTTGGGTTATGTTTAAAAAAGTGTGATGCTTTGTATTTTATATTGGTAACTAAAGTTGTAAGGTCATTGCCCACATTAAAAAAAAAGAGACAATTTGCACTGGTTTTGAGTATTTCTATCTTCCAAGATCAGCGACGTTTGGGGGATCTTTCATAAACAAAACGTGACTAAACACTTCTTTGTTCTCTTTTCTGCTTTCTGTGTCTCATTAGATCTGAGCAGGAGTGCCAGTTTATCAGAGAAAGAGCTGAAAGAGGCCCGGCTGAAGAGTCACATCATTGCTGCTCAGCTCACCATACCTTCCGAATCTGGGTCCAGTTCCAGGGGTGTGCAGCTTTTCAACCGGCGCAAGCATAGAGTGAATGCCTTCACGCTTAAAAGCTGTGGACAAGGGTCAGAGGTGAACAAAACTGAGAATGTGAAGAGCGATTCCTTGTCTGACAAACACACCTGGGAAGAGTGGAGCTGTGAGGACAAGGATAGAGAGCTGAATTTGAGGAATATTAAGACAAACTTCTTGCCAGCTACAAGCACTCCTTCAATTGGTGACATAATGAATGAGCAAAGGAAGAATTTTATCAAAGAAGAATACACAGAAAACAATGATATCCAGGAAAGACATTTCCTCCCTGTCAAAGAAGAGCTGGAAGAAGAAGTCAGGATGAAAGATAAGATTCATGAGGTTATAGAGGATGAAGCTAGGCACAAAATTCCTCTGGAAAGCAATAACTCCTATCCAGCTGTGATGGCACATGTTGAAAGGCGATCAGAGACAAATGAGGGCCACCCACCAGTTGTTCCCACTGAAAAGCTTCCTAACGGCCGTCACAGCACCTCTGTTTCAGAAAGCATCTCCCTAGTCTCACCCTCCAAACAGACGGCCACCATTATCAACAGAACAGCCCGACCCTTCTTCTCACCACCAACAGTGCGCTCTTCTGAGGTCAGTTCTGCTACAGACATCCCACCTCCTCCCAACTATGCCACTCCTCCTCTCCATTTTTCCACCCAACCTGTCATATTCTCTCCTCCACCTCCACCACCCTCATATCCAACACCTCCTCTGCCAGCCTTCACAAACCAACCCCCACAGATGGTCTACTCAAGTCCCCCTCCAATATTTCCAGCCATGTCCCCTACATGTACTTCACCATCCAACTTTCCAGTTTCCCGGCACACATCTACACCCCACTGTGGCCCTCAGACAGCCCAAAAGCCCACCACCTTTGTTCCACAGCCTACTGAAGAAAGGAAGCTAATAACACCCATCAAAACAGGAATACTACAAGAAGGTGCAGCCAGGAGGGCAAACAAGAAGTCAATGTTTACATTTAAAGAGAAGCCAGTGGTTGCTCCAAACCCTGAGCTACTCTCTCTGGTGCAAGGCGTAGATGAGAGAAATAAACATGGACACAGACCTGTCCCTGAACCTGCACCTGAGGAGGAATTACTTGCTTTGGGAGCAGAAGCCTCCAACTTTCTTGCCAAGGAGGAGGAAAGGATTGATGGAGCGAGAGCCCCAGAATGGTCCTCCTGTCTTAAAAGCTCAAAGACCAGACCAAGGCTGGACCACCGTCCAGAACAGACCCTCACAAATGTGTCAGGAAAGGGGGCTGAACTCTTTGCTAAGCGTCAGTCAAGGATGGCGAAATATGTTGTTGAGCCTCAGAATTCGAGACAAATTAGGTCTCCTTCTCCAACAATGTCTCTACCACCATCCTGGGTTTACCCATCAAACATGCCAGGAAGGGTCAAAGCCATTGCCAAGAACTCTAAAGTGAGTGCAGAGATTTCACAAAATCTAAAGGCCCAACAAGTCGTCAAGCAAAAACCAAAAGCAAAAGTTGCAGTACCGGAGCAAGTTCCAGAGCTACCAAATGCTTTAGAAAATGGTTGTACAAAGATAGAGATGGACCTCGCCAGACACCGCCCCTATCAGCTCAATTCTTCCCTCTTTGTCTTTAACCCAGTTAATGACCCATTGAGCACACTACCCAGAGGAGCACCACAAGCCAAGAAACTGCTTAGTGGCCAAAGTCTTTCCAGGCAGACATCTCTACCTAACAACCCACCCCATCGTTTCGGTACCATGTCTCCTCAGTTGCCTCTCACCTACACAAGAGCATCAGAATGCCAAACAAATACACCCTCCCCACATCCAAGGATCTCTTCTCCAATGTCTGCGTTTTCTCCAGAGAGAGTATCTTCTCCCCGGTCCGGAGTTCAGGCACCAAAGCCAACGTTTTCTGCCAAGAAGGCAGGAATTTCACCACAGGTGTGGAGACCAACCATGTACCATTTCTAAATAACACTGAAATATTACAGATAAGGGTCACATAACTGCAATATGTAAATTAAGTAAGACTGAAAAGCAAAGCACTTTGTTTAAACCACTGACTACTCTTGTGCCTTTTTTTTTGTAGTATCAGCTTTTTTAGATACATGAAAGAAATATTGTAACATTTTTAATTTAGCAAGAACCAATGGGTTTCTTAAATTGTTTACATAACCACTCATTTAACTGAGGGATGAAATGGTCTGCAAATGATAAAATTATCTAAGTGAATGTGTTCTAACTGATCGGTGAATGCAGAGTATGATTGCATTTTTTCTGGGAAAGAAAATTCATTCAGCAGTGATTAAGTTCACCAGATTACAACTGTGCTATAGAGTAATCGATAAAGGTTTACATTTTCAAAACAGCTCTGCACATAAGGACTCTAAATGTCAATTTAAAGAACATTTTGAAACATGAAAACAATCTTATACGTTGTCCATTGGGTACCATCAGGGTTCTGCTTCACAAAAGTGTTTAACAGATGGTCTAGCATCTGCTTTGTGATTTATGATTTGCAACTTAACGCTTTTCAGAGGCATGAAAGTTGTAACAAGAAATATCGTTTTATGCCTTCATATTTCAAAACGATTTACCAAGCTATCTAGATTCATTTACCTGAACACATGTATATACAGTATATGCTTAGATGCTTTGCAACTTTAAATTAGCATCAGTTTGCATATTCTGACTCTGTCCCTGCTAAAAGCTGTAATTCTGTCTTCATTCTGCTGTGTCTGTTTTTTGCAAAAAACAAACAAACATTGATTTACTGTTCTTTCCTGCTCTTTCTGCTTACTGTCGACTATAACTGATTGTGTTCTTTGCAAAAGTGAGATGGTTCTTTTCTGATTAAATGTTCATGCTAACACTCTGCAATGACTTCCTTCTGTTTTTTGTCTTCCTCTCATTTCCTAATTCTATCAGACTTCTCTTAGCCAATAAATGTCTCTGCTTAATCCTTTTTTAAACTATTTAAATTACCAGTAAACCTTATGCCTTATACAAATTATGAGATCGCTGTGCAGGTTCAGATTTTTGTCTTCCCAATTATTTTATACCACCTGCAGGTAATTTAGAGAAAAACAACTTAATTTTAAGGATTATAACCATGATTTTTCACATAGATAACATGTAGGATACATGATCCCATGCACTTTGAATTACAACACAACACAGTTTGCGTATTATCATCCTAAGCATCCATAGTTAGTTTCTAATTGGCAAGGACACATGATGAACTGCAACCTTTGCTTGGGTTGTGTAACTTTATATCCCTGCAAAGGGTAACTACCTCAGGACGACCAGATGACAGTAACCTGAGAGACACACTAAACACTGAGCCTACATGTGCTAATGGCTAGGATTACTCTAGAAACACATATAGAGGGAGGGAATTTTTGAAGATGGTTTGTATGCAACTGAAGCTCAAAATAAATTTACTGATGTTCCTGATTTTTTACAGATATTAATAAAAACAAAATCA
The DNA here is from genome assembly GCA_032876305.1 of Orestias chungarensis. NCBI lineage: Eukaryota > Metazoa > Chordata > Actinopteri > Cyprinodontiformes > Cyprinodontidae > Orestias > Orestias chungarensis. The sequence goes on along the minus strand of JAVLVB010000835.1, from coordinate 1,375,060 downwards.
TGTCTTGTGTTCCAACAGGATTCGAAAGAACCATCTTCTGTTGAGCAACCAGCAGCCAACACAACGAGCCTAACCAGACGTTTCAGCAGCCCGCTAAACCACATAACTTCAACATGGAACTCCAGCTCACAAACAAGCCAATCACCGACCGTGATCAGTGAATCTATCCGTTCAGTCACATCCCCTGTCAATTTGTCCAACGCAAGATCCAAATCCTTTATGTCCAGCCAGAATAGCCAGTTTTCATCTGTCAACTCCACTTTCACACCCAGGCCTTTCAAAACACCTACAGACACTTATTCAAGCTCTCCACCTTGGGGTTCAAGATGTCAGTCCCCATCTGTGAGCAATAATAACAAAACCTCCCCTGCTTCGTCTTTCTCAGTGTCCAGACCCTCCATTACATCCGTCGCCACTTCTACAATCTCCCCTCCCTGGGGATCAAGGTGCCAAACCCCAGCAGTGAGTCAGAATACCCATTCTTCCACAGTTCCCCCCGGTCCAACATTCAAACCTTCACAAACTCCTCCTTGGGGATCAAGATGTCAGTCGCCTTCTGTAAGCCAGAATAATCAAACCTCTGCTGTCTCTCTTTCCCCATCCAGTCCTCTACAAATATTTGCAGCCACATCTCCTGTCTGCCCTCCATGGAGCTCACGGTCCCAGTCACCTGCACTGTTTCAAAGCAGCTCAACCTTTCATTCTGCTAATCCTCCACACACAACAACTGCCACATCCCCTCCACCACAACAAAAAGACAGTCGTTGCAAGAATGTTAACAACCTAGAATCAAAAGCAAATCATCGGCTGCTTGCGAAGAATATCATAAATGCAGCCAAACGTAAAAACAGTCCCTCTCCTGGCGCACTGAGTGGTCACGGTCTCCCCATTTCACCTCTGGGGAACATTCAAAACGACTGGCAAAAACCACCAATTATTCCCTTTCAGCAGAGGCCTTTGGGTGCACAATCCCCCAACATCACCAGCCCTCCTCCCACTCCAACCCAGAGAATCTGCTCGCCCATAAGGCTATACAACACCCGTTCTCTAACTGACTCAGACGCATCTGTTGAGTCTGAGGACTCAGGCCTCAGGTCCCCTGGGCTGCAATCTTTCAACACCTGCCCCCGTGGCTGGGGCGGCAGCCTAAGGGTCAAAAGAAGTACTGTCTCCACTGACCTGTGAGGTTCTTTTAACTCTGTGATGTCCAATTAAAAGATTGTTCCAGCATTTATAAAGAAACAAATTATTGCTATCGGAAAACAGTTTAACCTAAACTATTGTAAATGATGTATCAAGGTAGCTTTAGTTTTCCATAAGACTCACATTCCTTGTATTCACAGACAAGAACAAGTTTTTTACAAAACACAGTTGCTGTGGCTTGTACGCTTTTAGAATACCAAGTATTGCTCCAAAAAAAAAAAAAAAAAGCACATTTTTGAAATCCACTCTATCATACTTTTGCGATACACAAACTTTTAGAGTCAGTACTGCATTAATTATAGTTACTGGTTTTACAAGGTCATAACATTTAAGTAATTGAACAGACACATAAGAATAGTAAAAAAATGCTTTATGGATGTTTCACTGCTTTAGTTAAAGTGTTATTGACTTTACACTGCATTCAATGTTCACAGTTTACCATAAAGTCTGTTTCATTTGATTGATTCTATACTGGTTGGTGTCCTGGAAAACCTCTAAATAGCATCACAAAAATCCAATGTAACAATTTCAATTTGGTCTGCTCTAATCACAGTTTTATCTTTCTCTGGTTTAAGATTTCAATGTGGGGTAAAAAGGGGTTCTTATACAGCCTGAAAGTCCTCCCAGGTGGCAGAAGTTCACATTTGATGCTCAACAAGAGTCCATAGAGATGTTGCCTACTCATCCTGAAGTCTGTTTTGTTCTCATAGCTCAGTAAATTTGTTCTTAACTCATTCTCCACAATGTTGGAGCTGATGTTGAGGAGTCTTAGTGTCCTGCTCCTCCTCCTGGTCTAGGAGGTCACTGAACCAGACTCAATGGCGGCTGTGTAGAAATGGTCCAGCGTGACCACTGTTGTTCCAAAGGATAGAAGTCTGATAGGAAGTAAATCCTTTGTTGGCATATATTTCACAGATAGAACTGTCCAGAAGAGGGCACTCTCCACATGTATGCTGACATACTCTGATAATCTCCTGACAGATGACAAGTGAAGAAATGATGAGTTGGGGTTGGCAAAAGATAATTTCCTTACTCTTGGCTGACTTTGTGATAAGGACAGGATAAGGACCGTTCAGCTATGCTCCTTACACAGTCATGTTCTCTTATTTGTGATTAGAATTGTATTATTTCTAATGGGCTATGTTTCTTTTGTGAAAACAAATCCAAAAGTGCTTTTAACAAAATACATTTTCCAATCACATCTGCAAGTCATTTGAATGATTTTCCAATACTTTTTTCATTTCTGGAGGCATAAACTGTTGCTTGTTCTTCTATTTTAAAAACTCAAGCTTAGTCAAATGGATATAAAGCTTTCATGAACAGCAGGTCACAAATACTCAGATGGACTTAGATGTGGACTTTGAATAGGCCATTCAAACACATGGGCACCTTTGACACATTTTCTTTTAATGTATCTTTGTTTGTTTATAGTTGTTCATCTAGAAGATAAACTTTGCTATTTTAATGGCTTCTGAAGACTTATAGTATGTTCTGTATTTAACTCCATCTATCTTCCTACTATTATGTTTCACCATGGCAGCGATTTGCTTAAGTTAATATGAAGCATTCATTTTCTGGAACACAAAGAAACACTCATGTAAACTTACGTTTTGTTCTTTTTGAGACACCTTAAAGTTTGTGGTTGTGCTGTAACAAATTTGAAGGCTATCAACGTTGATTAATTGTTTTCCAACCAACGAAGAGTTTCCAAAACATTTGTGATGATGTTGACGTTGTTGCTCCTGGTATAAGAACTGAACCACGATTTAACTTTACCCATTCACATCAAACCCAATGGCTCATCTTCACAACCCGATACCCAGTTAACAGGTTGTAAATATGTTGTGTTAAACCAAAATAAATGACTGTATGCTTTACGGCAGGAAGGCAAAGAAAGTGAGATGAAAAAAAAGACATGTTAAAGTAATATTTATTGAAGTGATCAGGAACACTCATAGCTCTTTAGACCATATCAGTTGGATTTTTGACGCAAATGAGAGAAATGTTTGAGTCTGTTTGAACAAGGTTTACAGGCAAAAGTAGAGAAGAGAACATGATTAAACCTTAGAGGTATGTTGGAAAGCGAGGAGTGTTTGTCAGAAAGAGATCAGGGGAATTGCTTCTGTTTCAGCCGCATATGATACTCTAATGAACATTTTTAGTTACTTGTAAAATTTGTTGTTTTTTTCATACTTGAATGCACTTGTGATCATTCCAGTCTTAAGTAAAACTGTCATGATCGCACGCTTGGGTTGCTCAAAAACATTAAATAAATGTTTTACAATAAAACCTAGACCAGTCCTGGACAAAGCTCCACGCCAAGATGAAGCTGGCAATTATCTGCAAATGTAAATGCTCTCAGAATTATATTTCTGCTACAGTGTATCCCTCTACACGTTGCGCCATCCTGCAGCATAACAACAGATTACTTTTTCATTTGCTGACTCACAGGCCAAAAATATCAGCACATTGCTAAATATTTATTCTGTGTATCTTTTGAGTGACAGGAACTTCTGCTCCTTGGTGTCCTTGCTCCCTCCCTCAGCAGGATTGAGCCTATCACTGTCATGGATAGATTTCAGCCCAGGTCACGTCTGGGCAGACTGCAGACATCCTCAAACAGATACAAAAAATAAATATATATATCAGGACCTGTTTAAGTTTGCTTATTGGATTCATGGCTACCTGAATATGTCACTTTACTTTGTTATCTCAGCTCTTGTTTTACATCATAACACAATGAATATAACAACGCACAATAAAAAATATGTTAAAAACATGCTGTTTGTTTCATTATCTGGAAATACAGTGACAAGCCCACCTAAAAGAACACAGTTTGTAAGGGTGGAAGGTCATTTTTTTCCACAACTTTTTTCACAATTTACAAACCATGTGATGTGTTGACACTTCTGAGGTGAGTATATTACCTTCATAACAGCAGTAGTTTCGGCATTTCAGATTAGATTGCATGGTCAGATTGCGTTTTTATCATCATGCCCTAGAGGAAAGACATAAGCAATAAACTGCGCTGTCTGCCAATAAACAGAAAATAAATCTAAATAAGGATAGATTAAAAAGAAGTTTACATATTTTATGGAAAATTTTCCTTTCACAAAACTCCAAAGACCAAATGTTAAAATGATGTACCAAATATAAAATGGTGATGATTAAAATGTGGACAAACAAACAAACATTGAATTCTGTTGTTTCTATATGAGTTTCACATACTTCTATGAAGTTCACTCGTGGTTCCATTTTACCAGATATAGAACATTGTCTCCACATGTGATCAAGTATTTTGTTCATGTGTTGCATTCACCCGTGGAACGTGTGATCACGTATTCTCACATGTGTTTAAATATGGGGAAGTATCTGACACGCATGTGAAAACTTCATACAGTACTGTCAGGCCTGGGGAGAGAGGTTAAGGGTTTGGGGTTACTTTTAGGTGTCGGATTAAAAACATCTTGCATTCACAGAGGGAACTATCTATTGTGTTTAATTAAGGATTGTGGTAAAAAAAACTACAAAGAAAACACAAAAACCAATTATCAAGATGTTATAAATTCCATTCTTTTTAAAGAACCACTTATGCATATTTTTTGATAAATAAACACTCATTGTAATGTACAAAGTATTTATTGTTCACATGATTGACAAATATAGGTTAATATTTCTAGGAATGTAAAATTTATTCTTCTTATTTAATCAGATATTTAAAAACTAAACTCAAAAAGAGCAAAAAAACATGTTACTCTTTTATGGCCAGTACTTGGTCTGTACTTTACTAGCACTTTATCAAAGCCAGGGAACCACATTTTTTCATTCATCCATGCACACATTCCACATTCACATGGTAAGCTACTACTTTGTAGCCACAGCTGCCTTGGGGCTGTCTGACTTAACCAAAACTGCCATGCAGTGGTGCCACTGAATCCCGTAAAAACCACCAAAAAGCTGTACATATATATATATATATATATATATATATATATATATATAGTCATGTAATATTATTTTAATCAAAATCTGATAAAGTGAATAGATTCCATTAACTTTCTTTTTTTAACTAAATGAAGCAAACCTCTTGAGACGGTATAGACTTATTTCTTTTGTGTACTTTGGTGCTGAGTTCACTGTCGGATGACTATGCCCGCATGGTGCAATTTAGAGAGTGGCATCTCTCTTAAAAGCAGCCTCCAGAGGTGAAAAGAAAACTTAGACCAGCTTCAAAGACTGCCATCTGTAGGACTTCAGACTGAAGTTCAAATTTGTCCGCACTACATGGACATGACCCCGTTCAAGCATGCCCCCTGGAGCACTTTTCAGCATTTCAGGGCTGTTTTATAGCACTATCCTCTGCTCTGGAGAAAAATAATAAGTCTAACAAATGACTGTTTATTCAAATACAGCAGTAACTTTCATATATAAAAAAAAATTCAATTTTAAGATAATTTTTGCATCTTTTATTTATTTTTGTCTAACCAATTTTAAATGACAAAGTTACAGCTTTTGTTTTAACAACATGTTAAATCAAAACGAAAGTTGCATAGAACAAGATAAAGCACAGAATGTTAAAAAGGTGATAAATAATTTAATAGGTAAATAAACAGGACAACAGTTAAATAAAAACTCCTAAGTTTATTCTGCACGATGCACATTAAGAAAACCAAAAAATTTGTTATATAACATCAGCCAACTAAAACTGACTGATACTTATTTTTCATTAATTGATATTTTGTAATCTAAACTTTTAATGCAGATTAGAATTTAGAAATACGATAATTCATATTTACCCCCACTCCCTTAAACACAAATCTAGGTGGATGTCTTCCCAAACTGTTTAAAACAGAGTATTAATCTGATTTACAGTCAACACCTTAGAGGGTAATTATTTAAAGTATATATATGTGTGTCAGCATTTATTTTTGTACATAAAACATATCCATGTCCTGCTATGACAAATTTAAATTTTAGCATCAGTGGAAACAAATATAATTTTTTTGAAATTTTAAATATAATCAACTATGCACACAAAAATAACAAAAAAATTACAATTTTAGAACATTTCACACACGTGTAGCAGGACTGGATGGAGCAGGATAGCCAACCAAAGCAGATGGGGTTTAATTAGTTGGCTTTGAATTTCCACAACATATTTATTGTTTCTGGAAGTACATTTGCCATATTTCAAGAAAATCAACCAAAGTCCAAACTTGTATTTTACAGAGAATCTGGGAAAGGAACTACTGATTAGAGTGAGGGTGAAGAAACCTGCTTGTAGGAAGAATCCTTTTAGGAAGAGGTTATTATTTCCCCCAGATTTTTACAGAAGGGCATAAATAATTCACTGCATGTCTTTTCCCCCCCCTTAACATTCAAATAAAAGCGTACACCGTTTCAGAACTGGTTTGGTGAAGACAATTATAAAGTCTGCCCAGGGGTATGAATCATTTTGAGCCTAATTGTGAATGCATAATATTTTTAATAAAAGTGAATTTTTGGATCAGGACGTTGAATGCTTTAAGGAACGTATATATTGATCGATTTACTTCGTAGATTGTTAGTCAAGAAATATGATATTGATGGGAGCATTATAAAAACAAATGAAATTCTGTCCCCAACATTTTTTTTTTTTGCCATGATTGGGGGGCAGCGTTCCTTAGGGCCTTTCTAAATGTCCCTGTGCTCTTAATTCACCTCATTACCTAAAATAATATAAATGAAAAAGGATTTATGACACACATGGACAATAACACGGTTTCTAAACCATAAAAGACAGAGGTTACATTTGTTCTTGTGACCTCTTGCATCAGTTCAGCAACACGGGCGTGTTGATATTTAATGAAGCAACTGCTTTCAATGTGATCAATAAGGTCCAGGTAAGTTAGATGATGCAAAGGCAGAGTTCGTTTTTGACTGAATAAGGGTGGGAGGGCCCTCAATGAAGACACAAGAGGCCGCTCTTGAGGTGAAAAGGGCTGACAGCCCACACAGTGTTTTGTTTTCCTTTTGTCGTTTGACAGCAAAAGAAAGAAGAAAAAAAAAGAAAGAAGAAGAGGAAAACTAAGATGAAGGATCTTATTAGCAGCGATGGAGTAGAAGAGATAACATTAGGGATGTTGAGCTGATAGGTCATAGCCTTAAGTGCTATTTCTTTTATGATTTTTTAAAAAATTAGAAATTAAAAGCCTGTTTTTCCCCGCTGAATGCCAGCAGTAGCGCAGATGGACGGCTGTGCCTTAGTTAGCTGTCCCAGAGTTATTGTTGTTAGCCGCTAATGCTAACGGCTTGAAGTTAGGAGCTAGCTAGCTTAGCAGGAGAGAGAGAGAAAGAGAGAGGGAGGGAGAGAGAAAAGGAAAGATATCAGGTGAGCTGGGTTTGATTTTAACAGCTCACCGGGAGTAAACCGTTCAGCTGATGGAGACAACGAGCTTGGATGGCAGCAGCTGGAGAACCGCGGCTTTAGCCGAGCTTCTGGAGTAGGTCGCGTTAGCTTCCCAGCTAGCCTCCACTGTTCCTCGGAAGAATGAGCAGAAAACACCCTCACATAGAAGGAGCCGAAGTCAGCTGCTGCGTAAAATACTTCTTATTTGGATTCAACATTATATTCTGGGTAAGTTCATTGTGTTTTTATCCCCCACGTTGTTTATCAGTAGAAACATGTCTGGATTGGGTGGGAAAGGAAAGTTATTTTTGTAGGTAAAGCTAGCTTGGTTTTGAATATCCCCTTTCCTCCGTCTTATGTAGCAACACATGTTTTTGTTGTAATAAACAACTTATTTCAGGTTTAAAAATGTTTCATTTCTTTTTTTTTTGGTTCTGATTTGCCTAATTAGTGTTTTCTCACATATCATATAAACTTGTTTTTGGCCTGAGCAGTTGGTGCAACTTGCTTTAGTTTAACACTGTGACCATGAGTGGTTTGTTGGCTTGGCAACGTGTTGTCAAGCCAACACGTTGCCTGTTTTTAGAAGAGCTTTGGATATTTAAGGTCTTTGTTTTTCTGTCTGGGTTTTTTTCCTCATACAGTGTTTTTCAAGACTGCTGGTGTCATTGAAAGTTAAAAAGCGCCTCTTTAAATATTGCAAAGTATTCTGTAGGTTGGCAAGAAGTAATATCTTAACATGAAAATAGCTAGTTTTGTTGTCTTAAGTTCGATTTGTGTGCTTTTAACTAGTAAGTGGCTGATTTTGGGTTTGAAAACATGCAGTTCAGATGTTTACCATAAAACCCCTCACAACTATAAAGATGGGGCCTTTTCCCTTTCATTAAATCTTCACGACACAAACTCAAGGGTACATTCCCTACAGTTTTGGTATGTAAGGATGTCGTCACCCAGTTTCTGCAGGTTTATTGGCCACAAATCTGGAATCTGAATCTTGTGTTCTGCTTCATCTTAAATTTTACCGATGGATTGTCATCTGCTGAGTGTCCAGGCTTTTTGAGCCTGATTAGTGTGATGCTCAAGAAACCACTTTACGATGAGCCAGTCTTTGTGAGATGGTGTGTTGTCTTCCAGATGAAAGATGTCCAGCAAAATTAAGATGCGTCATTTGTGAAGCCAAGTTTCCCAGAGACTCCCTGGCCCCGACGACATTTATGCAATCTAATTCTTTTCAGTGTTGGAAGCTGGTGGAAATTGTAGCCTTGTTTTTCATTTTTTTTGCTGGAGTTTTAAGCAATCTGCTTTGAGATTATATGCTTCCAGGGATGGTATTTGTGGTACTTTAATCGTAGGCAGTAGTTTATTGAGCTATTGTTGCCTAAAACCCTCTGCCTTTTGTTCACTGATGTCCTGAAGGCACCACAACTCTTTTTTTCTGGGACCATTCTCTGTAAACCAAAGAGATGTTTATCAATAAAAAAAATCCACTTGATCATTGGTTTTAAAGTATTCACACCGGGCCGTCTGACATCGATGAGATCTTTAAAACCCCCACTTCCTCCTCATTCTGACTCATGTTTCGAAAAATATGCAAGTCACCCTCCCTGTGTTCTAGATTCCCTACACATTTCACATCCAACTAAACGGGTGTACCTAATAATGCAGCTGGAAATTAAGCTATTAGGGACTTCTTGTGTAACAGATAAGCTTATGATGAATACATGATTGTTAGATTTCAGCGGTAGTTTGTTTGCTTGTGGCAGTGTGGTGGTTTAGAAGTTTGTAGATCAAACTGTGGTCCAACAATTGCCTAAATAAAAGAAAATGTGTTTCTGTTCTTATGATTCCTGCTTTGATATACTTGCAGGTGCTGGAATAATGAAGCTGAGTGCGAGAAATGGCATAGCTCCTTTGGCAACAGATCCTCCATCTTTATCCCTCCCGATTGTGAAACGTTCCTCTGTTTAGGTCGCCTCACCCCTCCCTGCCTTCCCTCCCTCGCCCTCCCGCACTGCTCGGTGTAGCATAATGTCTGTGGGTGAAGTAATGGTGTGTCTGTCTGCCCCGGAGGGTCTTCCCACACGCATTTTGTGAAAGACAAGGCCGCACGCCCTGAATGCTACTCTGCCCTGCTCTTTTCAAACATTTCTTTTAAAGTCTCTACAGCTATAGTGTTCGGGGTTCGCTCGGCAGCATTGTTTTTCTGCAGTCGCAAACCCCTCGAATTCACCAAGAGGGACGGAAAGAACAAAGACCTGCTCGAAGGGAGATGCTTCTGGGGTGTGAGGCTCTTGTCTTTCATCCATTATGCATACAGTCTAATTGACTCATTAAATATATGGAACACAGATGCTCTCCTCTTGTTTGCCGTTGCCTAATCACGCCTCCGAACCCTAAAAACTGAGCGATTCTGACTCATGTTCATTATGAGGGCAATACTGAGGTAATACAAACTAGATGAACATCCCATGAGCAGCAGACTTGCGTAGATAAAGCATGCATGCATGTGTGTGTGCAGTTATTTGTCCGCAATGAGAAGTACATTCTAATTTAATTGGACTAAGGAATCTAGCGGGAAATGTTGAGTCAGTGGGATGTGCTGCTGTGTTTGACTCACGTTGTGCTGTTTCAGTTTGACGCTCAGCGCTGAGCCAAACAGGCCCGCGTGCTCGCCTCGCAAGAAACCGTGGAAAAAGTTCCGACTCGCAAGCTGGTTCCTTCGATAATAACAAGATGTTTCCCACTTGCATCTGTGCCGCAGAGCCGGATTGTGATGGACAAGCTGGTGCATTGCTCAAATAGATAGAGACTGTAGTTGTTCTCCCTTAAATCATTCCATTTGTTTTTCTCATAGCGATCTTGTCAAGCTTGAAAACGATGCCTGAATTTGGAGCGAGGATGATTGTAAGGCCATAAATAGGTTCAACCTAGTGTTTCTTTTCTGAAATGTTCCTCTCCTCCCCCAAGCTTGCCGTAGACAGCCAGCCATTCATTCACTCGGGGGGGACAACAGACCTTATCTCTTGGCTGGAGTAGATGCATACCTCACATCTATTTAATTAATCACGTTTTCTGCCTGAGCTGCGCACGCTGTAATTAAGAGCTTGTTAAGCTTTTAACCAAGTTACCGAGCTGGTTGGATCCAGGGTGTCATTAGGCAGCTCCATGTTGTCAGTGCACGGTCGGCACACTGGATGATCTCGCGCGCGTGGAAATGCCGTGGGGAGACACGTTTTTGTTTGTGAACAGACCCCGTAAGGAAGGATTCAGAGCTGGGATCTGTTAACTCCTGGTATTACTGTTTACCTGAGCTGATCCAGGAACAAGCAAGCAACCTTGGTCTGCTGATCTTTTCCTGATACCTTGTGTATCTGTTCAGCTTTGTCACCATGGTGTAAGGTGTTGGTAGACCATCTCAAGCAGGGGATGTGGGTAACACTGTTTCACTTCCAATTTGAGGCCAATATTGACCCGATGCGATATCGGCATGAATCAAACATGCTTACTTTTTTTTTTGTTTGACATTTTAGAGAGGGCTTGACTAAATTATAATACCTAAATAGAGAACAGAACATCTTTACTAAGATAAGATAAAATAAGATAAGATAGACTTTTATGATCCCGGAGGAAATTGTTTTGCCAGGGTTACAGGGTATCAATTAACAATTAACACGACACACTCATCTCACATACAACACGGTACAGTACACAATCACCATATAACAATAACCACATTACTATTTATCCCTATTTATCCCTCCTTCAGATGGAAGAGGAATTGTACAGTTTGATTGCCACAGGTAAGAAAGACCTCCTGTGGCGTTCTGTGGTGACTCTCGGTGGTTTCAGTCTCCGGCGTCAAGTCTCCAGTGGTTCAGTGGTCAAGAAAAAATCACCAATTTATTATTAAACATTGGGCTACAGAGAGTTTTGATACAGGTTTTTGTTATTTGGCATATATCAGACCAATATCTGATATCGAATTGGGACAAAACTTAATGTAATTGTATGGTGAGTAGGAAAAGTAATAGGTGGTTTTAGAAATGTTTGGAAAATCAGGGTCTAGCTTTGATTTTTTGTAGGATTCAGACTGATTGGACTGATATTTGTCAATACATGTATCTGACCTACGGAGTAGGAAAAAAATAGTGACCCATCAGTGCTCGCAATAATTCGTTTTTTAATTCAATATTGATTCGGAAAACCCTGTGAATCGACTTGATCTGCCCGTTAGTGGGTTGCTGGGCTCGTAAGCAGCGCGCTCGCTGTCTGGGTACGTTTCAGATTTCTGAAGGCTCCCGCGTTGTTCGGCCTACTGTGAGCCGTCTAGGCTTTACCCCTTACTGTCCACTGACGCTCGACCGCTAAGGCGGTCCTACCAGGATGGCAGCCTTTTAGGGACTTTTTTGTTTCAGAAAGCAGAGCAGAGAGGAGACTCTGTGTCCCCATTTCAAATGAATGACTCATGGTCAAAGCTGCTGCTGATATTTTTTTTTTTATTAATCACAAGCTGGGTTGTAGATGTAATTTATAATGCAGCCTAATGTTTGTTTCTCTAGCTGTTCCACATAAATAAATCCAGGCATTTTCATGCAGCCTCCGTTTCTTTTTCCTCCCTTCTCTGTCATTTAGTTTAATTTGATATAATCTTAAAACGATTTACGTAGTATAGGTAAGTAATACTTATGGTAAATTAATTCAAAAAGTCTTCTTTGTATTTCTAAACATTATTATCATTATAGTCTTTATAGAAAAAAGATCTGTTTTTATTTCAAATAAAATGTTTAAATCATGTATAATTTTCTTTCCGCTTCACGATTATATTCCACTTTCTGTCGATGAAGTATATATTCATGTTTGTGGTTTTCATGTGATAGACTATAGGGATGTTCAACGGGGTGTGAATACTTTTGCAAGCCACTGTATCTCTAGTTTGTTTAAGGTTATCAAAGAAACTGTATACATCTTGTAGCTTGGTTTTTTCTTCATAATTTGTGATGCCCTGAGCAAAGATTCAAGAAGTCTTTCCTCACTCATGCTCTTTAGGATTTGCTTAAGTAAACTGTAAAAACATTTGGTGTGGTTGGTTGAGGTAAATTTGATTCAGTAACTCAAGGAGGAATTTTATCTTGTGTTTTATAATCTGTCAGTCTTCATGAAAAAATAAAATAAAAATCCTATTTCTGTGACACTCGCATTAGTCAGACCTTAGTGGAAACGATCTTTGAACCTGACTAAGGGAACAGTTACAAGATCGTCTTGTTCCAGAGTTCGTTCTGTGATGAATCTCGAAACTACAGGGATGATAGCAGAATGGGGAATGAGATGCAAACTACCCACAGCGGAGTTCAGGATTAAACATGAAAATATGAATCTGGTTTTTTAAATGGAACAGAGGAGCTGTTTCTCTTGCTTGGGCGTATTTAAAAACTGTTAAAAACAATAAAAAATAGTTACAAAATTTACAAAGGAGCACTGTCTAACAATGGCATCGACACAGTATTGGTTTAGTTTTTCAAACTGACCTGAATTTAACCTTAAAGGCTCATATTACACTTTGGGAAAAGTGAGATAAAAGGAAGTAGGCAATCCTCCAAAACAGGTTTGGGTCGATTTCAGCTCAGCCATTCATTCAATTTCCATTCCATTCCAGCCTTATTGTCTCACGATTAGACTTTGATTTTCAGATAGGACTGAAAAAATATAACGTTTTCCCAGTTTGTTGAGAGTTTGTTCAAACAAACACCATTGAAGTTTTAGTTCGATTAAAATCTCTGTCCTCTTTGGAAGTGTACTTCGTAAACCCAATAGATGTCAACTGGGTAACTTTTCAGAGTTTAGACTAAAATACATTTCAATTCAAAAGCAACTTTCATGCAGGAATACTTTTAAAGGTCACTTGTGACTTTGTGGCTCTCCCAGAAATACAAAGAATAGCCGCAACGAAGGGCTGAATAATGGAGATTATCCTGAAGAGTTACCATTAGAGTCACTAGTGCTAAATCTACCGAACATGTCAAAGAAGCCGGTCTCCTAGTTCAGGGTTTACTCCTTTAAAAATCTGTTTGCCTATTTAATGCTAATATTTCATTCTTGTCTCCAGAAATCTGAAAAATCTAAATTTAGAAAAGAAATAAAATACTTTTTTTTTCTGTGCGGATGGAGGAGGCCGTAATGACGTAACGTTTTATTTCTGCAGGTGACTAAAGGACGCTTGCTAACGCTGATTAACAGAGCAAGCGTTTCGGTGACGAATGGGTAACGTGATGAAGGCGCGATAAGCGATCGAAGGTGTTTAATCTTGTAGCTAAATCTTGCAGCAACCTGGGTTAACTTTTAACTTTTAAAACATTTACTAACCAGGAAGACTGAAGGTCTTAATGGATATTTAATTATATGTGTTAAAGAATACAAAGCTTGTGGCAAATTATGTATGTTATGTAAGCAAAATATTATTAGTATCGGCCTATATTATAAATTTTTTTTTGCCATATGGTACATTTTGCTATATTAATTTTCAAGTAGAGAAGGAATGTGAGAGGTTGTTTATTTCAATTTTTTTATTATGTAGATATAGATATAAATGAGCAATTATCGTCATAACATCAATATTAATATCAGGTATTTATGTAAGCCCAAATTGTCTTATCTCTGCATCTGTACAGAATACCTAGACTACATTGAGACTAGATTCCCTATTTGCTTTGGATCCAGATAGTTTAGGCGTACAGTTTCCTAACCGGGCCATCAGTCCTTCCTCACGTCACGGTTCTGTTCTGCTGAAACAAGATGAGTTTATTGTAGAAGAATTAAGTTGAGACTTGTTTGCACCTCGGGTACTAATTACACTTTTAAGTAACCATAAAACGATAATGACAGGTAACCGAATATTTTCAAAGTACTTCCAATATTTAAAACCAAGTATCCACAACTTTTAAAGTTGCATGGCTGTTGCTGGAATTTACGAAGTTTTTTTCTGATAAGCCTTTGTTTGTCGTTTCGTTTGAATCTCATGTGATTTGCAAACATCAAACTTTCATGCAAGTTCCCGTAGCTGTTATGTCACTTCTGCCTGAACCGGCTTGTGGTATTTTTTTCTGTAATACTTCCACTACGATACCTTTGGTGAGATAATGTGTTCAGGAGTTGTTGTTTTTTTCTTGTACGCTTGATTCACACAAGTTTGAATAATGGATCATTAAATGAACACAGCACAAAAATGCTATGATTTTATTTGGGGAAAACAAAAAGTTCATTATTTTGACTATTTGTTGTTCTCAGCCGTTCTTGTTGCCATTGCAAAACATATCCGGAAAGCTCTAGTACCATTTATTTCATTAAAACACCATACTGTAAATTTTAAACATGCACTCTGTTTCCTGGTAATGTACTTGGTCAGTGTGATGGACTTAATGGCCTGATGTGACCTAAAGAAAGAAGAGTCGGAAAGATATGTGTGTTGCAAGTGTAGTTATTGCAAGTGGCTGCCTTAGTGTTGCAACGATTTATTTCTGCAGTTGTGCAGTGAATCTGTGAGCAGCGATTTGAACAGGTGACTCAACCGGGAGGATGTAACCTCTATGAGAAAAAAAAAATCCCCTTGCAGACACAGGATGAATATGAAAAACCACACAAATAGGCTTAATCCAGACAATGGTGCAAGAAACCTAGAGTTTAATTCAATAGATTGTTGACAGTATTAAATAACGTATGCTGAGTAAAAGTATCTTTAGTAGTTTGATAATCTCTTAAGGCAGCTGCATTTGAGTGCTGCGTTAGGACAGTTTTGTGTCTTTCCTGGTCCCGGTGCGTCTTGAACCTGCATGTCGCCGTGGGTTAAAGACAGCAAAGCTCCTGATCTGTCAGTCTAATCCCTGCTCGCTGGTGTCTGCCAGTGTATCCTAGCTCTTCCTGGCTGTCACTTTCTTTCCAAATCTCTGAAATCCAGCACCACCACACCCTTCGCTGGAACTGTAATTCAACTAGCAGACCCACCCAGGCACACTGCCACTGGGGCTGCCATTTTTTATATTTTTTTCTTTTGTCATTTTGTTGTTTTAAACCAGAGGGTCACCATCGTTTGTTTGTTTGTTTTATCTTATCAACTTCAGTCATTTAACCTAAAAGGTGTTTCCTATTTGGCTGTTACTGTAGTTTTCTCTGAAAAGTCTTCATTATTTGCATTTGTTTATCTAACGGCATAGGCTTTGCAAACAAAATAAATGTCAATATTAAAAGTACATATTTAGTGTAAATCTAAGGTGATTTTTATTAAATTCATTAAATTTTTCTTCCCTTCTTATCAAAATAACCTTTTTTGGATGCAAGATAAACACGCTGTGATTTGTTTTGTTAACCCAAAATCCATTAAACTAAATTTTTTTTACTAAAAGTTTTATAAACCGAAACTTGGAAGTCTCTACTAAACTTTTTTGTCTTTTGTTTAATTGAAACCAGTTTGCAACTCTGCCGACTGAGACATTTCCGTGTCTCGAAAACGTGTCTCGTTACATGCAGAGCTAGCGTGTCTTCACCGGTTGAACATGCAAATGTAGGTTTCAGAATCATCACGCACGGTGCGGTCTTGCGAAACGCATGTACGTCAGAGAACCCAGTCAATCCAATAATTATTCTGATAAAATATTTAACGACTAAAGACGCAATAAATCCTTATACATGCCGTCCTGCAGCCACTAAACTGTTCAGTGGAGAAAAACGCGTGCCTGCTGTTCAGCCTGCTTTGTAAACGCTTTAAATATTGCACTACTTTGCATCTTAGTATGAAGTAAGACTTACATTCATTCATTAGGATGGTGAAGCACTCTCAGTACTTTTCTCAACGCTTAAGTAATCTGCGTTTACGTCTAAGAAAAAATCCTACATTTGCAATCATCCTCTCGTCCAACAACCAGCGCCTAAAAACACTTTTTTTCCGACATGAGACAAACGGCATTTATGGCTGTATTCGCTAAAGCGGCGGCGCTCACTTTGTCTGCAGCCTGACAGGCCCGTTAAAGTGATGAAGTGGGCCACAGTGCCCGCGCAGTATTTGTCACTCTTGCAAATGTGTAACGCATAACAAAGGGAGTCTTGACGCTGGAATCCTGCTGAAAACCGTAGGTTTCTTTTCACAGCCAGGCCCGATCATCACCACTAACATTTGTCAGGACAGGCATGAAGGTGGTTGTGTAAAACGAACAGCAGCCGTAGTTTTTATGTAGCGCGTTCTGGGTTATTGTGCTGTAAAAACTATTGGAGCTAAAGTGATCATGTTTTAGTAAAACCATCATTGTTTTGGGACAGAGTCCTTTTGGACCCTTGGACTAGTGTAAAAATTAAGGAACGTGAGAGAAGTTTGACTTCGATATCCTAGAAAAAGTTTGAGAACGTTCAGTAATTTCCTGAAGTATTTATTGTGGGATTTGGCTAATTAATTCAGTCTAAAGCCAACTTTCCTGCATACCTCTGTAGTAATATAAGTTCAGACTTGTACTCAGCGGTGCTGCAATATGTGACGGAAAAACTCTAGAGGGGCTGCATAAAATAAGATGCTGCCATGTTGGGTTGTAGTGGAATATACTATATAATTATAATTAATAGTAACAAATATGAGCTTGTTTAAAGATTTACATCTTTAAAAAAAAATTTTAATGTCTGAACACATTACCTTGGAAATACAACTATGAATTACACCAATCCCAGGTGAAGCCAGATGAACGAGATTCTAATGAAGGCGACTTCACGATTATTTGTACTCCGATCCGATTCATGCAGTCTTATTCCTGTGTGTTTACCGTGTTTTCTTCCCTTCTCACTGTGGCCCTCTCCTCTGTCTGCTTTGTTTTACAGTTGCTAGGAGCTGCATTCTTGGGTATCGGCCTGTGGGCATGGGCGGAGAAGGTATGTATAAACATACGTACACAAACGCAAACAGAGTGGGAACGGAATCGTCGCCGCAGCGGCGCGGCTAAAGATTCCTCAAGATTCTGTGGCATTAAACATGCCGGAAATATGATTTGCTGTTTGGGTTTAGGCTCTAACACAGAGCCGGTGAGTCCACCCTTCCTCAGAATACAGCACTTTTTTTTTTTCTGTCTCATTTTGTCTGCTGTCTGTATCAGAAACTCAGTTAGCTAGTGTCGCACCCCCTACACCCTAAAGTTTGTGATCCAGTGCTTTAAAAATTATATTTGAAAATCAGAGCTAGACATTAATAAGAGTTTGGACACTAGTTTGACTCTCAAGCGGCATACAAATAGAAACAGATTGTGCTCATAAATTAGCAAGGAAATGATGCCGGCGCGTTACTTAAACGCTGCAGCGGTGAGGGCGCCTGTACCGATTAGTACCGGGCGCTCGTGAACTGTGTGCAAGCAGGGCTAACCCGGAGTGCCTTTGTGGGAACAGCGTGCATAATTTATAGGGATTAGGTCGCGTGATGAATTGCAGTGGCTGAGCGGCCCTAATGGTCACTCGGGGTGTGAGTGACTGGGGTGATTACTTCCAATCTGAGTTCGCTGAGTGCGACACGTTGTTGTTTAACTCCGTATGCCGACATAAGAACATTAGACAGCGGTAGCAGTTGTTTCGTATGCTGTTTTCTTTCCTCAATGCATATGAAGTTGACAGTGTAGGATTTATTTATTGATTTATTTTGTATTGCATAAAATTTCTGTGTTTGTTTTCCATGGACCTGCTGTGTCCCCGCAGCAGAGTAAGCAAAGTGTGGGTGTTTGCCTTTATATTTGATGTAAGCGGCTGTCCGCTTCGTCAAAACTGACATACAACCATGAAACTATAGTGGCCTGTAATTTTCTTCAGCATATATTGGCACGCTGTGGTAGAAATGGTGTGACAAAACAGTTGTTCTAAGACATTTTAAACGCACTTGCAATTTCTTTTAGGCTAACAGTCAAAAAGAAAAGCACGGCCTACATAAAGGTTTCTACTAAAGACGAGGGATGCAAATAAATAGGTTTGTCTGCATGAGAAACTAGTGCAGCGCAGAGAGAATGTGCTTGACTAAAGGGCTTTTTTTGTGTGTCAAAGAGTTTTACAACCCAAATATTTTGGCTTCACTATTTAACTAACTCAGCATGCGTGGCTGCGAGGTCTCCACTGACTTCCGTTAGCCTCGTTTTTACAATTTGTTGTGGAAGGCTGACATTGGTTTGGTATTCTCTGTTTCTATGCAAGTTTGTTTGAGTTCCTGTTAGCTGTCTGTGTCGGTTTAGAAATTAACCCCTACGCTGTGGAAAAATCATTAACCTTGAATAGAAGTGTCGTAATTGCGTGTCACAATGCGCTGAAATGCTGAGCGCACAGACAGGAAGTCAGAAAAAATGTACTATCTGCGTATTATTTCATCTCTTTTTGTTTTTTGATATTGAAAATCAGCATCATCAGGTTGAGGAAACAATTTCCTGTGGAAAAAAAAAAAAAGACGATGAAATTGCACTGAAGCTAAAGGAATAACTCAAACAAACAACAACAACAAGACTTTAAATTAATGCTCCTTACACAGACATCCATGTTTAATAGCCTAAAGGAGAAGAGAGAGCATTCCTGTTTGGATTACAACCCCGTGTTTGACAGAAATTACATGCGTTTTCACGATGCCATGAAATCAGTCTAAACTAAGAAGCAGCTTTAACCAAATGTTCTTACATTTCCTAAACCTTGTCAGTTTACTTCGTACTTGAAGTTAATGATGCACAATTCTAGGGATTTGAGATTGTTTTATTGCATATATCACCACATGAAGAGGAAATGCACAGAATAACTGCATAAATCAATCCCTGAATGTGTTTCTAGCCTTTTTTTGTACTCTTTTATCAATAATGCAATACAAACATTGACGAAATAGGTGCAGTTCAAAGCTTCCTCTTTGATTGTAGTATCAAAACACTAAAAGATTTATTTTCCAGAGAATTTTGACGGTGAAAAATTTGTAATTTATCTGAGCCTTCCCACGCCACTTCTGTCTCTCTCCCCTCAGGACGTGCTGTCAAATCTGTCGTCAATCACCGACCTCGGCCGCTTCGACCCCGTGTGGCTGTTCATCGTGGTGGGCGTTGTCATGTTCGTCCTGGGCTTCGCCGGCTGCATCGGGGCGCTCAGAGAGAACACCCTCCTGCTTAAATTTGTAAGCCGTTTCTCCGCTCCTGAAACGCAGATGCCATCCGAACGGGCTGACACCTCACCCACTGTAGATGTGAGGTTCACACTAGCGCTGAGGCTGGCTCACAGGTGTCACTTTGACTCACCAGAGGCCAAATGCTCGGAGTTGGTTACACATCATGAATATGTTTCTAAACCTTGTTCTTTAGCAAAGCATGGAGAAATGAGAAAGACATTTTCCACTCTATTATTATTATTATTATGGTTGTTGTTTTTTATTACTTTCTCTGCTTTCTTCTTCTATATTGAACATCGCATCACCATTAAGGATGTTTATTTAGGGTTGGCTGTGTTGATAACAGCATGTGACTGATTGAGAGAGATTTGCCTCGCTGCTGGCTGGTTCCTGAGTCCCTACTAACTCCAGCAGATGTCCATTAGCAGCAGCAAGTCGGGCGTCAGGCCGAGGAGCTAATGTAGCTTCTGTGAATTTTTCCTCAGCGACGTCTCCTTCATTTACTATAAATGGATAATGTGACGATACCTCAGGGAACGCGTTCTTTGCTGCTGAACTCTCGCTCGTCACGTCACTTCATGCTCCTCAGCTAGACATGAAGGATGCCAGAACGTCAAAGCGACGTTTGTGGATTTTTCCTCGGCTGCATGTGTTCGCGTGTGACGTAACGGACGTATTGTTTTCTGTTTTCTGTTTGTTTTTCATACGCCCGCGGTCTCATCCGGTCCTCCGCAGTTCTCCGTGTTCCTCGGTTTAATCTTCTTCTTGGAGCTGACGGCGGGGATCCTCGCCTTTGTCTTCAAGGACTGGATCAAGGACCAGTTAAATTTTTTCATCAACAACAACATCAAAGCTTATCGCGACGACATAGACCTGCAGAACCTCATCGACTTCGCCCAGGAATATGTGAGTTACCGCAACGGCTGGTTGTGATCCTCGTGTAAACCGCATGTTTTGAAATCAACACTGGATCAGCCTTTTACTGACCAGGGAGAGCATTTCTAGAGAAAACCTCAAAGCAAATGTAACTGTAATTCCTTCTAATCATCATCCAATTACATGAACGACAGATTTTGGATGATTGCTTCCTATGTGTTAAATCCAGGCTCAGTCACGACATATTGTAAAAGAGATTATATCTGCGGTTGATCTGAGTTTCGGGTAGTCCAAGCTAGCTGCAGTAAGCTGGCTATTTAACCCAGACGAAGAGCTCAAATCAGAAATGGGGAGTTAATTCAGATGTGATGTCTCTGCTGTCGTTCTCAGTGGTCATGCTGTGGCGCTCACGGGCCTGACGACTGGAACCAGAACATCTACTTCAACTGTACCGACAAGAATCCCAGCAGGGAGCGCTGTGGCGTCCCTTTCTCCTGTTGTGTGAAAAAACCTGCAGTAAGTTGCTCATTAGAAACTGGAAAAGTAGTGTACTTTAAAGATCAGCAACTCTGAAGCACAGGTTCTCCACGAACCTTGCTTTAAAATTAAGTCCCGTGTAAAGTTTGAAAACTACACATCAAGTCTTTGTTCTTTTCAATATCTCTGATTCCAACCCTCTTATTGTCAAGAAAATTCAGTGTCAAACTAAAATGTTGAATATTTAACAGATCTTTATTGCACACATACTGCTTAGACATGAAATTGTAGCATGTTCTTCCATGGCTTGCATACCAGAAAGCTAAAGCACTGAATACAAATAAATCATAAATAAAATGATGCCAACATAAAACCACGACTCATGAAAGGATGGAAAGAAGGTGAGAGTTGGTTTTTGAATTGGTATTTCTAGGTAGTTGTTCTTGCATTGTTCTGACAGTGTGTATGTACACCACTATTGCCCTATAAGAACCAATTGACTCTTACTGCACAAAGCCATCAGCAGAAAAAGTAATCTGTCCTCAGACGAGGGAAAGTGCCAAACATTTTCAAGAAGCAGAAACCAAAAACAAAAGCCGTTTAGTCGCCTTGAATGCAGCTTTTGCAGTCGCTGGGTCTGCATTACATCCTCTCCGCTAGAGGCAAGCAGATGCGCCTTTTATTTGTGCAAGATATGCAACTTTCAACGTCTGCTGGGTGTGTTAATCATGTATATATGAAACAGCTATTTGATTCCCTACAGACGTTTGGAAGTTTGAGTTTCTCCCCTGATGGGAAGGCCTAACTCATAAGACACTTAATAGATTTCCTGTTAATCGTTGTGCATAAAAAAAGAGTGTCATAGTTAATTTACCCATTAATGGAAAAACAAAAAAGTGATTAATGATAAGCAGATTCTAAACAGGAGCTTCTGTTGATTGTGTTCGGAGGACTCCCCCTCAATGATGAATGAGCAACACTTTTTTTTAACTTTTTTGTACGTGTAGTGTTTAAATCTTAGCTCTAAAATAATGCTTGTATCAGTTTGAGGCTCGATACCCACAGTTAACATGTGGTATTGAAAAGTATTTGTGCAAAAATACATGCTCTAGTCTGATAAGGTACAAAAGGGAGGAGGAAAAGCATGTGGGGACCCTCAGTGAAAAAATGATCCATATTGATTTAGAAATCAACATTTTTTTTTTTTGCTTGTTGCTGCATTAAGAAAACGATGAAAAAGAAAAATTCCATTTACGCTGTTTGGTAGTATTTACCATTGTGAAGAACAAAACAAATACTTAAAAGTACTGCTAAGTTTGCCAAGTTTACTTAAGTCTGTATATTGACATTTTCACTCTTAATGTTTCTAAATGTCTTTGTTAGCATTACTGCTTCCTTAGTTTTATTTTAAATCAGTTAGGTCATCATATTTTTGTTAATAATTATTTGTGTAGAGCCCATGGTCTTCTTACTCTGTGAAGATCCGCCACTTCCTAGTAAGATCAATATCTGGAACAAACAATATCTGCTAGTAAACACTTTCAAGGGAGACACTTGTTACCTTGTTACTTGTCTTCTTGTTTCGCAACATCAAAAATCCTTAAATGAATCTTGTGTTATGCTTTTTTTTTCCCTCCTGATTTCTGTAGGGGGACATCATCAATACGCAGTGTGGTTATGATGTCCGGCTTCAAGAGGTTCGTATATTACCTGTGATCTTAATTATTTGAAACTGGCAAATATCTAATAATAACTTGGTACTGAAGAGCACTCAAATCGGGTATCATGTTATCTCCTTTCAAGAACTCTGCAGATCATTATGTTTCTGTCTAAAACTAAGCTAATTACTAAACATTAGAAGACGAAGCAGGACTAGCAGACGGAGGGAACGTGAAGGGTTTATAAGCGCACGCTCGCATGCTTCGTCCCTTTTAATTACAGATTTTTCTCCTTGCAGGCATAATTAGCCTCCAGTTTTAGCCCAGAGAGCGGCCTAACTCCACTCTGTAATTGGCCACTCTGTGGGTTTATGCCACTCCGTTCCCCTTTTCCCACCGTGTGTGGGTGTGGTGGTTACAACTCGCTGCACTGCAGTCGCCAGGATCGGTGTTGCTAGGCAAACTCCGGCGCCGCCAACCACCTACCTCAGAGACGATGCGGATTCATTTTCCCCGTGATTCTTGTGCTGACCGGTGAAGCTAGCAGGGATGCCCCACAGACTTCCTGTGCAGCTCACAGCAGCGTTGGGAAGCGCCGGGCGGGGAAGGAGGAAGAGCAGCAGACAGGTGGAGGAAACAACAAAGGCAGGGATCTGAAATAGCTTCAGAGGAAGTTATAGCACTGCGTCTCCTGCGTTGTCATTGGTCGCCAGGAGCGTCTCGTTGCCCGCCATTGGTTGAAAGCTGGCTTTTGGGTTTTGCGATAGAACAAAGAGTTTGCCTCGCTGACTTGACAAAGTCACAAAGGAACTCCATGTATTGAGGCGTCTCTTCACCCCCCCCCACTCTTTGGTGTCCTGGCAGCAGTAAATTACACCTTCAGCTTTCTCCATAAATGTAAATCATCGACTGAATGCGATGACACAGACGACCATCTGTCTGGTATCAGGAAGGAGTTTGTTTTGTTGCTCATTGCAGGCGCGCGTGCACCAACTTCATGTTCTCCCAGCTATCCTAGCGATGGACAAATTATTATGTGTGACTGTGATGATGTGGCCTAAACGGTGACAGAATCATTGGGCAAAATGCTTCCTGTATTTGTATTTGACCAGCTGTCCTTTTTGATTCACATGTTTGTTTAAAGCTAATAAAAGATGGTTAACGTTCTGACTCCACTAGTTGTGCTAAAAGAAATGTTAGTTTCTGTACTACAGAGAGTCTTGTTGTTTAATTTTGTGTTTTATGTTTTTTTTTTTTGTAAAATAGGACCTTAATCGGCAGACATACATCTACACCAAGGGCTGCGTCGGACAGTTTGAGAAGTGGCTTCAGGACAACCTGACGTTTGTTGCTGGGATCTTTGTTGGTGTTGCACTTTTACAGGTAAAGTCTCTCTGTGTCTCAAATGTATGTTTGATATACCTATTATTTTATCTGAAATCTGGGTCTGGTTCCAACTATTTTGTGTCACTACTGCCGCTTAGTGGCGAGAGTGTTACAACAGTGCTGCAACCCCGAGTCTTTTCCAAAAGGTTGGAAATCGCTTCGTAATACATGAGGATATCATTATGAAGGCAATTTACTTAAATATTTAATAGCAAAATTTAAAACATGTACTTTTTCTAGTGTCATTTCACACAACAGTAGTTTTTATTCTATACATTCTGATAATTGTATTTCAGCCCTAATAGAAATCAAAAGTCCAATTTCTTTTAGAAAGTAAAGTTTTTTTAATTTGGATTTTTAATCCGGGCATGGAAATCTGGAAATGCGCAGTATATCACGTCCACTTGCTACAGTCAGGCCTTATTTTGTATGAATTACTGCATCAGTGCAGCCTGAGGTCCATTGACAATACAACAATAAATACAACATAAATACAATTGTCATTAAAACAATTGTTTTAAGCCCAAACCCCAACTGCGTTTGGGCTTTAAATAACTCGTATCTTTAAGTAACTCGGATTTTCTTCCTCTTTGTGACAATAATTTATGAAATAATAGACAAGGTTAGCTTTATCCGTAAAAAGGCTTTTTGAAACCTCTGGGCAAAAATCCAGAGCCCAGCTAACTGTACTGTTGATCAAAAGTAATCTAGTTCCCATAAGAAACCAATTATCTTTTTTTTCTCCTATTTTTAAAAGATTTTAAATGGAACCAGCTGTTGTTGATATTAAAGTTGTGACTTGCCTCACACTTAAACGTCTCCTCTGGCCGTTTTTTTCCAGATTTTTGGTATCTGCCTCGCTCAAAACCTGGTGAGTGATGTCAAAGCAGTTAAAGCCAACTGGTGACCCGAGCACGGCACGCTCCGGCCCGGTCATCACAGCACACTTGGCGCCGTCCAACATACTTGCATTTGTACAGACAAAGAAACGTGTCTTCTCCTGTTCGTCAGTGACTCTTATACGGTGGGGAAAGAACGTTTTCAATGCAAACCAAACAGCACAGATTTTAACCCAAATATATATATATATATATATAGAAAAAAAGAAGTCAGAGTTGCCTACTTGAGAGCTGATTTTTATTGTTGTAATTATTATTTTTTATCTTTGTTTGATTTTTGTTCCTTGGACAAATGTATTTATGCCACACAGTTGCACAACAGCCTTCTGTCAGCTGGAAAGCCATGGATGGAAGTGAGGTGATTTAAAACTGAGGAAAAATTTACAGTTCCCTTTACATCTCAAGCATCAGACTTTTTTTATAAATACATATATATATTTTAAATTTGTTTTATTTTTTATGCATATATCTCCACATTCTGCTTTAGAAGATGGGGCGGGACCTGTTTGTATCTCATTCTCTCGCTTCTCTGTGTAACTTTTAAGTGACGTAGTATCGATACAATATTCAATCCTCAAATGTAAAGAAAAAAAAAAAGTGCCATTATTTTCTTTTTTTTTTTTTTTTTTTTTGCCTCCTACATGAAACATTTCCCTGTCTACCCACCCAAAATATCCCAAAGGACCTGGTGGAGGAAATGTTTATTCTGCTGAAGTCAGAGCAACTTAATGCAGTAAAACAGGGGTAGATGTTTGGAGGTCAACTCGTTTGTCCTGTTGGGATCGTTGTAGTTGATTCTCAGACTGATGTTTATTTTACTACACAGTTGCTAGGTCTTAGTAGGCCAGTGCCATATAAAGGAAGAGGGTTTAATGCTAGAGACTGTTGGTTGTATGCAAGTATGCTTTTGGTTGGGATGTTGGATTTCTGCTTTTGGGGCCTTTTCTTCTTGAAATGTTACCACTTCTGTCTTATAATCTGTCCTCTGCGTTATGATCTGTTGAGTCATGTTTTTTTTTTTTTTGTGTCCACTTATATTTTCTAAAAATGAATTTCTTTTTTTTTTTCGAGACGGCAACTGCAAAAATTGCTTGTATTTTCTGGTGTTAGCCAACCCTAACAGAGACCAAATATCATCAACCGACCACCAGAGAGTTCGTCTGCGATGCAAACACCGTTTTAGAGAGCATGTACCTTTACGTTCACCTTTCTGTCGAAAGTGCCAGTCAAACTGAGAAATCTGAGGAAGACTAAAAGTTGAAGCCCGCTTTTATCTTCATCCAAGTTGTCCCGTCTTTTTGTCCGAGCAAAATCCTAAATGGACTATTAAAGACGTCACTTTAACATGAACTCTAACTCTAACATGCTCTAACTTTTACTACCTGTGCAGTAACCCATGTAGTGAGAACGAACATTCGTTTTCCTCCTTTTTTCTGCTCATTTTCTGTTTATGTAAAGATGTTTGCCTCTGATCAGCTGGCCTTTGCATATCTCGCCATCGTGCCGCGAGTACGCGTTTCGGTACTAACCAGGTCAGCTACTAATTGTGTCCTTTTTGTTCGCAGCGATTCAACTATTGTCTCCCGCTGTAACGGTGTCATTCTGGTACGTGACAAACCGAATCTAAGAGGGCTGCGTACACACAAACACATACTCTACCTTTCCAATGCTATGCACACACGCCTGAAAGATGAGAGGCATTCGTATTCTGTGAACACCACCCCGAAACTTTCCCGCTCCGCCGAGTCCGTCTGTAGAATAAATATCTCGGCACCTTCTGATCGTCTGTTGCTCGTACCTGTCACATGTTGCTTTCGCCCACATGCTACCTTACTTCAAAACACCTCCCCACACCACAGCGCGTTGGCTTCGCAGCCTGCCAAGCTGATGTATTTTTAGAAAGCGGCGAGGAAAGATGGAAAGACTAGAAACAAAACAGTTTATTTTTTTAAAAAAATTTTTCAGTCTGGATGTCAAGGATCCTCGAGTGGGACATCGTCGCACTTTAATGACTTCTCTCCCCGTCCAGTGATGTACGTCTTTGGTGTAATCGCTGAGCTAGGGCCTGCAGTGTTTTCTGAAAAAAAAAACTAAAAAAGAACATGACTGTATACATTGAAAGTGAATATTTTTACACGTTGCCTTTTTGTTTTGTTTGTCATTTTAAAAGGACATGTAACGTTTTTACACATGTTCAGTTTTGTTCAGGATGGATCCGTTCATTTCTACATAGAGAAATAGGGAAAAAATAGACAAAGCAAGCAGGAGGTGGCTGCAAAGTCTGCAGGTTTAAATGATGTTTTATCCAGTCAGGTGAAATCTTGTGTGAGATTAGTGGCTTTAGAGCCCCAACACACTGGCACCCTACCCAGGGATTTTAAAGCACTAATCTGGGAAGCCCAATTTCACCTGGATTTGGAGGTTGGCAGAGATTTTTGCTCCCGATTTGCTTTGTAATTCAGATGTACGTTTACTTACATTTCATTCGCTTACCTTTCTTGCGAAACATTCGGAACATCTTGTACAAGTTCATGATTAATTTTTCATCTTTCACTTTCTTGAAGCAGCTGAAACGTTACGTAGAACAAAGATGAACACGTCAGACTTTTATGTCATTTCGACTATGCAGGAAAATGTCAGCGTTTTTCGTCAGGTATGCTATACTAACGAGCTCTCTCAAACAAACAAACAAACAAACAAAAAATAAATAAAAGCACTCCTGTCCTCCTTTTATTTTTTTTCCCCCTGTCGGTAATCTTCCGCCTCTTAAATAAGCATACGTAAAAATGCTGTAATGTTTCAGCCACAGCAGTTTCCGCAACAGATGCAGATGCAGATGTCACCGTCTGGTGGATGTTTGGGGTTGTTCCGCCTTGTATTACTTTAATGTGGCGGAAAGCACGAGGGGAGAGAGCTCTGCTAATTATCCTCTGTCCTTTATCGTTAGGGCCTTGCGTCGTGAAACACCTTCCTAATTTCTCCTCCGTCCATCTCGCTAATTAAATCATTCCCAGCAGAATGTGGTGTTCCATGCAGATGCGAGCGTAAACGGGAATAATTTTAGTTAAATCGTCCGGGTCCGCGGACACAGTTTGCAATCACTTAGCCACGCTGAAACCACTGCAAATTCCTTGTTTTTACAAAAAAAAAAAACTGTTCTTTTAATGTTTTATTGTGGATTAATAAGGGTTTTCTTCCTTCTTTTAGTTTTTTTTAATGTCTTGTTTGTAGCAGAATACTACAAATGTATCCGTCTGTTCTCTGGCTTCTGTTCATGCCTCTTCTGAGGTGTAGCCTTGTAAAGAAATGTAAATGAAAAATTTTGGTCCGTTACACTGTATTTTCTGTTACAACATGCCTCTTTCATATATTAAAGGATTCATAAGACCAGCCCTGTTTTCTTTTTTTTTTCTTCACCTGCCTTTTTTAGGCCTGAACGTCTCTATTGGATTTGACTGAAATATTTATGCTTTGATTTCAAACATCCCCATTGCACGACCAGTCACCATCGTAAGTCATGGCTTGGATGGTGTGTCCAGGGCGATGTGCGGTTACACGTTTGGGTCCAACCATTTAATATTAGGTTAATCTGACCGAACTGCAAATAAAAACACTGATTTCTAAAATAATTGCTTTTCTTTTTTCTTGCCTCTCCCACGCACCAGATTTGTAAAGCGTTCAACTAAATCTTAAGTACAATAATTTTTTAACAGAAAACTCCCCAAAACTGTAACAAGTTAATCCTTTTTGATTTTAATAATTGAAGTGCTGAAAACGATGCATTCGCAGTTGTGGACTACTCCTAGTTTGTGTCGGTCTACCGCTTATCATCTTATAAATACACGCTAAAGTTCATTATTTTAACTCCAATATGAAGGCAAGCCACCGAACATCTATAATTAGAGATCCAAGTATGATTTTTTGCATTTTTATGATTGAAGCTTGTTTTTTTGTTTTGTTTTGTGTTCTTTTATAGTATAACAATTTAGGCAATAGAGGGAGAAAAACCGTGATCAAGAACCCAAATGCTGACATGCTGCTGCTCTGACCTCATCTTTTAATCTTGCAGGGAAAGTGCTGTGCAAAAGCTCTTTGTTGGTGTATAGGTGTGTGTGTGTGTATGTCTGTGTGTGTGTGTGTATGCGGGTTTATTATATTCCCCCCATTAGAGGCTCTTGGAGAGTGCCTGGAATCCATACAAATTCACTCAGTTACCTGCTGTTACTCTTCCGCACTACAAGATTAAGATCAAACAAATAGAGAATCAACAAAATGAATCCATATACTTCAGAGACCATTGACATTTTCCCTTACCATTCATCTTATAGGTAAAATGAGCCACTGCGACATGCAGATTAATGTTGTTTCCTTGACAATTAATCAGCAAGGTAATGGACACCGTTGAAGTGTTTGTGCTCAGATTTTTAGGCCGTGGGATACGAGCACGAATCGCTCTCAGTCCTTTTTGATTCCATATAAAGCAGCTGCAGCAACACGCTGTGTCCGCCTGATAAATTTGCTATATGTGTGTGTGTGTTTGTGCTTCTTTTTCCCCTCTTTCTCTTCCTCTGTTATATCTGGGCAGGAATCGCACGTCGTACACTGCAGGCGCGGTCAGTTTCCATTATTTAATATTTAGCCGACACAGTTCACAGACATCCCCGCTGGACGACATACACATGCATTTCCTCTGTAAGTGAAGATTTCATTTTGAGATTGTGCCACACACATCTGCACGGCCAGATCATCGTGGCTGGCTGTACACACACTGCAGTTCATCTCGAAGCGGAGGCCCCGCGGCGCATCTTCATCTCGCCTTCATGTACATAATGTCCTACATGTTGCACCAGTGATCTCCTGGGTTTCTTGTGACTGGCTTTAAAGGCTCACAAGCCAACAACTCAAATATCCATCTGTGTTATTTAGGTGCTAAGAGATGTGAAATTGGGACCAAAGTATACCTTAAATGTTACATTTAATAATAGTTTTTATTTTTCTGGCAAGGAAAATCATGCTTTGTATTCCATTTTATTCTTCTTTATTCATAACCCATAATAGTAGCTGTTAATAGTAATTGTCTAATTATTAATTGGTTGTGACTTTGCATTATTCTGTGCCTTCATGTGAAGGAGATTCAACAGTTAAAATCCATTTTATCTTGTCTTGTATTAGTCACTAACTCCAGATGGCTTAGTTTTCTTTTTTTCTTCATCTTTTTTTTTTTGTAAAGACATGTTCAATCCCGGTAAATGCTCGATATATACAAAATAAACTGAAAAAAAAAAAATTACACACTTCACTTATTTACCTCCACTCCATGTATAAAATCAAAACCCAGAATGCTGTTCTTTTATAAGAACAAACCGCAGAGATGTTTTAGTAGACTAAACTTTACTATGAATGAAATGAAAAGGGCAGGAAAAATAAAAGAGTACATAAACAGCATATCACGTTTTCCTTCCCACTCCGTCCCACTTATACTCATGTGAGTGTGCTTTTCCGGCAAGCATCAAAGCTTCATAGAGTAAAAACTGTGCTAAGTTTTTGTTAAAGAGGATGACATTTGTGTCGGGGTTAAATATTCTCAGGTGGATGCCAGCCGGCCGCAAAAATCCCTTCGGAGCACGAAATGAGAGCATGTGAAGTTTGGTGAACCTGGGGTTCAGATCAGAGGTTTAAAATCATTCATCCAGGAAATGAATGGCATTTTAATGTCTGACTCTCGGTAACCTTTTTACACTTCTCTGTAGAAGGCTTTACAGCAATACTCAAAGAGTTTTTTTTTTTTTTACGAAATACTGTGGATTGGCTGTAATTATTGAAGAGTTAAAATTAAAATCAAATTCACTCTCATGTCAACCCTTAGCAGGTTGCAGTCAAGCAGACACATTTAGTAGCCACCAACAAGCTCCTGGCACAATTAGATATTTGATTAAAGTTCTTGGCAGATTCGGCGGAGATGATTTGAACAGGTTTGGTTTACTGATGTAAACCTAGGTAAGTTTTCTACAGTTTTTCAATACAGTTAAGATCATTGCTTTCAGAAAAACCTACTTGAAGCTTGTTATCCTGCTTTATTCATTTTGTGATCTAATTCTGAAGTCTTGCCATAAGGGTATTTTTGTTTCAGCCAATTGCGTGATGGATTAAATCTTCATCGTCTTTGAAGCAAAGTTAGATAATCTGGAGCATATAAATTAAGAGCTGCACTACTATGGTACATTAAGTGCTTTATAAACCAATAGAAACATTTTTAAGTCCATTCATTCAAAAATAAGAAGGCACTACAAGGATTGAGGAAGTTCTGTGATATGATTCATTTTCCTGGTCTTAGTTAGGACTCTGGCTGCAGCATTTTTGAATAAACACCTGAGAAGACGACATCAGTTATCCAATCTACTCCATAAAGAATCTTGACCAATTCTTTATGTCCTGTTTTTCAACGGAACCATAATTCTGGTGTTGTTTTTAATATGATCATAAGCAGATTGAACTAGCAACACACTGGTTACAGGATGTATGCTTTTTTTTCCTAAGGTACCATCCCAAGGGCAAAATCAGTGATAACAACACACATGACAGTTATTAGGATCCTTATTACATTCTTAACTCATAAAGGTCTATCCTTGTTTTAGCAAACTCGTTTTTGACAGTATTTTAAGCTTTTATTTTATTGTAATGAATAAAGATTTTAAGAAACTCTTTAGACTTATACGGAGAGAAGTTAAAACCCTGATCAAGTTTGAACCCTGATCCCTAACACACCAAATAAACTAAAAGGCCTCAGACTGTCCTAAACCTTCAGGTATCTGATGAGTTGGAAGCACACAATTCGTCATTTCCCTGCTTTATAGTACAGTAAGGACCACTGTTACCTTTGTTTAATAGTCAACGGCAGGTAAGCATCTTGTTCCTAAGGTTTGTTAGCTCAACCTGGCCGCTCTGAAGCGGTTCTGGGAAACGTCCCAACAAAGTGAAACTAATTAATTTCTTATTTCCGGGGACAAATAGACCTGCAGGCTGGGTTAAGTGAGATTAATTGGTGGCAGTCGATCCCGCAACGTTCCTGCAACAACCGTCTCTCCGTCATTTGTTCACCCAGCAAAACACCCAAATATTAACATAATTGCTGCTCATAGCCATGATTCAGAGTAGTTATCATGTTAAGGCGTTGGTTTGAAAAAATAGGAATAATTATGGTGACGTACTGGTACAACTGTCTAAACACTGCTGGATATGGCCGCCAGCTGCATTGTGACCCTACAAGGGTAAGTGGGTATAGCTGATAAATGGATGGAAGTACGAACGGGTGAATATAATTACGCTCCATAGCGAAGGAAATGCTTTTTACCCTATGGTTCACAGGGTAAAGAAACCAACAGCCTCAGAGTAAAACAGAAAAACGTCTTCAGGAAGAGTAATTGATCTGCACAAGCCTCAGTCGTCAGGGAATAATATTAACACCAAGAAGCTGGGGAAAAAAATCCCTGTGGCTCTCTATAGGAGGAGACATCGTTCTCACCTTTAAATGGGGGCTGATAACTCCCTCTGGCTCTGATGGCGTCTTATGTCATTGATGCAAAGGTCCGCTGCCCCCCCACCCCCCCACCACAGAGCCAGTCGTCAAAGGCGCCCATTCAGCTGCGGGTGACGTCGCATCTGCGTCAGGAAGCTCGGAGAGGCAGACATCACATGACGGCTCTCTGCTTTTTCATGTGGGGAGTTGAGGACGGTGGTGGAGGACAACTGGAGTTTTAGTGGTTAATCTTCCAGGTTTTTAAATGTCAAGTTTACGGAAGACAATAAGGTTAAAAACAAAATCCCTGCTTCGTCTTTTCCTCCTGTTTTTATTCAGTACCTGTGAAATCCAAAATGTTCCAACCTGATTTCTCTCATTTAAAGAAGACCCTGGAGATAGTTGAGCTCTGCGGCATTTGATACGTCCTAACTTGCCTTGTGGGTTTATATTATTACTAAATGCCTCTGAAACAAGAAGAAATGAGGGTGAACGGGAACCTTGTTTTAACCAATGTAGGCGAGATGTTGCCTAGGCATAAAACTCACCGCGTTACTATGAATTTACTTGGTTTTTGGTCTCATTTGTTCCCCTCATTAAATCTCTTTTACATTTTTTGTTATTATAACCTATAACTTTGTGTTTTATTGAGATTTTGGGTAAAAAAAGGAATTTTTATTGTCATACTACTTCACATTTACATGCTTGTTTTCACCGTTTTATTTATCAATTTTGTTTTACACAAAGAGAAAAGTTTTGGAAGCCCACCTCACTGTTAAAGGCCACATGTGTGTGATTGGATTTCTGTACAAATACAAATCTTCTGTCAAGGCCATTGGAAGTCTGTCAGAGTACGACTAAAAAAAGACATTGTTGAATGAAAGCCGCAGCAGATCCGGTTTTCAGTTTGCAGCGAGCCACTTAAAAGAGATGGGAAACACTTAAAAAGGAAGGTCTCGCTTCAGATTGGACCCAAAACTGATTTTTTTTTTTTTTTTTTTAACGCTGAGTGGGATCTTAAACCAGCAATGCACTTTATCCTTAGACACAGAGAGGCCGACGAAGGTTGACGACGAGATGGATGACGCTAAATCCAGGTGGAAGATAACCTGTCAAAAGAATCGACTGGGGAGGAGATTCACCTTCCTCCAGGATTACAACTCTAAGCATGAAGCCAGAGCTGCAATTGAATGGTTAAGATCAAAGCCTATTAATGTGTTGAAATGACCCATTCATAGTTGTTTAAAAAAAAGACAAATCTGAGTGAAAATCTGTGGCAACAATGTAATAAAGCTTTTCACACGTGCTCCCATCCACTTTAAATGATCTTAGTCTACACAGAAAAAAACATTGCAAAACCTTCTCTGTCTTTGCTGTAATTGCAGCAAAAATGTTTCTACAAGGAGGTGCATAAAATCTTTCAAATTTATAGCTATTGGAGCACCACCTAAAAAAACTGACTTTGTTATTGTTACACAGGACAAAATGGGGGACAAATGGATTCTCTTGACTGACCGTAAGGATTAACTTAAAAGTTGAAGTATTGAACAGACAGGCTCCTGGGCATCTGTCTGACCTCCTGCCACCTTATGTGCCCTATTAATCGCTCCGATATAATGATCACTTGCAATTAGCTGCACAAGGGTGACGGCTGGTGCAGAGGCGGTTGAGTGTGTCAGGGTTTTTTCCCCCCTAAACTGAGGGATAAATCACTCCCTACACATGAGACCTGCTCCGTCAGTGTTTTTCATACCAATATAAAAACCTGAACCTGAACTCACCGCCTTTTAATACAGCGTAAGATCCACTTTTAGTTTTATTTTTTCGTGTTTTTATCTTTGGTTTGTCTTTTATTCTGTTTTTTATGTTCTTTTTGTGGACCAAACAGTTGTTTTTATAAGGTTATATAAAACAACTTGAACGAAGCTCAAGAGATTCTGGGTACTTTTGTGATATGCTTTAAGTTTTCTCTCAACTCTTCAATTGTATGCAAGCTCTGCTGGGTCCATATAGCCAGTTTCTTGCTCTGAGTATTTCTGTGGAACTAGGTAATCTGCATGCTGGCATAAAAGCATATAGAAAATCACATCCTTTGATTGATTTTGAAGGTGCGTTATTAAATTTGTCACGGTATTAATAAATGCCATCAATCTCTTTCTTCTCCAAGTAGCTTCTGCACAACCTGGAGGAATTCTTTAGGTCACTGACTCGCTGCTTTAGAGATTGACTTTGTCAAACCCGCCTCTGCAGGTATCATATTGTGCGGTTAGACCTAAAAATGTGCATATCGAATGTTTCATCCTAAAATTAAATTGCTAGACATAGTAATACATCTCATCAGTGAATATACAATAAGGATTTATGCGTTGAGTTAAATATTCAAACCTTTAGCAGGTTTTTACTTTTTTAAATGAAACCATCCATCCATCCATCCATGGTCTATGTAAACACTTCTATTTGCAGGATCATGAGGAGGTAGGTAACTGCGTTACTGGGCTAGAGGCAGACGATACAAAAACGATACAAAACGATTTAAAAACCTGAAATAGACAGGTGCTTAACTTTAATATCTTACAAAAGTAGATCAAATATGTAGGATAAAAGTTTTTTCCACAAGCTTATGCTTATTTACATGTCATGTCTTTTTTTATAGAGTCAAATCAATAGCTTGTTGAAAATGTCTTTAGCTGTCAATGAGCTTCTTTATGTGCACTTCTCTCGGGTTTGGCATTGAAAAAGTCAAGGACTTATGCTTTTGACAGCGCTGTATTCAATACCAGATGAAGTGAAAGGGGCACATAAATACAGCAAGGCTGGGAAAAAAAAGGGATTATTGTTAATTAGAAATCAGAAACCTGAACATGGGGTGAAGAACCGACATGTTTAACTGAATAAATGTCGATGTGAACATGTTCACACTCCAGGTCTTACAACACGATGCGTCTTAGCCAATTGAAACGCTACCGATTTTATTTTAGGGGATTAAAAAGTGTATTGTTGCTGAAGATTCAAACTCATCTTTTTGAAACGTGAAGGAAGGAGTTTGTTGATTTTTATTTAACCGGATGGCATTGAACATCTGTTTTTGTCAACATTTTCATTTCTCTGTTATTCTCCACTACCCCTGTGTGTGTTCAGCCAAAGAAAACACATCAATCGATGTCTTTATGAGATTTGCGTTTCATCTTTCACTTTTTAACCAGACTTAAATTGTTAGCCTAAAATGTAAACCAGTTTTTCTACTTCACCACATTTGTTGTATATTTTCTGTCATCTTTGTCTCCTGAATGTGACTTTTCACACACGTGTTAAAACATTGTATTTATTTATATATTAAAAAAATAAGGTGATGGGGCAGGAGGGCAATTTTCAAGCCCTTTATCCTATTATTTATCTTTTTTTAATTCAGCTGTAACTAATAAACAAGCTCTTATAATCCGATGCAGCCAATTTGCATAGCCCATAAAGTAATACTTTGTTTTAGCAGCATTTAATTCTAGGCAGCATCCAGTCCTCTTCGGTAGGAGCTTATCAGCTTTGCACATATTAACGATGTCATTTCAATCCACTCTACCAGGCGAGACTTCTTCAAATCTTTCAAATCTCTTCAAAACTATCCTTATCACACGAAGACTGCACGATATGTGTACATGCTCCACCAGGCCATTCCAAATCTTTAATTTTATGTAGATGAGGTGATCTGGATCTTAGTCAGGACTCGCTGTGATGCCAAAAAATAAACTCCCTCCTAATCCTCAGGCGTCTAGCGAACACCTACTCCCGTCATTTCCCATCGTGGTTATGGTGTTTTTCTAGTTATGAGCATTATTTGCTTTTAGATGTCAAATTTACATTTTGGAATTGTGCTATTTTTAGGTTAAACATAGCATACTTCTATTACCCATGTAGACTTGGATTTCTTCTGACTTCATAATAAACACTTGTATTTAAACAATGATTTATGTGTATACTTGTGTTATATTTTTCCTATATTCAAATTTACTTGATGATTTCAAAAATACATGGGAGAAAACAAAAGAAGCAGGAAATTATGGAGGTTGAAAAAAAACGTATTCTCACCACTGCATATGCCTTTATGTTTTACCGTCTAATAAACTGGACCGGGTCCGTTTACCTACAGTTCTGATGTTGAATCTCTGCTCAATATTGGTTTCCTTCAAGGTTTAATGTCTAGGAAGGCACCAGCTGTCTCTCTCCTGGCCCGGGTATTGAATGGTTGCATGGATTGTGAGCAATTTCAAAAACTTTTTTTGTTGAAAAATCAAAGTAGATAATATACACAAAAAAGGGACGCAGAGTATTCCAAAATTCAATATAAAATTATCCATCCATTTAGGATCTGGTAGATGGCTCTGTGGAGATCTACTTCCGGGCTCGATTTAGGTGACTAAGTTAGCTGCGTCTGCATTTAAAGAGGAAATAATA
The DNA here is from genome assembly GCA_032876305.1 of Orestias chungarensis. Lineage (NCBI taxonomy): Eukaryota > Metazoa > Chordata > Actinopteri > Cyprinodontiformes > Cyprinodontidae > Orestias > Orestias chungarensis. The sequence continues at coordinate 1,338,075 of JAVLVB010000835.1, read as the reverse complement.
CTCTCAACCACTCATAAAGCTTGTGGAGAAAATGAAGGGTTAGATTTTCAGCTGACTAAGAAAGTCACATGTGAAGTTTGAGACCACAAATATGTGACGCAGAGATCTTCGGCATTCCAACTATGGGTAATTTGTCTCTCAGGGACATACAAGGATACAGATATTGCACAGCTATTGTGGTGGGAGAACATTTATTTTTTTTCTTCCTCGTTTGGGTTTTTTGTTATTTCCTCATGAGTTGTGTTAATGTGCACACCGTCGCCACCTAGGAGGCAGCGGTTAGAACCGCATATCCCTGAGTGATTCTATGAACAGCATAAACGAAAAAGCCTGCGGGTCCAAGTGGGTCCTGTGCGTGGATAAGGAAAGACTCACCATGCCCTTCAAGCCAAACATATAAACAATCTAGCAGATTGTTGTCACATGTGGAAACACACAGTACGCTCCAGAAATTCTTGCAGCTCCTACGGTGTTGCTGTCGGGTTCCTGGCAGCTTCCCTAACCTCTGTCCAGTCTTCCTTTCTCTATCAGTTGCGGGGGGGTTTTCTGAAGGCAGCTTGTTACCAGATCTCCTGAGTCAAAAAGTCCTTTAGAAATAGAAAAAGCTACACATCTTTTGTGGTTCATAAAAAAAAAAGAAGCTTTCCAGAGCCAAACCTTGGACCAAGGACGACCATCCAGAAACCTCTGGGGTTCAAAACATCGATCACCTTAGTTCGTACAAGGTTTACCTATAGCTGCCGTCTTCCATTCATTGAGACGGGTAAAATACTCTGATTCTTAAACTCTCCTAAAACCAGTGTGGCAACAAAGCCTTCGGGATCACACGAGTACACAAACCTCTCTGCAACATGAATATGGCAATTCTTTGGATGGGGATTCAACTAGAGCTTTTGAGGTGGGAGGAGACGCCAGATGCTGCAGAAGGAAATTAAATCTCTGGTGGCCTGGCAAATGCTTTGAGACTCCACAGAATGACGTTTATATAGTTAATATAGTTTTGGTAATGAATTCACACTTTCGCTTGTTGCACGTGCATCCCAATCTAGACTGAGCATAACACAATCAATGGAAGAAGAGAAGATTTGTTCACTTCTAGAAAATAGAATTTCTACAAATGAAGACAAAAAAAGAACATAACAAAAAACTGGTAACTATAAAGCTACCTTAATAGGATTCTAGGTTTATATAGCTTAATGAAGGCAGAGTTTTACACAAGGATGCATTTCACCCTAACTTTGTCTGTATCGGTATTTACTGGAAGCTGAAGGTTTAAACACGGTTATTTTGTATGTGTTTTATTACACTCCATTCGGTCTATTTTGTGCATAAAGAAAGGCCTTTAGAGTCATGAAATCTGATTTAAATGAATTTAAATCAAGTTATTTTTTTAAATGAGAGTTTTGCTGTTTTGCTGACCTTTCAGGGATGTACGGTTTAAAGAATTGTTCCAGATGTAAAGACATACCAGATAATAAACAAATAAACTGACATTTAAATGAAATGTACGGTAAGAAACGGGATGCCAAATAAAAAAAAAATCATATCTACATTAATGCAACCAAAAAATAAAGTCATTAATCAAGATTACACTCCAGATTAAGATTCAAAAAGTAAGAAAGGCAGAATGTGACTTTTCTGAAAATACGTGAACACCCTTTTCTGTCTGTTTTCTGTTTTCCAAAACCCTCTACTTTAACTAAAGTTACCATAATTTGCGGCCATGCTTGGGTTGATTTAGAAGAATATGTTTTACTTTGCATATATCTTTCAACTGTAGGCCTTTATTTAAGTCAACCATTCTATGGCTAACAGATCTCTGCAGATTTTTTTTATGTGATCTTGCTTTAAGAGCTTCAGTTCCTCACAAGATCTACATCCAGCGACTGTTGCTGTGAATCAAAATGGGAGAAGTTTAGCGTGCAGTGAAGTCCTGCTGAAATAACGACCTCATACCTCAATCTGGTAAATCCAAAAAGTATTAGATAGCTATAGCTTTCTGTGCTCAAAGTTTTATCACAAGCTTTCTGTCCAGAGGTTGAATTTCAAAATGAAATTGGACGTGGGGAGTCTGCAAAGCCCCATTTAATTTCTTCAAAATATAACAAAAATAGTTCAAATGAAAGAAAAGTTTGTTGTCTTGGATATTTGAGGAAAAGTGCTGCTGTAAGAATTCGGTGAACCTGAGAGAGAATCATTCAAAGTGGGCTTAAATTCCCAAAGTCCAGCAGGTTTGGCTACTTTGACTAGAGAAAAAAAAAAAAAAAGACATTCCTTGTTTTTGTTTTTGCTTTTTTATTAAGCGGTTCAGACAATCTCACTTAGAATCTGCCCCTTCCACTAATAAAGCCCAGCCTACAGTTTCCTCACTATAACCTTTCCTTTTCCATGCCACTGCCTACTCAATTGCGCGTGAACTCTGCTGTCTTGGTTGCCTTCCTGCTGTTGGCTGTATATACACTTTCAGTTTTAAACTGATTTGTGCACTGGAAGTCTCCACGCATTAAATCTGGTCTGCTGAGTTTTTCTCTCCTTTTTGCAGTGAAAGCTCTTATTTTCTGGCCTTTTTATTGCCTTCTGAGTGCTGAGCCAAAAGCCAAACATGCTGCCTTCCTATAACATCATCATTCTCTGACAAGCGACAGCATCACTGCTCGCTCAGATCCCTGGGTGTGATGGCTGCAATCTAAAACAACTTACTCTAAATTTGTTGGTGATGGCTGTAAAAGAGAAATTCACGTTCCCATCTCAAGTGGTCATTGGACGAGAGGTGGGGTGAACCCTGGAGTGGTAGCAAGATTAGAAAGACTCCAGGACCTTAATGCTGCAGGGCAACAATCTAGGATTTCTCTTTTGTCTCCTGCCTTTTCATCCTGATCATGTTAATCAGGCACTTGAAAGGATCCAATAAACATCTAAACTTTTAACCAGAGTAAGTTTAAATTTTATATGGCTGGAAGGCTCAGGATCAACCCGGGAAACACCAAGTCACAAGCCTATGATAAACAGGAAGCTGTTCATTGTTTATTAGTACATGTTGCTGTAAACAAAGTGAGTTTTACACAGACCAGTCAAAAACAAAGCTTTGTGTCAATCGGACCTTTGAAATTATGACGGTAAACCTGTTATTTTGTGTCCTCTTTTGACCATCACAAAAATGTGCTTGAAGGCCAAAACGTTCATAGTTTTGTGTGTTCAAGTAGGTGTTGTTATTTGTGATGTACATTTTAAACGCCGTACGTGGGGTCATGTTGCAACTATGCCAGAATATGTTACATCACAGCCTTCGGCTCAGATAGAGTTTTGCCTGGAGGTATCAAGCTATGTAAAAAAAACATTTATCCCAAACGCACACAAAAATCTTGTTTTGGATGAAAAAGCTGAGTAACATTAATTAAATATCCTTTTTAAACTAATGTTAAATGCTGAGTCTGTGCCACAAAAGCAACCGTGAAGACTGGTCAAATTTTAGCCAGGGTTAGAGCAATAAACACATAGGTTGCTGAACAACCGTTTGGTGTCTGAACATGTCTTGTCTGCAGGATCTAATTGTGCTTAAAAACTTAGCAGCCTCATACTGTCAGACTAATCATGTGTTTTTCCCTTTTCACTGCTTTTCTATCTTCAGCAAAGTGACAAAATGACTCATGAAAGTGGATTTTTGTTTCCATCAATGAAGTCCATCAATGAACACACAAAAACAATTATTTTTGTTCTTTTTTTTAGGTTTTTTTTAACCAATTTTAAAACAACGTTCATAAGACTTTGTCCTCCAGTAACATTTCATGTTTCATACTCGATGTCTGCCGATATAAATACAAACATGTAAAATCCAGGCTTATTTTTTTTTGTTACAAACTTAATAGCATGATAAACAGTTTTTTGCTGCAAAAATCTAAAACACACCAAGCTTTTGCATGTACGCTGATTTAATTTAGGTCTGCTTTCAGATGTTTGTGGTGATTTGGGTTAACGGGGTGTGTAAAATTTGATCACTATCATCCATCATGCTTCAATTCTTATCCAATTAACACATTTAGGTGTTCTGTTGTATAAACACACAGCCTCATTCAAAGCCATGAATGTCTGACCAGCATAGCAGTGAAAGGCAGGAGGTGTCCCTCATGTTGGATTAAGGCTTCTGCCGTGAGAAATAGGTTTAAAGAGCAGAAAGGTGTTCTCCTCTGATGAAGTTTGAAGGCCAAAATCAATGTCCAGATAAAGTTTTAAATGTGCCTGAGGGTAGTCATATCATATTGAGACGGATGACCTGTGCGAGTGCGGCGGGGGGAATCTTGCCAGGAGGCGTAATGAGGTGGATCCTTTCCGTCAAGAGCAACTAATCAATATGCCTCTCAGACACACTCTCTTTACAGCTGGAGCACTATTATTTTTTAACACTGCTGACACAGTTCAATTAAAATTGTGCAGTAGATTAAAAAAAAAACAGCCTGGATTCAGAGGGAGAACTTTCAGTTTCAGTACATTTAATCATCTGCCTGCTGTTTAAATTATATTTTACAACATCCTATATCAAAGCAGTCACATCCTGATGAATTTTGATCAGCACTCGAACACAACTTCATATCTCTCTCTCTCTCGCTCTCCCTCGGCTCGTACGCAAGCACAGTGAATTATGCCGAATCACGAATCCTCTGTCACCACTCCATCAGGCTTGTTTAGGAGGAGACAGAACAAGTGTGGAAGTGATTATATCGAGGCGCCTCAGAGCTGTACACAGACACCTGATCAATATTCAATCTCAGTTATTTCACCCCACATTACCACTCCCGCGTGAAGGTCCGTGTCTGGAGGGGAGGAGGGGTTTCGGTCTGCCGCTGTCAAAGAGGGTAAGAATCGCCTCATCACAGAAACTAACCAGTTTTGGCCTAAATAAGGACCTTTTAATTGTTGTGTTTAAAGGCAGATGGAGATATCCTGGGTAAAAATTGAGATGTTGTGAAAGAAAAGGGAAAAACTTATATCTAATGAGAATTTGTTAGGCTAGATGTTTGATTCGCCACTCATTTCTAATTGTTTAGTGGGAACCAAGCTGCACGTATTAAAGGGTTGCTCGCAGATGAATTAGTAGATACTTGCTGCTTCTGGGCGTACAATCCCTACTAATTTACAAATAACATTGAAATAACAAGCTGTTACATGTGGCAGCACCTTTTTGGCAAATGCTTGTAAATAGGTCTTAGGTCCTTTGTCCGCTTTATCACTATATTTTCAAGTAAATATGTGCAAAACAGGTAATGTTTCTGTGTGTCCCTGTTATATATATATTTATATATCTATTCAACAGTTTCTATTCAGCGCTTCAAACACCATCAACATTAACCACATCTGAGAAAGCAGCACACGAAAGAGGTTTCTAATGGTAGAAGATTGACGGAAGTCCACAATGCCCAAAGCCCGGCAGGTGACCCCTTTTAGATTAGGCGTTATATTTGAGATAATGGGGGCGGCAGAGCAGCAGGATGGCGTGTCGATCTCTGTGCTGTGTTTCTTGGTCTTTAAGAGCTATTTGTCAAACTTGTCCTTCGAGTTCTTTTAGGTTTTTTTTTTATAGGTTTTACATGATTTAGTAAAAGATTCTCCTGGAACTCAAGAGACCTCCAACGGACAATTTAAACGGACCATTATAAGCACTATAGCTCTATTAGAATGGTAGAACATATCTAGCAAACTAAACACATTAATTTTAATCAAATTCAAAGGACCTTCTGTATGTATCTGATGGTATTATTTTAGCGGGACTTCAGTTAACATTCGTTTGCCATAATGTTTTGTGGTTCAATGGTTTTTGAGTGGAAAATTCAAGTTTTTGAACTGAAACAATCTATAAAAATCCTTGGGTTGCAATCAAAGAAGGAGTAAAAAAGTAAAACAGAAGTACAAATTTAGAAGAAAAAAATCGCTGCAGTTTTTCTTCATAAACAAACACAAAGTATGCTGCAGGCTCAGTGATGAAATAAGGTTAACAAAGAAGATCACATTCTCCTTATTACACAGGTCACTCTGTTTGCATCTGTGGCAAGTAATGTAATGTGCTTACTGCAAGAATCTTGTTTACTTTAGCTTGCCCGAAAGTGTTGTTTTCATCGGCTCCTGATTGTATAATCTAATATACCAGAATCAGAATCAGAATCAGAATCAGAATCAGAATCAGCTTTATTCGCCAAGTATGTTTACGAACACAAGGAATTTGTTTGTACGATTGAATTTATTTAAATCAAGCTGCTCTTACACAGTTTCTTATCCTACCATGTAAAAATAGGTTTGACGTAGCTCTTAAGGCTTCAAAGTGACGCCTAATATACTTTGTTTTGTACTTTTTAAATGACTTTTTTCTTTTTTGTTTTGTGGTTTGTGTCACAAACCAAACAGAAAAAAATTGATAAAATCGAAGCCCTCATAAAAGTTTTTCTTACTACCTCTATTCAAACTCCTGTTCGCCTCGACATTGAAGCAAAAATCTTTGCAAATAGTCCTCGAACCAATTAAAATGTTCTGACTAAGAGAAATAATTAAAACATACCTTTAGATTTTGTTTGTGAATATAAATTTCAATCTAGAACTCTTAGAATAAGTTGTGAAAGGAAGTAAGTTAATAAAAAACTGATGTCAGCATAGAGGTAACTTTAGGGATTTTTCTCCATAGATGAAAGAGACGGCAGAGTGTGATGTGTCCGAAAGCAGTGCACTTTGCAATCCTTCAGCCTTTTGGTGTTACACAGCGTTCGCTTTCCACCATCACTGTAAAACCAAACAGGCATCGGAGCTATTTAAAGTTCTAAGAACGTAAACAAGTGTTGCACTCATGGCTCTCCGTCAGCAGTCACAAGACCCGATCCACTGTGAACTTTTTTGGGGGGAAAAAATGTGAGAAGGAAAAAAAAAAACATCCAACAGCATCACAAGACGGATCTGGAATGTGTTTGTTTAACATTCTGAAGAAGTGTCAGAAAAAGGATGGTCGGTCATGGGTTCCCTTAAAAAGCAAACGGTTTGACAAGAGACAGAGGGAGATAGAGAGAGGATTGAAGCACCCCGAGCAGCATCGCCGTGGCAGGAGCACAGTGGAAAATCTGATTAGGGACCAGTTGCATGTAATCTGGGGTTTTAAACTGTGTCTGCAGTGATGGATACAAATCTGGAAAGCACACAGTGGCTTTCTATCCACCCCCAAACTGCTGTTTCTGCACCATGAAAGTGAGCTTTATAAACCACAGGGGATGCAACACTCTCTGCCCAAACATTTAGGCAACAACAATAGATGTTACTGAGTAATCCAGGCTCCTTTCAAACAACCGTTGTGGAAAATAAGCACAATTTGATACTTTTTTTATAATATGACTGATTGAAACTGGAGTTTTCGTGATATTATATGACATTATAATGTTATAAACTAATAAAAAGATAACACTACATATAAAAAAACTATATACTTATGCAGAAAAACACATAATAATGATATCATTAAAAACATCTTAGAAGTGTACAGAACAACAGGGATGAACTTCCACAACACTGCAGACTAATATACTCAATTATACTTTTCGGGAAGGACAAAATTTCCATAATTATCTTTTTATAATTATTCTTATAAAATGTGTCCATTTTTTGAGAAACTAATAATCAAGATTAATAGAAGCAAACACTGGAAATCCTTCTGATCACTCTGTGTGTGACGAAGGATGTTATTTGCATCACTTAAAATAAATAAAATATTCAATGTCATTGTAATATGTTGAGATGCACCTTTAAATCAAGTGCAAACACATAAACTGCATAATTAAACAGATTAATTGCTTGCGACAAAAGGCTGCATATCGGTCTGCTTGTTTTACTTTTGATGCTGCGGATTTGAGTGTCTGATGGCAATAGTTCCTGAAGAGTGTGAAGCACTTCTGACCGTGCTCAGTGCCGAGCTCCTGCAGCAGCTCTTATACAGATCCTGTGTGGAAGGTGGGAAGACTCCAGTGTTCCTTTCGGCTCCCCTCACTGTCCTCCGCAGGGCCTTTTGTCTGCCCTACTGCAGCTAAGGTAATACTCTAAGATGCACTAAAGAAACACCAGATTCTGTAATTCCTCTGTATTGCTTCATCATATTATAGATCTGAGACCACAGAAGGAATTTATGAATTTAAACAATTTTGGTGAATTGAGGCATAAATGTTGTATCCTGCTTTTTTTTTTAACCATATTCTCAATAAAGATAAGGAGATTGTCAAATGAAGGGAAACTGCAAGTAAACATTTAGCAAAATCCAAGCTTCAGAGCGCATGTTCTTTGTGCATTGAAAAATTCCCTTTTGTCTTTGATTCCCTTTTTCTTATCATTCAATCCTGCCTCTGCATTAATATGTATTTTTTGAGTTTGATTTAAAGCTTCACGGTTCAAAGTCAACCCAGATAATACCCCAAAACCCTTTAAGTTCATTTGAACAGCATCTGTTCATCAAAATGAGTTTTCTGGCATGATGTTCTTTATTGTCCGCCGCACCTTTAGAGAGAGATCTCCTCGAAGGCATGGAAGGAGCTAGTCACGATCAAATTTTTACGTTCGCAAAAGACATTTGAGTTTAGTGCACTCCTAGCAATGTACTTAGGTTTTCAGATGTAAAACATGTTGTATATAGACTCTATGCTCCCACTTGTAGTATACAACAAAAACATTTTAGTTGTTTTTTAGTAAAAAGACTGATCATAGTGTAGTCCTAATGTTTTGTAATTAATAATTTTATTATGCACCTTAAAAAAACTTGAAAAAACAAAAAAACAAAACAAAAAAACCTGAAACTGGTGGTCAGACATTTCACCAGTAAAGGAAAAACTAATGTTTTCTTTCTAAAAGCAATAACATCAATAGCCAAGTTCCTGAGAACAGACATTTGCTTTTAACATTTTCCAGTCTAAGAAGAGTAAGTAAAAAAAAGAAAAAAAAGAAATGAGCTTGGTAAAAATGATTGAAATTTCTGATATTTTTACATAAACAACTTCAGTTTTAAACTTTTCTGTTAGTTTTCTTTTTCCCTTCCTGACTGCATCCACACCGAATGAATAAAAAAATGTCAAAGTCTAATTTTACTTTATATTACTATCTAAAATAAAAATCTTTTTAGACAGTAGACCACTCACAAAAATTGACCCCTGTGGACGAGCACTAAAACAAAGGTTCTGATGTAAGTAAAGCTGAATTTATTACTTGTTAGGATATTTGATTTTATATAGATGTTTTTTTACTTCAGGTGTCAAAAAGCAGGGGAAAAAGCTTCATACCTACTCCGAAAACCAGAACACATCTAGAATGGGCAGCAAATCAATCCAAAAACTACATACTATCAGAGTGCTGAAGCCTTAAAAGCAAAAGTAAAAATGCATGCTTTAGGTAAATAGGTATTTGGACCAATGTGGAATTTAACATTATGAATACATTGATTCCAGGTTTGAATATTTAATAGACGAATGCTTCTCTCTTCACTAGTTTTAAACTAGTGAAGAGAGAAAACTTTGTTTCCAAGACTAGTGAATATATATTAATGCACCGATTTGATCATACTAGTAGAAGTGATGACAAAATTCCTTTTTCCATCATTACAATTTAATTCTAAGATATAATTTGTATGTTTTTTTTCTGGACGTCTGACCGATTTATTACAACATTTAAAATAGACATGACAATTATGGAGTCACAATCTTGCCAATAAAACCCTGACCGGCATTTCAAGCAACCACAAAAGTGCATATATTAATTGAGCCTGTCAGTACAATGCATTAAAACTGCTAAAGTTATTTAGCTAAACTCTCAAATAAGGTGGTAATTTCAGACTTTCTCCAAAACATTCTATAAAAACAATCTAAAGGTGAATTTAATAGTTTATTTGTTTATTTATTGATCCTTTCTCCAGCAGTTTTACCAGCAGGTGAATAACAACACAAATCCTTCAAACCCAAACTGGATTTTCTTTTAATTTTCCCACACCGATAATCTCATCTAATCTTATGCTATAGTTTTCTGAACCTATATATCAACTTCACTGTAGTACACTACTTAGTTGTGAATAGCCCTAAACCTCAATTAGGATGTCTGAGTAAGTGATATTGAACCTTATACACACATGGTCTTCAGTTGAGACGCACATCATTGAGATCGTTTCACTATCTCTTGACTGTAAGCAGTGAAGACGAAAATTTGTAGTCAAGTAGGGAGGAAATCATGGGATCTCACTGTTTGTCCTTGGAATAAAAGGACTGCTGTTGGGTTTATTGAGTTAAAGCTGGAATGTGTTTTTGCAGCACAGCAGGTGCTGCTCAGGGAGGTCACAGATTTCTTGACTTGTGTTTGTTCAACAAAAATCTGAGCGTTAGCTGTACATGAATTCAATTTTATCAAGATCATTGAGGTAATTAATGCAAATCAGTGGTAGGAGAAACAATTTGCTATTTATTTGAAGCAAAATCAACCGTTCTGCCCTTTGGTTTATTGTAAAATAGGTTGAAGAGGTGCATCTGTTGCAGTCGGCTTTTTGTTTGTGCCGACGACATCACCGTCTCCTACTCCATGTTACATTTGCATTTGTGTCACCAAAATAAAGTGCAAACGAAGAATTTATATCCTGACTCAAGCATTCACTCGACGGGAGTTAAGTTTACTGCTAAATTGTGCTCGGAAACACACAAGTAGAGCAGAAAGCAACTTTGGTGAAACATTTGAAAAGCAGATTATCAGCAGGGATGCAGCCACTTAAGTTTACATTAGTCATTTATGGATTCTCTAATCACAGTTTTATGAGTTTAAGCTCAAATTTTGAGGGCTTTTTTTAAGATTAGAGATAAATCTCAGATTTACGACTTAATCATGTTTAGGTTTCTTGACTATAGTGGCTTAATCTCCCTTTCTTGTCAATTCAATTGAATTTAATACCTTTCAATATGCTAGCATCAAAAGAAAACAGGAGTCTGGATTTCAAAAAGTTTTATCACCGTTCTTTTGTTAGAAGTTGGATACGAAGTTTGATAAAACTCCCCCATCAACAGAGCTAACAGACAGATAGGAGGCAGAGAGAAACTGAATATTTACTTCTAACAATACAAATCATTTCAGTTCTTTTATACATACGTAATTTTAGACCGTTTCTTCTAATCTGCTAGTCAGAGCCTTTTTTCTCAAGTAAATTAAATCAGAATTTCTTCAACACCATGTTTTAAAAATGTAATTAAAGAATTCAAACACATTTTAGTTTCATTTTTGTCTTATATGACAACTTCCATGAACAACTAAACCAACTTTTCAAACATAAATCTTAAAACTGTTATGAAATCCTCAAATAAAAAAGGAGTGGAAGTGTGAAACCTTCAGCTAAATTATTTTGGAGCAAACACTTTAAGCAACACTTTAACTGACAGAGGTTCTTTTTTATGTTAGTTTCTAAAAGGCCTCCTTTAACATTCACCAAAGCCTTTTACAGTTTTAGAACACACACTTCAGAGCAAAGTCTTGTGTGTTTATGTGGTTAAGCTGAAGATCAAATATATTCAATTCCCGATTATAAAATAACAACATTTAATCCAGTAAAGTTAAACCACAGCTGTCTTAATGGTACAGTATGATGTTAAAATGCCAACCACAGGTTCTTCAAATAAAGCCACATATACACATTTATAAATATATATACATTTTATGTGTGATTATTTCAACCCGGCAATAAGATTTCCACAGAGCTATTTAATAAGAGCTAATTGAACACTGCATAAGCTTCTTTGCCTTTAACTGATCGAATAGTGAAGACATTTATTTGCACTATGACAACTATAACATTTTTGTTATCAAATTAATTCAGATTCAATTTTAAATGTAATATTTTGTAAATGTACTGCAATTTAATCATAAAATATACCGTGCATAAGACTGCGCCTCATGCTGGCCTGGAGGCCATCTACAGCAGGTTTACGCTGGCTCATTTCAAAGTATGGAAACCACATTGCCGTTTTTACTAGGTCCAATTTTTATTTGGCGATGGGAAGTTACAAAAGAAATAATAATAATAAAAATAATAATACAAATCACATTTTCAATAACTTCCACAGAACTTACTCTGGATTGAAGCACAGTGAAGAACTCTTGGAAACAATAGAAAAACACTTTTTGGGGGAACATCTGCAGAAGCAATTTGGGTCACAGTCCACACATCCAGTGATCGAGCGCAGCTACAAACATTAAGACACTTTAAAAATGTTAAAAAGAAGCACTAAAGCAGGGACAACAGTAGGGAGGGATGAAACAGAAAGATGCTATCTTAAGCAACGCTTTAAATTTGTTGCTTCATGATAACATTTATCTTTACTTCCTTGTATTAATTAATTTAATCCCAAAAAAATCTAACTAATAAGAGAATATTTTTCAAATGTCTACTGTAATTGGATTGACCAGTTTGTGTTGGTTTGTGAATCCTGTGATCAGGAACAACTTTTTGAAAACATTCTGAACATATTTTATATTTCTAAGCATTTAAAAAAAAACAAAAAAACAATAATAGTAAAATAGTCACAACGTATCCAATCATTCCTGATCCATATATCATCAATTATTTTAACATTTAAACAGATAAATAAAAAAAGGAAAATAGTGACATCAGTCCCTTAAAGTGTTTATCGTCTCTGAAATATCACTAGTTGTCTGCAGAGTTATGAAAACTGATTCATAGTCATAGAGATTCACAAATAAATTACTGAAAAACACACTCTGACAAAATCACCAAATCAAACAGCTGCTCTAAATATACAAATATGTAATCTTTGTCTTGATGTCTGCACAAACACTGCCGATCAAACGTATTCACACATTTTGTCACTTTAAAGCCATAGAGTTAATTTTTGCTAGGACTGTGAACCAGCATGAAAAAAGTTCATACCTGTGAAGTGAGAGTTGTGTGTTTGTTTGTCGGAGGGGAGGCTGGGCCTCTACGTTGGATCTGGTGATCTACATTAAAAAAAGGAACATCCTAAACCTTGTAGGCCGTGCGTCCTTTTCTTTATAACGCACACACAGGTGCTTGATCTTTGAACATTACATGTAAATTTTATACACACACGTTCATCTCTCAAGCCTTTCAGAACAGCACCGGAATGGTCGCTGTAAGCAGTCGAAGGATACTTGAGCACAATGGTAGCTGCGCAGTCCGACAGGTTGGTGAGTGCGGCTGTATTTTGTTCTAATGAGATCTTAGGAGCAAAGCCGTCCCTGAGAGGAGTTTTCTGTTGCGCTGTTAAATATTTGCTGTCAGAACCTGACAGAATTGGCCTGAGCACTTTGTGACTCGCCGTTCATCGCTAACACACTGTGTTTTTCTTTATATACAACATTTATCACGAACACAATTTATCGGCACAGTCCGGTCATGACATCAGACTATAAATACAGTACTTTTCCCCATTGGTAGCAGTTTATAAATTAGATTGTCGCTTCTTTAAAAGACGGCCATGTACTATCGTTTTTGTATTTGTTTTGTTCCTGTTTTCCTCAGAGTTTTTAATGATTAAATAATTGTTATAAACACTAAAAGGATCCACACATTAATAAGAACTGCTTTATATGATGTTGTAGTGCTGTCAAACCCAGTGACCCAGTTAGTTTTGATCTTGACTTTCTAAGCGACAAAGTTTAAAAACTGTGACGAGTGGTTTTGAGACTTTTACAGCTGCTCTATATCAAAACAGAACAGACCGTATCTGCTCTGTATCAGTAAACTGTGGATTATTGAAGCCGCTGGATACAAATCATAAGCCCTTATAGTGACTTCTTGATTAGATTACTTACAGCAGATCATGTCTGTTCAGACAGAAGACGCCAGAGTAGGCACTGGCGAAAGGACCGGCCGAGCAGCGCAGTGGAATCCTCCATGATCGGACCAGCCTGTGCTTTCTGAACAGTTATCCAAAAATGTATTTTATTTAATTAAAGCTGGATTTGATGCTGTTGCTTTCTTTGTGTTTTAATAAAAACTTTGTTTCCAAGACTAAAAAGCTGTACGCCACCTATTTGTTACGCGGTATATATACAAGCGAGCAATCGTCGGGACTAGATGACTGTGTTGCGGTGGTTTGGGTCGTTTGCCGTGCTGGAGCCGTCCGCTTTGACCACGGTGACTTTGGACGAGTGTTGGGAGCTGTACAGCGCGTTGCGCCGGCACAGGCGCTCGCGGTAGTTCTGGGCGAAAATGAGCAGCATAAGCGGGTTTATGCAGCTGTGCGAGTAGCTGAGGCAGATGCTGATGTTGTAGGCGTACACGAAGGCGATGGTGGGCGGGCTGTTGCTCAGGTTGATCACCTGGATGACGTGGTAGGGAAACCAGCAGATCAGGAACAAGGCGATGACCATCAGCACCATCTTGGTGGCCCTCTTGGCCCACACCGACTGCTTGCGCTTGACACGCCGGATGGAGCTGAACACGTGGTAGAGGGTGAGCGAGTAGAAGGTGCTGATGATGACGAGCGGAATGATGAAGCCCAGAATGGACTGGTAGAGGGTGTACCAGTACATGTCCACGGGTCCGTCCAGGAACATCATGCACACCTTGAGGTGCTGCCTGCTGAACACCTTGGCGTATATCATGACGGGGACGGTCAGAAGGAAGCTGCCGAGCCACACCAGCATGTTGATTATGATGGTCCACTGCACGGTTCTCCTCTCCGAGCTGGGATGCACAATAGCGATGTACCTGAGAGGAAAGAAAAATCGGATTCATACATCCTTAAATAGAGAGCAGGATAGGTTTCTTTCAGTGCATGACAAATCAAAGCTTCTTAGGAGGTCATGTCAATAATTGAGGAGCTTGAAATCAGGACAACAGTGACAAAAAGACAAAGCAAACTATATAAAAAAAAAAAATTCTGTTGCTTGATGAAATATTACATATTAGACAGGGAGTGTTTGCACATTTCTAATAATGTCACGCAAGAAAAAGAGCTTTTTAATGCACCAAATTACATACAAACCGTCCACCCACCAGTCAGCTTCCCGTTGCCGTCTTTGTTGAGATTCTTTATGACAACAATTTTGTCCATGAAATTCTGCTGTAGTTTTAATTTGCTGAGATTCTATTGAGGTCGTAGAAGAAAAGGAAAATGTCTCCTTGTGTGGCTTAACGAGGGGAAACTAAAAGCCTCCGTTGATCTCGTTACCATTTTTCTCCCAGGAGAATTTGGTAATTTGGGAAAGCAGCCTGTTGCCCACATGTAGCATTTCTCAGTATTCCTAAGCGACACCTACATCTGTTTGAAACTGATTTACTTCTGATATTACAAAGGCATTTTTCTAATACGCTTTACATTAGTCCAACATGAAATGGTGTAATAAAAACAAATCCCTTTTCTTGACTGGAACAATGTCTTTGTAGGGAGAAATGCCTAAAACATAAAAAAAAATTCCCATTAACTAACTAGAAAATAACATCCACTAACAAAAGCCTCATTCTTGACCTGAAATATTGGTTTTACAAGGTTTTACAAGCCACAGCAGCAGCCTCACTAACTGATTTCTATTTACAGCTCTTTTAATTTTTTACTTCACAGCAATCTTTTACTTTAAATTGGCTGAAGACTAGGACGTCATTTATTTTACTGCTGCTTATTACATCTTTGTTAAAGGTGATAGACTGATTTCAGGGACTTTCTTTGGGTGTGTGTATGGAAAAAAAGAACAATATTAAGATGGATTGTTTTTTTCTCTCATAGTTTAACGATGGGGATTATAAAAAAAGCCGTTTTCTGAACAGGGTCTCTCACAACGATGTGATTTGCTGGCATAATGACCCTATAGAGATGTATATAGTGTAGCATTTCTGCTCTTTGGCAAAACTCTGCTCCAGGTGGTCCTGTGAAACAGATCCTTATTGGTTCAGAATGACCAATTTAATTGTTACTTATGCACTCATCTCATAAACGTGGCATCTGGATCATTTATTTAGAGAACATTTTGTCGTCACGGGAACGTTATATGATAGCCAGCGTTACAGCTCCTGCCGAGTTACTGTCAGAAAACATGGCGCGTTACTTACATGTATGAAGTAAATAATTAATAACTATAGAGGGTATTGAACACTACATTAAATATGTAACCGTTTATATAAAAAGGTAATAATGCTGCGTTTTGAAAAGAATAATGTCAACACTTAAAAAAGGCATACATAATCTCAGTATTTACAAAAAACAAAAAGTTTCATCTAATCATATGTGTCATAAACCAAAGTAAGAGCTCTGATCCCCATGAGCAGAAAACATGCAACCTTCCCTGGAATTGCTAACCTACTAAAATGTCTCCAACAGCTCATCTTAAAAAAAAAATTTGCTAAAATAAATTAAATCTGCCAAGAAGAGTGAACCAAATTCCCTCCACAACAAAGCAAAGACTTCACTGCCAGTTTAGCACATGATGACACTTCTGCTGCCAGGGATCGCACAACCCGACTCAATAAGGTCCGGGATGCTGTTACCATTTCACATCACAACCCTTAATGGTTTCTTCAGAAAACTGAATTTACTGTATTTCCATTATTGTGTCTGATGTTCCATTTAATGTTCGTCTGAAATATTTAAGACTAAAGAAAAAGGAAAGATCTACAAGGGGAAAAATACCTACTTTACAGCATCAGCTGCAACAAATATGATTGAGAATGATTATGTGTTAAGATGAGGTTTCTAGTTTGTAGGTGGGTTAGGAAGACCGTAAGGAAAAACCCTACAAACAGGCTTTATCCTAAACAAGTCACTAACATAGCTAAAGGCATTTTAGCTGTAGTTGCCAGAAAAAGAAAAAAAAAGATTAACACCCTTTTCTTACAATAAATTATAATATTTTATTGTTATTTATACATAAATCTCGTACCTATTGTTGTTCCCTTTATTGAATGATCCTATAATCAAACCAGTGTAGTTTAATGGGTACTTTTCACATAAATGGTTGGACTTTAACAAAATGTCATTAAAGTTTTTGCTATTGGATTTAAACCATTTAATCTCAGCAACATGTCATTTTATTAATCACGATTTTATCAGAGTGGTGCAAAACTCCTGATTAGAAATAAAAAAAAACTAATTGAGATGTAAAATAATTCTGTTCCTCACAAGTCTGTTTTGTTCATTGCTTCACAATTGGTGTAATTGTGTGTGATGTTATTTTGTTCATTTATTTTAAATTTCTTTTTTTGGCACATCCTTAATATGCTCTGATAAATACAGTATATAGACCAGTTGGAGTGGTGGGAACTCACCGATCAATGCACAGCACTGTGACGATCCCCACGGTGGTGAACTGGTTGCTGACGTCCACCACCACCACCGCCTTGCACATGAGGTTTCCGAACACCCACTGCCTGTCCCTGACCAGCTGGTGGATGTTGAAGGGCATCACCAGCAGGAACAGCATGTCGGCCATGGCCAGGTTCAGCACGTAGATGTCCGACACCATCTTCTTCTTGCACGCCGCCACCGCGTAGATCACCAGCGCGTTGGCGATGACTCCCACCAAGCACAGGATGCCGTAGATGGAGGGGAAAATGTGCATGAAGGTGGTGATGTCGATGGGGCTGTAGGGCGCCGCGGTCGGGCTCAGACATGACAGGTTTCTGAAGTCAGAGTGGGTTTTGTTCCTGCAGATTGTGTCCGTCTCATTCATCTTCAGCGGGGAGAAGAATAGAAAAATTGCGCCCTGGTATCTGGTGTTGGCTCTCCTAACTTGTGCGTAAAACCTGTCCTCTATGTCCTCCGCAGCGCGAATCCGCTTCAGATTTTGTTTGAAAAAGTTAAAGAAACTGAAAAAAAAGAAAGTCTAAGCCAGGATGACTGCAGGAGCAACAGATGCCATGTGAGCCAGAGAGAGAGAGTCTGGCCAATATCTGTGCGCAACAGCTGCGGCTGCTCCAAGCGCGCACAGAGCCTCCCTTTCCTTCCCTTCCCTGATCAGATGTGGGTTGTGTAACGTGAACAAATGAACCACAATGCTTTTAAACTAGACATTAAACCTTGACTTCACTTTAACTTCAAAGTCAAATCAAATTTTGTTAGAATACTTTATGTTTTTCCCCATGACTATTAATGTCAAGATACTCTTTTCTTTCCCCTTATCTGGCATTTCCTGAGTTAATGTACGTAAATATAATTAGTCTATCAAAAATGTAGCATCACTTGCTATTAATAAAGGTGCCTAACTGTGCACTGAATTAACTCCCCCTTAATTTATCTCCCTTTAGTTTCTGTTTATTCTCCAAATAAATGCACTTATTATTTAAATCAACCAACCTCTTTCAGATCCACCTTAGAATAATGCAAAACAGCATGAATGGAAACAACACAACCATAGAAAATGACCTCTGATCGTCACTAACTGACAGATGTGATACATGCAGTAATGTCCACAGTTAGTCTGAATGTGACCATAGCAGGAACACCTACTGCTTTGCTGGCTGGGACACTGAAAACCACTCAAACATTGATTGTCCACTCTGCTTTTCTTTCCCATCGCCCTCAGCTTTGTTTGGTTTTTTTCTGTTTTTTTTGTTTTTGCTTTCTGACAGCCTCCTTGTACCCCTTTAAAATAAAACACATCAGTGCAGAACTACTTTGAAATTACAGAGGGTAGCATGTCTTCAATGAATTGTAATTACGCGCTGAAATTCTAAACCAGAAAGCACCAGATGAAATAAACACTGCAGTTTACACCCCAGCTTCCCTTTACAATTTTACAAAAAGTTAAACAAAGCAATTTGATGGAGAACTGATAATGTGAACTAAAAAGTAAAATTGAATTCATAGTCCGAAACAAAACAAAAAACACACTGTAGATCATGTTTGCAGCACATACTTGTTTTATTTAAGGTGTAATATCTTAAATCCAGTATGAGGTGTACAAGATGCATTCTTATGAATTGGAACAAGCCAGAAAAGTGATCTTGTTTCTCATAAATTTCAAAGGTAATATTCATTCTTTATATAGAGTAATTTACATGAAGAAAGATGTGCTTAAAGCAATTAATTTACTTAGGTTTGATGAAAAGCTTAGTCAGACAAAATATTGCATAAGACAAATAAAAACAGCAGCTATTTAACACAGAGTTGCTTTATAAACTGTTAATGCACAGTATTATACAGAGGGTATATTGTCTGTCATCTTTCTCTTGATAAAAGTTGATAGATCCTCATTGAGGGGAAGGCCAAACGAGTTTGCCCATCAAGCACCCTAACCCTAACCCTAACCCTATGGTGATTAAAACAGGTAATGGTACTTTTAACAATGTGTTTAAAGTCCTGCTAGGAATTAAAATCAGGTTCTGCTAAAAAAAAGCTTTTAAGCAGAGAAAAGGATGAAGAAGTCTAAGGTTTCCTGGTGGATACCTTTAATGTCGTTGCACTTGGTGTAACACCAACTTCAGCATTGTGGGAATTTGTTACTGAGCCTGATGTTTATTTCATTCAATATTCCTCCAGACTAAAACGCAAGCCTGGATCTTCTCTCAACACAGTTGTGCTGCTAATTATAGATCTTAGAAGTATTTGCTCAACCTTTTAATCTGTCAAATTAACATGTTTCTATCAACCCAGTGGCATCATGTTTGTAAAATCATGCCCATCGATTTGCAGACTGCCTTTACGAAACCAAGGTTTCTGTGTACTTCACCCACCCCACATAAACGTCAATGCTATGAAAAACTAATTTGATGGCACTGCTCATCTTTGTGTAAGATTGGGTCAGATTCTATCTTAATGCCAATGACCTGCAAAAAGAGAATTACAATATAATCTATTGCTCTCTTAAAGCCTTTCAAAGTTTAGCATTTTACACTTGGTGATGGTAAAAACAGAGGCTTTAGTGGATTTCATGGGTATTATAAGAGACAGACCAATTAGAATTTGCATAAAATTCTGAATAGCAGGAAAACAAACAACAAAGTAGTTTAGTGAACATCTCTTTAAAAAATTGCAGGTGCACAGATGCAGGTCTATTGGGGTATGTTTCTATCAGCTTGGTAGATATTCTGATGCATAAGGACTTTTCTTCTGCTCCACCATTTTAACAATTATATGTTTGGCTCTTTTTTTGTTGGTACTTTTCTATGGCAACCAAATTTGCTCCTCCAGAAGACCATCGGCCTTTTGGCTGCTGCTTTGATTAATACTTTGTTTACCCAGTCGGTGGGGATATGTGGACAGCCGTGTCTTGGTCAATATTCAGTCTCCGCATGGTCAAAGCTTTGGTTATTATTTTATAACTTCTAATCCCTTCCCAGAACATGTGGATTGATCTTGATATCAAATTACACACATGTGGACTTTGTTTATAAGTTTAACATTGTAAAAGGGACTGAACTTATAAAATATTTTCAACAATGTGTTTAGTCTTCCATGCTTCCTCTGAAGTTTGAAACTGTTTTAAATGACAATCTAAAAAAAATACCTTAAGGATTCTGGTTATAATGTGTCAAAATGAGAATGTGTTTAAAGGGTATCAATAATTCTTAAAGATACCGAGGTCAAAAATAAAAATGTACTCTCGTATTGTAATGTTTTGAAGAAGTTCAAGTTTTTTTGTGGTGCTAAGTGTTTATATGGACTTTACAATACAAGTGAAAGAGCTTGATAAAATAGTCATTGTGTCCACATTGAGACAAGTCATTCCAAAACAAGGGCCAAAAGCAACTTAGACTGAAAACAGCTTTTACAAGAAAATGACAGGGAAAAAAGAAGATTACAGTTTGCACAGGCACATGGGAACAGGGAAATACTTTCTTTAACACGTTCTGTTGTCTGATTAAAGTACATTTTATGTGTTTAGGCACAATGATCACCTTTCATTTGCAGGGATAGGGGGGCATGCCAAAAGCTGATAAAACTATCCAAGCTCTGAAGGGGGAGTTTAGCAGCATCATCTTGTGAAGTTATTTTGATACAGTATAGATTGATGCACTTCACAAAATAGTATAAGGAAATACAATAACGTAGAGGCAACATCTGAGGAAACTAGCAAAGAAGTTAAAATGGGGTCACATACAGTGTGAATCCTGAAAAATGCGATCGACCCAACAAGATACTGAACATGCTCAAATTCCAAAGCTTATAATGTCAGGGTTTTGAGTTTTCTCCTCAGGTTGTCCACTGGAGGTCCCTGAGTTCCAGTCTGGCTGGGGCGTTGGCTTTCAGCTGTTCTGCATCACCATCATCAGCTGAACAGTAGTTACTACCGGTAACATTGTACTCCTCAGTCCCAGCCTTTCTAGTGTTACTAGTTTATAGTTGCTACGTTGCTTCTAGCCAAATTCTCTAGTATTTCTAGTTCTTGATGTTACTCATTTACTGTTCAAGAATCAAGAATCAGTTTATTTATATAGCGCCAATTTACAACAGGTGTCGTCTCAGGCACTTCACAGAAAATCAATTAAAATCAAAGATACATCAAAACAAATCAATTTGAAAAAGTTTCCAATCTAAGGAACCCCAGCAGATTGCATCGAGTCATTGACTTGCAGCATTCACTCCTCTGGAATCAGCAGACCAAAACAATGGCTTTTGTTGTAATTGACTTTACAGCAATCCCTCATACTGAGCATGCATGTAGGGACAGTGGAGAGGAAAAACTCCCCTTTAACAGGAAGAAACCTTCAGCAGAACCAGGCTCAGTACAAGCAGCCATCTGCCACAACCGACTGGGGGTTTGAAAAGACAGTAAGCTAAATTAGAAGCACAGGATAATGAAATAATAGAGATTATAGCAGCAGTTGTAGAGTGTCACTGGAAGCATCTCAGCCCATGTTCTCATCCAAGAAGCTTTCTCGGCTAACAAAACGCCAGCCCGGGTGTGGTTACTATAGAGAGAAGAACACTAAGAGAAAGCAAAAGGTTAACAAGGTTGAAATAACGGTAACTAAGTAGATTGGACAAAGGAAGAAAGTACCAGAGAGAGAGGTGGTCAGATTGTCCTCCAGCAGTCTAAGCCTCTAGCAGCATAACTATAGAAAAACTTAAATAACTTAACCCTATAGAGCGATACATGAAGAAGGTAGAGCAAAGGAGAACCGTCTGTCAAGACTGAGTTCCTCCCCCAATCGGATTAGGCTGTCTTCTCTACCTCTTCCTAACTATAAACTTTATCAAACAGGAAGGTTTTAAGCCTAGATTTGAAACTAGACAGGGTGTCTGCCTCACGGACTAAAGCTGGAAGCTGGTTCCACAGGAGAGGATCCTGATAACTAAAAGATCTGCCTCCCTTTGTGCTTATAGAGATTCTAGGAACCACCAGTAAACCTGCAGTCTGAGAGCAAAGTGCTCTGTTAGGGACATAAGGAGTAATCAGATCTCTGATATACGATGGAGCTTGATTAGTGAGGGCTTTATATGTCAAAAGAAGAATCTTGAAATCTATTCTAAGTTTGACAGGGAGCCAATGAAGGGAAGCTAAAATTGGGGAGATATGATCTCTCTTTTTAAGCTTCATCAGAACTCTTGCTGCAGCATTTTGGACTAACTGTAGACTTTTAATTAAATTTTGTGAACTGCTAATAAAGAGTTACAATAGTCCAGCCTTGAAGTAACAAATGCATGGACTAGCTTTTCCGCATCTGTCCTAGAGAGAATATTTCTGTTGTCACCCTCTCGTGTTTTTCCGTGCCTCATACCACATCTTCTCCTCCATATCTGGTTTAGGACTACCAGAGGTTCACTGCCTCACCTTCCTCAGTTGTCACTCTCATCTTCCTAAGCCTTAGTCACCGCTCCTCCTGCTCAGCTCGATCTGCCCACTCCAGCAAGAAACACCTGTCAGTTGCAGACCTCCTGGACAACCAAACAGCCAACATTGCTCAAAGACTCAAGCCCTCTCAGTCCTCATGGCGTTATTCCTTTACAGTCTCAAGTAAGTCCAGCACTCAACATATCACTACCTTCAAGCCCCAGTTCCCCCATCTTTGTCTCCACTCCAGAAGCCGCCCGGTCTCCCACGTCGTTTCCAGCCGTTCCCCTGCCCCCGCCTCGCCGTTCCCCTCTTGATCCCTTTCTGAACAGATCATCAACAACCTTTTCAATAAATATAATTACTTCAACTCCTGAGAGTCCTCTGTTCATGTGGGTCACAAGTTTGTGTAATATGACATAAAATGCTGTTATATTGTTGTTATTCTTTTAATGTATACAAAATAATACATTTGTATAGTATAGAATTACCTACCTCATTAGCATAGTACAAAAAATGCAACCCTCATCCTCTGTAACATTGGGAATGTTTATTTTGATTGAGAAATTGGATGTTTAATATTATACGGCATATTCATTTATCTGTTTTTAGCTGTAATTTAAAAGAAATAAGTGTCTCCTCTTCCTGATAAAAGAAACTTTAGATCTACAGACCCAAACAGTTCATGTAGATATTAAGGATTTCAACAGGGAGCCTATCGAGACGCGCTGAAATTAATAAATACAAAGAAATAAATTAAGAACCTTATCTACACTCCTAATGCTCATTATGCTGCATCAGATTTGATCAGCCAAAGACATTTAAAAACATTTTTTATACATATTTACAAGAGAAAATTACAGTAGTCAAGCCAAGAGGTAACAAATGCACAAGATAGTTTTTCTGCTTCCTTCACAGACCAAAAGACAATAGTCTTTTTCTTATCTGAAATTAAGAGGAGAAAGCCTAAAGTCAGCCAATTATCTATGTCTTTAAGACACACATTCTGATTAGCTGATTAAATTAATTGAGCTCCTCAGATCAAAATGGCTGAACATCATCAGCAAATCAACAAACCTGATATCAAGCTGTCTGATAATCTTTAACAACTCCAGGTTCCAACATGAGCATTACAGTAATGAAAAATAAAAAGAATATCAGCAGTATCTGCAAGTAAAGTGTGAAAGTCCTTT